>WBMV01004992.1:501881-532937 GCA_013396655.1 Campylorhamphus procurvoides
GGCGGGCAGAGCCGGGGGATGATGGCGCGGGGGTCGGGCCGGGCGGTCCCCCCTTGGCATCCCTGCCCTCCTCCGGGGAAGGCCGCGAAAGTTTTCTGGGCTTAGTGTGCCACGCAGAGATGGAGTAAAGATGTGACGGAATTTATTGGGGCCTGTCGCGGGTAATCCTGTGGCCGACTGTAAGCGGTCGTGAATGATTAGGGGGGGGATAAAAACTTTCAGACTCCCATGTAAGGAAATTAAGTGCTTCATGTCTCTGAGTTAAATACTAGTTGCATGGAAGTACTGTGAGATCTGAATTGTAAAGAGGGTGAGGAAATGTGCTTAAGGCTTCCCCCTGGGAGGGGAGTTCTCTGACATTAAGATCTTCCAAGAAAATAGAGAAGATATGCCTTTTACTCAAGATCTTATCAAGTAGTATTAATTTTGACTAAATGAAACTCTTTACTTTCCTGCTCGCTGGGTGAAACCTCTGTCAAATGGTTCTGTGCTGCAGCATGTCCAGGAGGACTGTATAGCTTCGTTGGATTTTTTTTTCCTTTAATGAAATCTATTGAACAGTCCTGACTGCTTGCCATGAAGTGGGTTTTTGCCCATAGCAGAACTGTGGCCTGAAATACTTTTCCTGAAATAAAGATGTTTCTCGCTTGAATTGACTATGTTGTTGTTCAGAGTACTAAATTTCTTCCAATTTTTCTGATTTCCATGTGTCCTGATAAGAAGTCTATTTAAATATTGGTCAGCAATATTGTGATAGCTTAAGGATGTGAAGGAAGTTTTTGTTTCTGCCTTTAACCGAGATAGTTATGAGTGAATTCTCTTGCTGAGAATTCCAGCACTTCACATGAATAACCTTGTGTTAGACCATGGAGACTTGTTAAGTCCCAGGATGTGGAAGATACTGTTCCCTAAATTGTCCTGTAGCTGATTCAGTCAGCAACAACTGGCATGAATTCACATGACCATCAAATTATATAGCAATATGAAAGCAAAATACAAAATTAAATACATGAATTATTGGAATGACTTATCTAGATGATTGATAATGAGACATACAGGCATTTGGATCAAATAAATGAATTAAATATATGTAATTTAGAAGAAAATAATTTTTAACTGTGGTGAGTGTCCTTTTAGTGGTTTTACTGTTCACCTCTGTACTTTTGTCCATTAACTTTCCTTATTTAATTCTTTAACTCTTAGCAATATTTATCCTCTATAGTGCTGACCAGGAGCAGATTGGTACCTGTTCATGACTTAAAGAACATTTAATACCTTCACAGATTTGCCCACTACTGCCATATTTCTCCAGCTCTTGACTTGCCAGTTTAGATTGCAGACTAGTGCAGAAAGCAGTGGTTTTGGAGAAGTCTTGTTTGAGACTGCAAGTGTTACCATTGTGTTAGTATTTAATACCAATAGTAATAATGAGCTTTTGCTAAACACAGGAGGAAAACTTCCAAGTAGATTTTTGTAATTTGGGTTTTCTTCTATTGGATCTCTTAAGTGTAAATCCTGCTTTTTTTGTTTGTTTATTATTCATTCATGATAAGAACATATTACATCAGACTGTTACAACATTCTCCTTTAAAGAATAAATTTCTGTCTTGCACTGAGATGTCCAAATCGTGTATAAATTATGCATAGTATAGTTATATAGTTTTTGTTCTGTATGTGTTGAAAACATTTGTGCCCTTCTTGTTTCTCATTTACTTTTCTTTGGTATCCAGGGACAATCAGACTAGACAAATACAAGATGCTGTTTCAAATGTGGAAAAACATTTTGGTGAATTGTGCCAAATATTTGCTGCATATGTACGTAAAACTGCCAGACTACGAGACAAAGCAGATCTTCTAGTAAATGAAGTATATGCATATGCAGCCACAGAGACACCAAACTTAAAAATTGGACTGAAAAACTTTGCAGATGAATTTTCCAGACTTCAGGATTATCGCCAGGCAGAGGTACAAAATTAAAGCTGTACATGTTGTGTTTGCCATCTGAACTTTTCAGTTACTTATATGTGATTAAAAGGGGAAATATATTCTCTGCAATCATAAGAGAAGCATATGAGAAAACATTTCTAAATATATTAGTGTCTGAGCAGGGGAGGCTGCCAAAGTGTGCATCATTTACCCTAAAACCTCACGAAAACTGCCTACAATTAGTCCTGTTGAAGTCACTGAGACTATCCCTATGAGCACTCAAAGTATTTGAGACAGAGCAAGTTTTTACTGGTCTTAGACTTTGGATTATGATTTATGGTTAATACAGTATTCTTTTTAGTTGTGTGACCTGAGTTGCCTGGCAGCAGCTGAAATAAAATCCATCATTTTCTTTGAGTCTTATCAGAAATAGTATGGAAGAGAACATTAACTGGAATCCTTTGCTGGGCACAGATAGCTCCACTGAGGTGCTGTCAGGGACCACTGTAGATTTCTTAATTTTGTAGTTCAACACTAAAAGTACAAACTTGATTTGGACCATGTGTGACTATACAGTCGCATTTCTGCTAGATGAGTGAGAGTGTAAAGAAAGGTGTTAATGCCACTTACACATCTACGTGCAGGGCCAGTCACACTGTAACTTATGATGCAGAATGCCAAATATTGAGATTTGAGAAAAACTAAATTCAGTGACATGTACTTAAACTAGTTTTTGGAGTATGTATCTATACTTTCAGTAGAGCATAGAAAATTCTTATTTATAAATCTGAATAGCTAAGACCCACTATAGTTCAAAAAAGAGATTGAAGTAGTTGACATACTTTGTGTTTTCAGATAGGACCTCTTTTTTTTTCAGAGAGCATTGCAAGTCATCTCTCCATATTAAAAAAGTAGGACATCAGGTTACTTATTAGTTTTCCTATATATTGACAATGTGGACAAGAGAAAATGAGCTTACAAGGGTTATCAATTTCATGTCTTCACCTGCAATTCTTGATACATAAATACTGAGGGTGTGAGGTACATCCAAACATGTGGAAGGGTAAGTAAGCAGGATGGGCAGATTATGTAATATAACGTGCTTCGTTTGGAGCTTTTCTGCCCTATTTGTTTCTATTTTATTGGCAGTTCAAGTGAAATAGTTTGACAGTGCAGTGGTAGAGTGTATAAAGGAGAAATGTTTGTTTAGCTGGCATAATGTTTAGCTGACTGGTGACTACCAGTTTAGAGGGAACTGTACCTTCCTAGTAGAGGTATGCACCCTGTCCTAATCTGGCCCAGTAATGGGCCAGATGCCTCACTGGTACATAAGCCATTGGCAGCTTATGCTGGGGCCACTCAGACAGTGTTGTCAGGTTTCACAAGCAGATCTTATCCTATTGCCTGTCTGACCGTATGTAGCTGTTTTTCTAAGTAGGAGAACTGAAACAAAAATTCAGATGCGCTTGTGAGAGCATTCATCCATTTTACAGACCCTGCTATTGGTATTTTTAGTGCATTCGGTACCAATGGTGCTGTTGCCATTATTTCTAAGAAGTGTTGCATTTTGTATAATATATTTGACAGCAAAGATGGCTTAGTCCATAATCTATCAGTAAGTGTAGAGCAAATACACTGATCTTTAGAAACAAAATTACAGATCTCCAAGATGCAGTGTTTGATGTATTAAGTGCTCAGTTGTTAGAATCTCCATGTTTCATTTATCCTGATGTATTTCTAATTAATAAAAAAGGAATTTCACTAGAAGTCAGCTTGATGTCCTCAAAATACAAATTGCTTATTGGCTAATGTACTTGACTGTAGTTTTTACAATATTTTTAAAGCTACCCCACTACTTTTTCAGCATATATGGACTAATTTCTAATAAGATGAGTCACTATTGAATTAATTGTTTCCTGTTTCTGCACACCACAGATATGGATGATTTTAGTGGCCTTGTGATTTCTTTTGCAGGTTGACAGGCTTGAAGCCAAAGTTGTTGAACCTCTGAAATGTTATGGGACCATAGTGAAACTTAAAAGGGTAGGTTAAACATCTGTTTTGTCACTAGGTACATTTCAGTATTCTGGCCACTAAGTTGAAAATGTCCGCTTTATGGGAAGAATGGTTCTGATTTTTCATATTGCAATAATCAGTCTAACTTAATTTTGTAGTTATACATCTAAATTGAAGCTATATATATATATGTTGAGGAAAAAGCTTTGATGTGAAGACAAGGATATTCAGGCTCTTTGAGCACAAGGAAATGCTAAATAAAGGTATTAAGGATAGTGTGAAACTTCATGGATAGTGTAAATTCAGAACATTTTTATTTATAAATAATGTAATATATTATTGTTTATTATTATCATTATGATGATTTTGATTACCACTGTTATTCAGACTTCCAAAAGGTGAATTACATGTAATGCTTTTGGCTCTTAGTCATCAATATACTGCCTTTAACAGTTTTTCTAACTCAGAATTGCATTCTTCTGAAGTTCATAATTTGGAAGACACATTTGAAACTGAAATATAGGTAGTGGCCTAAATCCCTCTCTGTCCTGTTAAGTCGTCATGATGACCTGAAGATACACAAAAATATAGGGTCTCTTCATTCACTATATTTTAGAGACAGTGTTTATAGGGGTTTGAAATATTTCCTTAAAATATCTGTACATTTCTTTTCTCCAGGAGGGATAAGCTTGAGCAAGTAACTTTTAGTAAGCAGATAGTAGTTTAAAGGATGAAAGTAGATCTTCATAATATTTGTATATTACACAGAGAATACCTTAATCCTGTAAACTCAAATCTGTAATTTATATATTTATCTGTATCATAGTCTATATAAATCAAAATATTAAATTATTATTCTTTGAGGGTATTTTACTTACCAAATCTTACAGTGTGTTAATCATGATTAATTTGACTATGTTGTGGCATTGCATCTCAAACTAGCATTTTTCATATGTTTTTATTCTGTATCTTTCCCATATGGTGAAGAACTGAGTACAGTGTTTGGAACTTACTGCACAGCTGCCTCACTTGGTGGTTGGAGAAATGATTGTGAAGGAAATGAATTCTGCATTGAATGGGATTACATGTGGTAGTCCTTAGGAGAGTGGTAGATGATAGAGCCTCGAATCTGGAGCTTAATAGTCATTCTGAAACCCAGTTTGTGAGATGTAGAACTGACTGAGTATTCCATAGGACATAAATGTTGAGGGTGGAAGACAAGCTTCCTGTGTTTGTGGCAGTATGGTTGCTGAGGAGACAAAGATCACTACAGCAGTGCCTGGGACTTGCAAACATTGAAGGGACTGTCTTGAGGTGCATTGCCACTGATAGCCAGTATTGCTGAGGACAGAAGCAACTGAAGCCAAGTCATCCCTTGTAACTGTGAATGGCATTTCCTGTGTCTTTGCGTTTTAGAATGCCAGAAAGCACTGCATAACATTTATTATAACAACAGTGAGGAGTACAAGAGCATTCTTAAACTGGAGGAGGGATTAATTATTTTATCAACATACCCTTGAACTAAGAGAAATAGGGCGTTAAGTGGTTATTCTTTTGCCATTGCACCTTAATCTTAAACCTTGGTTAAAATTTCAGCTGTCTGGTCTTCTGCTATCATCTCTAAAGACTCAGGCATCTTTAGTGAAAAAGGAAGTCACTAGAAAATCTAGCACAAGGTGCTAGGTGTAGGACTGCTGTACCTGTAACTACATTAGCTGCGTAAAACCTGTTAGAACATGTCATTGTAGCATTTTCTGTAAAGGGGATGTTCTCGCTGCTACTTACTGGAACTGTTCCTGGATGTACACAAGACTATTTCTGTACTTTATCTGAAACAGCTGCTGTTTCTGTGGCATAAGACATCAGTACCCTGTGCTACCAAATGCTTTAAAGAAGCTCAAATCAATCAGAGCAGTGTTGTACTTTAACTATTAATGCCATAAAATTGTTTCATTCGCTTGTTCAGTTTACAATGTCAAATAGCTTCAATGGAATCTAATATAATATTCTTGTTCTGTAAGGCAGCTTAAATATAGGATTTTAGGATTTCTTTCTGCTTTGTTGTTCTTTGTATCAACCTTCACTTTTCTGCTTTTTGGCAACTCTGTTCCTGGCTCCTTTTCTTCATATAAAACAGGACATCATAAAACCAAGGTGATCCACATGCGGAAGAAAGGATTGGTTTGCTTTAATAACTTCAGTGACTGAAGCAGGTAACAGTGCAGTGATGAGGCTCTGCCAGCTCATAGTCTGGTGGACAGGCTGTAGCTGTATTTCTATATCACTTGAAATTAGATGAGTGCTCAGAGTTCTTATGTGTGACTTGAATTCATAGTTAAAAGCCAGAGGGACTATGAATAATTTTCTCTTCTCTGTACCTGTCCTTTATCTCATTTCCTATTCCATTCCATTTCTTCTTCAGTGTAATTAAAGCATATTTTTCAAAAACATGTCAACGCTTGGTCTGAAGACACTAGAGGGGAATGTAGGACTATTTGTGGTAGTTAGTGGTGAGTTGATGTTTGTGGTTTGTTTTAAATGAAAGACTTCTCCTAATCTTTGGTTCTTGTTATATGTTCCACTGAGATGAAAACGCTCTGTAATACTTTCCTCTGAATGAAGGTATGTAGTAAAACCGATTGTTTTTTTCACTTAGGCAATAACATACACCTTGATTCTTTCATCATAATCACATTTTCCCCAGCTTTTTAATATTTTGATAGGGTTTTTTTCTGCACCCTTTTCAGTTTTTCAACATCCTAGACAAAATATGTATGTAATTGTGTCCTACATTTGTACATCAAAATTTGTGTATAGCTTCTCCACTATAGCCACAGGAGCACTACTTCTTTGTCAGGCATTGGCTAGTATAGAAGTATGTTTCATGCTGGCTGATGCTAAAGAAAACAGGTAGAGGAAGGAACAGTTCAGTCCCTGTAAGTATTTCCAAAGTCACTACATGCTAGAAAGAAAATACTGAATTTCATAACAGTAACTCTAGAACTTTGCATCCTTGAGTACACTTTGCAAGAAAGTCAAAACTTTGAATCTTCCTGTTTTAAATGGACTTAGAAGTCATTGCTGTTAACAGGGCTTTGTCATTAAAAAACACTAAACATGCAGCTGTGGCCATTAGATACAAATCTGCTTTGTTCTGTTTCAAAAACAAATAGATTATTCTCTTTCTCTGTGTCTGAGATTTAAAACTCAATAAAAAAAACGCCTATTATCGCTTTTCTTGCAGCTGCATATTTTTCATGAAGGAAAAAGCCCTTTCCAGCAGTGTTTCAGATGGCCTTAAAGATGGTATAAATTTCCTTCTGAAAGAACAGTAGTAAAATTAGTTTTGATGGGCTAAAGATACAGTAGTTTTTATTATCAGAAACCAGCTTTGTCTCGCAAAAGAGGAAGCAAGATGACAGTCATACACAAGAGCATACAGATAGACAGTAAAGATAGAAACAAGGAAGAAACTGTGTGTTTTCACTGTGACCTCAGGTACAGACTCGTTCTTGAAGGAACACGGCACTGTGAAACTTGGCATGCTTGTGCTTGCCACTGACCAGTCATCTGGTCACAGGGTCAGAAAACTTGCTGTAAGACACATCCTTGGTTGCATATCCTTCTGGGTAAAGGAGATATACAAGCATATTAAACTTTTGAAAGCCCAGGAAGGAGCATAGGCAACTTTCCAACACAATTGTTTTTAATAGCTCTGATTCCCTGCATTCTGAAATAGTAGATAAATGGGAACCATTATTTTTAGAGAAAAAGATGGTTTAAAATGCATGCCCAACTCCTGGCTCAAATTTTGCTAGACTTTGGGCTGTATTTCTGCTTGTTACAAATTACTGCTTCTTTAAATTGAAGCCATCAAAATGAATGTCATTTCCCATACCAGGGTCAGTAGTGACAAATATCCAACTGATAATCTTAGAATCCATGAATGCAAGATACTTCCCAAAATACGGTTTTATAGCATGAACAAAAATTCAAGATTGGTAGGTAAACATGCTTAAATTGTCACAGGTCTTCCTGGAAGTCCATCATAGTTCTCCTTTGGAAATGAGGAACAAAAATATTTAAGAAGTTGCTGCCTTTTCTAGATCAGTAAGTTTCATCTTCTCCAACTACATGGTTATTAGGATGTATTTTGTTTCAAATAGTTTTAAACACCTTAGTAACTGCATATATATATATAAATATGCAGTTTAACCCTTTCAGCCACAGATTTTCTATTGTATCTTAAAATCTGTGTAGTTACAGTCATTAAGGTTGAAAAAGACCTCGAAGATCGTCCAACCGTTAGCCCAGCACCACTGTGTTCACCACTGAACCACATCCTCAGGTGCTGTATCCACACCTTTCTTGAACACTTCCAGGAATGGTGATTCCACCACTTCCCTGGGGAGCCTATTCCAATGCCTGATCACCCCTTCAGTGAAAAAAAAATTTCCTAATTAATCTAAACCTCCTTGGTGCAGCTTAAGACTATGTCCTCTCATCCTGTCACTTTTTGCATGGGAGAAGAGGCCAACCCCCACCTGGCTACACCCTCCTTTCAGGTAGCTGTAGAAAGCGATAAGGTCCTCCCTGGGCCTCCTTTTCTTCAGGCTGAACAACCCCAGCTCCCTCAGCCACTCCTCATAGGACTTGTGCTCCCAACCCTTCATCAGCTCTGCTGCCCTTCTCTGGACAGGGGACAGTTATGTTTTCTTCCTAACTTCTGATTGGTACTGACTGCTGAATGCTTTTTTTTCTTACTGATTTATTTGATGCCACTTTTAATTTCTAAATACCATCTTTATTCTGTTGCTAAATCAGGAATGGGCCCGCCTTCCTGCTTGGGGATCTCAGCTTTTGGCAATCTGCCATATTTGTAATGAAAAACTGTGAATATATTTTTCTTTTCTTCCCTGGACTTTAAATTATAGCGTGTGCTATAGGGAGCTGTATAGGTGCTAAACTCTCTTAGTCCCCACTGACTTCTCTTTCAGAGGATCACTTAACAGGGTAAGATCTGTAAAATGTGGTTTTGTTTAAAGCAGTTTTGCCCATGTTTTCTAGGCAATGCATGTATGAAGAAAAGTGCATTTTGTATTAACCTAGATCTATTTCAAACATGTCTAAACATTTTTATTCCAGGATGATCTTAAAGCAACTTTAACAGCAAGGAACCGAGAAGCCAAGCAGTTATCTCAACTGGAAAAGACACGTCAGCGGAATCCATCAGATCTACACATTATTGTATCCTGTATTTCTATGAGAAATATTTAAAAAATTTCCGGGGAATTAAACTTTTGTGTTTACAAAGTAGCAAGAAAGTAGTAATAACAGTAAGACTCATTAGAGGAGCTCGTTTCCAATGTCAGATCTTTTCTTAAACTTTATGATGAGTTTTCTTAAACTTTGTTATGATGAGTTGCAGCTTATAAGAGCTGCTTTATCACTTCCTGGAATTGAACAGAAACTATGACTTATTTGATACGTTTATGCCAGAAAGGTAGGCATTGTTTGCATCTAGGAATTTGGAAGTTTTTGAAAGTAAGTGTAATCAGACAACTTGGTTTTTATTTCTGTGGATTTATTGTTTTTCTTCCTGTCATTTTGATAGTCATTGTGCTTTCTTGTACCTAGATGGGGTATGAGTTTCCTCCAGCTACATGATGAAGAGTGAAAGGAAAAGTTGTTACTCTCTTACTCTCTACTCAACTAGATTATTTTTCCTTTTCAAAGACCAGTCACTTTGCCCAGTATATTCTGTATTGCAGAGAGAAAAATTAACCTCCCCCACAACTTCCATTAAAATGTTATTGAAGCTTTAAATTCTGAAGCAATCAGTATCTAGGACATGCCAAAATAAAGGGGATCAAGGCAAACCTACTTCAGTCCCTGTATGCCTACGTATTATGATAAAGCATTTAAGTTCAGGATGATATGCTGTCTACCTTGTATTACACTCTAATGCTGGACTCAGGAGCTAAGCAGTCCTATTCTTGGTTAGATTTTATCAACTTTATTTCAGAAATTAGGATCTTTCTAGTGAGTGGAGCGTGGCACTGTCAAAAGCAAAAATTACTGTGATGATCAAATGCCACACAGGAGATTTACATTTTTTTTTTCTGCCAAAGAATTCACATTTAACATTAATCTGATCGGTTAGATCAAGTGATGACTAATGAGAAGGCCTTGTGTAATAAAGAACTTGAGCTGTGATGCAAAATTCTCTTCCTTTAGAATTAAGGGAGTAAACTGTAACAGTACGCTGTTCTCCCCAAAGGGAGACTGGTCCTATTTTTGTCCCTCTTGAGCCAATTCCCATTTTCGTTTCATGGGCATGTCACTGGCACCTAGTTCATTTCTTCTTGTCTCTTTGCTAAGATTCTCACAAATACACTTCTGTGACTTGGATTCTTCTAACACCTGTGTTTTCTGTAGTTAAGGCTTTGCCTGAAGATGTACAAAATCTCAGTACAGTCTGGTTTTGCATACGGCCAAAGGCAACAAACGCTGCATATCTGCATTTTAAAGTGATTAACACAAAACACATAAAAAGGTATTAGGAGCACGAATATGGTCATTTGCTTTTGATGCTGTACGCAGGTCAGCTTTCTGGTCTGAGAGAGGCTTAACCACGTTAGAGCACAGCAGCCGGGCTCCTGCAGTGCTTCTCTTGTTGAGCAGCTGTCATGTTGCAGCAGCAAACAACTTTGGCCACAGATAGCAAAGGATCTGTCCTCACTCCCATCTTACAAAATGGGGAGGAAGTACAGCTTTGAAAAGACAACATTACCACATTTTTAAAAATATAAACCCACATTCTTTTAAATCAACATTTTTTCCCTGAAATAATCTACCTAGGTTGTCTATAATTTTTTATTTTTTAAAAAATAAATAACAAAATCCTCAGTTCAAGACAAACAGCTGTCTTGAAATGTTTTGGTCTGGATACTTGAGTTCTAGCAAAAGTGTAACAAACTATAATATCTTAGGAAGCTTCAGACAACGTAATAGTGGCACTAAGTATACAGAAGTTTTGAAATAACTAAGGTAAATAGTTCATAGTGTATTCAAAGTAGAAGTGAAAATGCATACTTTAATGAATATTGATTGTTACAATGCCATTTTTTCCTTCACTGGTATTTCCAGTCACAGGTGAGTGTTTAGAAGAGAAATTGCCAAACTGCAGTTCTGCGAATTACGGAGTCTCTGTGACTTTAGACATTTCACTCAACATCAAAGAGAATTCCTTTCCTAAAGCATCTGTGCACAAAATCTGTCCAGTCTAAGATGTGTTGAGAAGATGTATTTGATTATCATAGAAATAACATCCTGTATTTGTATGTGTAATGGCTGCATATGCAGCTTATGCTTATGCTGCCTTCACTTACAGGGAGTGACTGATTGAATTAACTGAGAATAGACAAAATGTCTTTTCTTAGTCTGTTTCCCTCTGTGTTTTAGGCAAAATCAAGGAAGAGAGATGAACATGTGACCTTACATACTACTGAAGATTATTACCCATTTTGTTTACCCAGTAATGGCAGAATTGTGTCTGTGACTTCAAGTTGTTTTTGAAAGGAGATTGTTTCAATTTAATAATCCTGTAACACAAGGTTACCAGACTGTAATCAAAGAAATTAACAGGGCATACCTCATTTCTTATGTTTCCACATATGTAACACCAAAAACTAGATCATGGGAACTGGACCTGGGGTGTCTACTTCAATTTAAAAAAAATTTCCTCTATTAAGTTGCAGCTGTGTAGAAATGAGAAGAATCCTAGAACTTGATCATAGGATACGGTACTTGATCCATATACTATTGTCAAATCTCAGGACAAAATAGATTTGTAATGATACTGACTGGGCCTGTGTCACTAGTATATGATGTTTGACCAGTAATCTATGGAAAATAACACAAGTTTAGACCCACATTTTTTAGTCTTCAAGTGCAAGTTCTTATATCTGTACATAATTATTTTGTAACAGTACACAGTTTTCAGACTTAAACAGAATAGTTTCAATATCTTTATTTAAATGGTAATGTGCATTTTTATAAAGCTCATAGTTATATCTAATCAAAGTAACTATCTAAAATGCTTTTTGTAGTAACAAAATAAGAAAATCTGTGTATTTTTGTGTTACATATTGGTTGATGTGTCCCCTTCCCGGTGCCATATTTTAGCTGTTTTCTGTAAAATATTTTAATAATACAAAAATACTAAAAATATAAAATACCTGAAATGCTTTCAGATCTAAAAATTATAACTCTAGCCTGCAGACTGGGATATTTACAGGATAAGTGCATTAGTTCTAGGTGCTGCTCTAATTGTCTATGAGGTTCAGCATGCGACACTAGAAAAGATTTTTTAAGGACCCAACATGTTGATCTGCACTTGAAAACAAGGGTGATCTCTTCTGCTCATCCACCACACTGGCATGTGCAGTCCTGCCCTCTGCTTTGCACAAGCTTAATAAAAACAAAAAAAACTAACCAGAACTTTTCTGAAGGGTAAACCCATGTGCTGGGTTAAGTACCTGAACCCAGTCAATGGGGTGTCAGGGCTGGCTCAGTAAAATTATCAGATAATTATTACAGAAAATGGATCAGGGCAGAGGGACCTTCCTGACTGGCTGCAGCTGGTCCTTTTTCATGTTTCATATCAAAGTCACAACATTGTAGGAGACATCTTTATATGTTTATTAAGCTACAAATTTATAAATACTGTAAAACAAATATGTAGTGTTTTGAAAACCTAGACTTCAATGTTTTCATGGCAATTAGAGCAAATAGCTCTGTATCAAATACAAGACTAATTTCACCCTTGTCTTTACCAGGCTGAAAGTGAATTGCAGAGAGCAACACTGGATGCTACTCGAACAACTCGGCAATTAGAAGAAACCATTGATAATTTTGAGAAACAGAAGATAAAGGACATCAAAGTATGTGTGCTGACATTTCAGTATGTGACATCACATTTCATCCTGTGTAATAAAATTACGTTAAGTCTTGGGCAAGATTAGCAACATTTAATATTCACTTAAATGCAAATCTTGTGGTAGTCATGAATATCTCAAAGAATTACAGAACTGTTAGGGTTGGAAGGGATTTCTGGACATCATCCAGTCCAGTCCCCCTTCCAATAGAATAGAGAGTCACCTAGAGCAGGTTACACAGGAATATGTCTGTAATCTAAATATCAGGAAATTTGCAATTAAAAAATCAGTTCATTATTATTACAGTTTGTGGAATTCAGAATTTTCCTGTATCCAGTTGTTTAGTGTCTGCACCTTCCAAGAGTTCTGTATTCTACTTCACTAGCAGATGCATTTGTTAGTGGAATTAAGAGATGTGGATTAACATCAGCAAAATTAATAGTGATAAGTAAATAATATATTTATCTATGCTGAAATGCAGAAAGCACAAAATGTTCAGTGACTGCAAGCAATCAAAGCTTTCATTTCTCTCTTAATTTCAAACTTTAAGTGGTGTAAGTCCCATAGACTATAGGGACTGAAAAACACCTGCATTAGGTGATGTCATTTAATTATAAAATTGCTTTAGTGATTTTTTGGGGAGTAGGGAGGAGACAGACAGACAGATTAAACAGGAAAGAATGAAAAAGATGGTTGAAAACACCAAGCAAACTGACCAGCACTTGATAGTGGAGTAATATGAAAAAGATTGGGAGTTCTAAAGATTTTATGATTGTGAGTTTTCAATATATAAAGAATACTTTATTATGTACAATATATAATTATCTGTAAATTATAAATAGGTACAGAATTTACAGATAACTTGTCCCTAATCTGTTATTAAAGATTGTCTTCAGTAAAGCAAAAATACACTGACTACATCTTGTGAATAAATATTATCAAGTGGGATTATCAAGTGACTTTTTAGCTTGACAAATTTTTCTTAGTAAGTCCCTCTTCCCTTTTCAAGCATTTACTTAGAATTTATTAGGAAATAATAGCAACTGCATAAGTGATAGCCCAGTCAGCATTTATGTTTAATTTCTAAAATCCAGGTCTGACTAGTACTAAGTATCATGCAGTTATTTGTATCATATAAATATCAAGTACAGAACTCAGTAATTTTTTGAAGTGGAAATGTACATTACCACATTAAGAAAACCTTTGTTTTCATTTGCTTTTAGAACATATTTTCTGAATTTATAACTATTGAAATGTGTTTCCATGGGAAAGCTTTAGAGATATATACTGCTGCCTACCAAAACATCCAAAATATTGATGAAAATGAAGATTTGGAGGTGAGCGATTAAGATTTGCATTCAGTTTACTTTCTACTGTAAAAAGAGTTTTCACACTTGGGCTATACGTGTCCCAGGCAGAAAAATGCAGTGTATGTTTCAGGTTCCCAGAATAAACTTCTTACGTATACCAAGCCTTTTTTTTGCACTTCTCCAGCAAGAGCATGCAGGTTTATAATCTCAGAACACCGAGAGCAACACAGGTAAGAGCCTTTCCCGAGATTACCTGTGCCTCCAAGCACAGTTAATCATAGCTCTTAAAGAAACCTCTGCAGTGAATCTTGCTGTAAAGATGTGCATAGAAAAAATCTTACACTGCTCTGATAAGATAATTAAAGACTAATTACTACATTAAAAATCTATTGGGTTTTATCGTCTTGTGGCACTTACAGCTTCAAGTCACACTTTCTTTTCTATTTGAGTTACATAGTCTCTCTTTCCCAAGACATGCTTTTCATTCCTTTAATTATTCTTGAATTTCTTCTGGATGTTGGGCCTTTAAAATTAGTACCACTGAAATGTATGTTATATATATATGTTCGGCTTGTCAAGAAAGTTGAATTTTTTTCAGTCTTTTTTTGTAAATCCTACCAGTCCTAATTTTATCTTTTCCATGACATAGCTCAGGATCAAGTACTCAGTTAGTGCAAGACACAAAAAAATAATGATTCTTCAGTGACAGTCACATTTGAGACTACTTGGTAATTTTATTTAATTTAAACTACGCCATGGCAATTTTGTACTGTTCTAGTTTCACAATTAAAATATTATGTGGCACCAATTCCAGAAATAGTCTTTAAGTCATTACTTTGTTTTTCATGACCAAATTTCTAATCTCATTTTAAGTTTCCTGTTAATTGCATAATTATTTACTTTCCATAAAAACACTGATCATAATTTACCATCTCCTTGACTTTATTAATAAGTCTTGCATGAATACCTTTATTGGTTATTGGAAATAACTTGCAAACACAATGGATGTTAGTCTCTCCTGTATTCTAAGAGGTTTCCCAAATTTTTCTTGAGCTGTACATCTCCTGAACCTTCCAAGTAAATTTTTTCTGATGCAGCTGTGACTGAGTGGGGATTTATCTGTAAAGGGGCTAAAAGTTCATCTTTCCAAGAAATGGAGAACCGGAACACAGTTGCTGGGGTTCATACCTCTAGGTGACCCTGAAACTCAGCTACGTATCTTGGTGAGAAACCATTGCAGTTTTACACGTGAAAATGCCCTCAAGTCTCTGAAGAATGTTTACTTTGACCACATAACTGTTAATGTGTCTCAAGTTAATCAAGGATGTTGTTTTGGCTAAAAGTGATCAATCCAAACTACAGATGATGCATATCTCTAGACCAGATTTCATTTTCCAGTGCTGCATTTCTGCTAGTTTCAGTCTTGGTGATTCTTAGCTTGTAAGCTGTATCATGGCACTTAAGTCACAGCTTTCTTCATTTCAACAGGTTTTTCGGAGCTCACTTTATCCACCAGACTATCAGTCTCGCTTAGACATAGTTCGTGCAAATTCCAAGTCCCCTCTGCAAAGAACTGCCTCCTCAAAATCTTCATTGAGGACAGTACAGGTAAGAAAGAAAAATTACATGTTAAATCACTGTATTAAAGCTCTACTTAAGACAGGATTTTAGCTAATGTAAATGGATCCACTGTCTCTACTCAGTTCCGGACAGTTAGAAACGTAAAGGAAATTCCAAAGGCATAAATACCATATTAAGCTCTTAATACAGTTTTACCATTTGAGGAAAAAAAAATCAGCTTTTAAAACTGTATTGCTTACTTTTAAAAAATGCCATTTCCAGCAATACTATTTCTTCCATCAACAAACTGTAGATCTAGGAGCTTATTGGAAAGAGAAGTGACATTCTTTAAATAACACTTGCATATTCTTAGTATTCAGAGTGTGAATTTTCTACCAGATCCTAACTCATGTAGCAGCAGACCAAACCCATGACCAACAGACCTTTCCTTTTATACTCTGAAAATTCAGAGCAGGTGAGGAAAAGCAGGATGATAAAAATAAGTGCAACAGATATAAACAGTGTCACTAGTTTTGGACCAGCTACCTTGCAATCTTTGGCACTTGTTTGCAGCAATAAACTTGCAGACATTGCAGAATGGCTAAATTATTTTTATTTTATTGCAGCCATAATCCTGTAACTATGATGATTCTTACCAGTGTTTCAGTTAAGACAAAGATAGCCAAATTGAAAATGTATATCTTACTTTTCTTCTTTTAATAGAATTATGTATTGATATTGTAATAAGGAAGTTTTCTTGACTTCATACACACTTTACACCTTCTCAACACAGAAAGGATCAATTATTGCAGTTGAGCTATTCTGTTGAAAGTATGAACTGCGTCATCTGAAAAGAACCCAGAGATTAAGTGCATGAAGTACAACCTTGACTCTGAATAACCTGCCAGTCCCCTCTTACAAACAAGCTAATTTCACATTCAAGCTACTTTAGAAAACGTGAGAGACGGAAAACCCAAAGCAACAGAAAACTGAGTGTATGTACACTGTGATGCCTCCTAGAGACAGAGTGGAACTCCATTTTGTCTAACTTGCAAGTTTAGCTTTTTTTTCTGCTAGACTTAAAACTTCAGGTGTTAATGTAGTCCTAACATCTCACTGGAATATCTGAAAAGAATAGGAAGTCATCTAGACCTAGAGGGAAACTGCAATATATTTCAAAATAATGTCGCCTTACTTGGCTATGCAGTGTATCTACAGACGATCATATGTCAGAAAGAAGCAGTGGAACACCCTACTAGTGCAGTCACTATGTTGCCTAAAATTGAGGAGGAAAAAAAAAAGGTTTTGAGACAATATTAGTATAGATAAGGTAGAGAGCAATTCTTTAATGAAAGCTTTCAGGTGCACGAAGTACATAGGCACACACCCAGTATAGGGTTCTTAAAAATTTGTAACACTACTTAATTACCACATCTAATGGGTACATCTAGCCCAAAAACCATTTTACCCTTGGTACCACTCTCAGCACTGCCCCCTTGGAGCCCCTCCAAGGTTTCTGGGCCTTCTATCTCATTTTTACTATAATGTATTTTATTATTCTGGTCCAGGTGCATGTGTCCCAAACAAGATGTCCTTGCTGAAAGACTGTTAAACAGAATTTCAAGAATACAGCACAAACTGTGAGAAAGAGGTTTAGAAACTATTAGTAGCTATATTAAAATCTACAAATATATTAAAATCTTACACATCAGCTATAGGGCAGTGAAGAAGGGGCAGGAAGCCTGTTCCATGCACTCCCCATGCTGCCCTTTCTGATTCTGCAAATAGTGTATTGTTGAATTACACTAAGGGCTCTAATCTCTGGAACCTACCAAACATCTCATGAGAAGAGAAAAAAAAAAAAAAAGCTGTATTCAGGAAAACTTCCAGGTGACTCGTTTTTTCTTTTCTGGGGATCTTTCACTGCCAAATTTTTTACAAGTTAGTTTCCTGCTACATAGTAATCCCTTACTAACTGTAAGGCAGCACTTTGCAATTTCTAGTGTAAAGCAGTATAAACAATATGATAAGCAATTCACAGAATCACTCAGCCTAAGGCCATGGGGCAGGGGAGGACAGACACACACATGCAAACACTAACCTGTTGGTGGGGGGCAGTGGGGGAAGTCACTGCATACCAGAAGGGATAAACTGTGCCAGTAACATAGTTCAGGTCTTTCAGAGGATTTAACACATACCATCCTTGAATTTATTTCTGGTTATGTGGACTGCCTTTCTGTATTATTTGTATGTTAAAAATCTAAAGTACTCCTTGTGCTTGATTAATTTTTTCACAAAGAGCTGTACTTGGCAATTTACCCTCAGCATTTCGTACTACTGATTCAGGTTGGTATACACTGTATTTCAGAACTATAGCAGAAGAAAATTACCTTTTCTAGATATTTTAAATCAAACTTAACTGCACAGGTTTTATCTACATGCACTTAATATAACAAGCTGTTTTGCACTGACCCTCTACGACAGCAAAGTATCATTTTAAGTTATTGAAAATGTCTGCATCTGAATGCTCCAACACTGCCCACCACCTAAGACACAAGGAGAGGACTGCCATGCTTTCTATAGTAACACCTGCAGTGAAACATGGAGCTGAACAGCTCAAGCAAGAACAGTCATCACACTTATGTGCAAACACACAGAATTAATTTTCACATCAAATTAATTATAAGCAACAAACTACCAGATTCCTTTTTTTACTATTATTTTTTCAGCATGAAGTAATCAAAAATTAAATTTTCAAGTACTGGTGTGTTCTAGCTCTGTGGCACAGTAATGTAGATTTAAATCGCCTCATTTCCTTTCTTACTTTCCTTACTCTCATCCAGTGTGGTTCTTAGGATAACCATATTACCACCATCAGTGATAATATTTAGTTAATTACAGCATGGTCAGAGGTATTTGAGAAGTGAGCACAAAGAAGTCATAAAGCCAAAACCAACACCTCTTATTTCAGGGAAAGGGAAGTTTTTCTCCAGAAATACGATGCAAGTTCCACTTAAGAATTTCAGATGCTTTTAACTAGGAAAAAAATCTGGAAAATTAGTCTATCCCATTGAAATGACATGACCTTAACAAGGTCAATCTGCAGCATTCCTTAATCTCCAATTACAAATTAGTGTCATTGTCATCTTTCACAGAATGAGATTGGTGTTTTAGACATTTTAACTTGTTAACCCCTTCTGTTATGTTCACGAATTTGTGAGCATTTGCTTCAAGCTAAATTATGTACTTTGTGAGCATCAACAAGACAAGGATTTTTCTTTCATTAGTTCAATGACTGTAGTTTGCTTTATGCACACACAAAAAACTGGTGTTACATACATGACTGTGATGCCTGAATTCCTACAAAAGACTTTCAAAACAGCATCAGTGGAGAAAGATGGATAAAGCACGTGCTTTTAGTGTGCACCTAGAAGTTTCTAATAAAGGAACTACTTTATCTGTCACCACTGATGCTGCCTTGAAAGTCTTTTGCAGGATTTTTAGGCATCAGCTATATGAATCAGAACATCTCAGAAGTCAATTTAATAAGCATTTAAGGACTTTTAAAATAGGGGGCTGTTGAAAAACGAAGGCAAGTTTTGTCTTCTATACAGAAGTTTTATTCTATCGCTGTATGTGAGAAAACAGAGAATATAACCAAAATTAGAGTTGCAGATGCTCTTAGAGAACTGCTGAACCTGAAATCATTTTTCAAAGGCATTCCAGATGACTTGGATAACTATCTTCAATGTTCTTCTTCTCACAAGGAAAGAAAAAGAACCACATATATCCCACTTTAAATCGTAAATGTTGCATCGTCTGTCTTCAATAGGAATTAGATTGAACCCTCATTAGAAAAAAGTACAGATTGCAGAATCCGTCACAGGAGATGAAAGCTTGGCAGCTGGCACTTTGTTAGATGAACCTAAAAAAGGATACTACAGTGTCATTCTGAAGGGCAGGAACTGATGGGCAGAGAGAGTTCATCTGTAAAAGAAAACTTTTAGTAAAATGTTTGTCTAATTCATTCGCATTAAAAAAAAAAATTGGAGCAGCATAGTTTTGAACTTGTAATTAGAAGAGGTCCGATGTCTTCAAGATAAGATTAGGCTCGAATACTCATCTTCAACGGCCAACCCACAAACTGACTGGCATCTTGTTGATTTTTTAGCATTAACTAGATCAAAGTATAGTCTTCCCTATCCCATAATAGTTGTCATGACTATGGGGATCTTTTTAGCTTCTAAAATTCATTACGGTATTTTTATTCTGTGCCATATATCTTTCCTTTGGCATGCTATGAAGGCTGAAGGGACAAACAACTTACATCCACCCCCAAATAAACAAAACCTATACATATCTAGACTAGAAATGCCAAAAGAAAATTTCTCTTCTTTGAGGAATAAAAACACTGGATTTACTTCTGTTGGATTTTTATTTTAACAGATTTCCCGTGGCATGCTAAGAAACGATGAAGAGGAGGAGGATGATGATGAGGAGGAGGAGGATGAGGAGGAGGAATTTGATGCTACTAAGGAAGTGAGATAACAAAGCTATTCTAAGAGGGTTTTTTTTGTTACGGCGGGAAAAAAAATACCTAAAAGGCTTTTGTGTATTGATCAAAAATTTCATTGAAGCTGTATATTTAAAATTCTAACAGGAACAAAAATCAGCACCAATTCTGGAGTGCCAGGCAACAAATGACCAGTTTCAAAGAATGGAACAAAATCTGCTGAAAATGGACAGTTTCAGCAGCTAGAAAATGAAATATTTAAATAGAATCCTGTATTATCATTGCATAAATGTTGTATTACAGTCACATTTGCTTAAACTTACATGATGAAGTTTCCAAAAAATGCACTAAGCTGACAAGTAGTTACAAACATAAGGGTTTGTTTGTTACTTTGCCAATATATTACCTTATTGTCTAGCTAAACACCTCTTCAGTTTAGTAAGTCCTCTAGCTGTACCCATCATAAATGAGTTTATACATCCTAAATTAACTGTAGTACTAATCAAGAAACTGTTTGCAGCAACAAGCTGTTACGATTTCACTTTTACCCACCTTGGATGGGAGAAGGCAGGATGAGGTGTATTGTTTTCTTGCTTTCATTTTCCTCAGGCTTTCCTCAGGCTAAGATGACTTTTGATTGCTTTACACATACAGAATGAACGCTCACAAATAAGGACCAAGCCCAGTATCTACGTTTAATGCTGCTTTGCTTTTAAATAAAAGTGCCTTCATAATAACATTAGTGGATATTTGATGTAGTTGATGTTTATTGTACTAGTTGACATGCTACATATAGTTCAAATTTCATGTGTTTTAACTACATGATTCAGTTTCTGATTCCATCAAATACAGAAGAAATTACATAAATTTGATGTAATTTCTCATTATGTTTGGAGAGGGTGGTTACAACATGTTCATTTTTTAACAGTGTACAGTTGTCTGCTAGAAAACTGCTACCACACAGTTTCATCTTCAGCTTTAGTTAAAGTATGAATACATGCATAAATACAGAATTTAAACTTGTCACTGGGGAAAAAGATTAAATTATAGCCAAATATTCTTTCAGTTATGGAAATAAACCAAGAAGTTAATTTAGAGTATTGATGCTACCTCTGCCCACTGATGCAAAGTATGAAATGTGTAGGTGTTTGACATGTGAAAAAACAGGTTTTGCCAACAATTAATGTGATGAAAATATAAGTGAAAACATCACAATATAGGGTTTCATCGTAAACCCTGAAAATATTATTACACCAGAATTATCTACTATTATTAAACTGTTGACAAGGATGAAATACCTAGATACTGTTTACCATTTCATACTCAGTGAAGCAGTCAGTCTCCAAAATGGACGACTAACTTCATAACAATACCAGGTTTTCATATAACATACATACATGCAAATAGCAATTGTGTACTATGCCTTGAGAAAGGAATGATGAAAAAAGGTAGCTATGTTTAGATTAATTGCCCCCTAAAAGATTAGTAGCTAGGGTAAGAAAGAGGTTTTTGTTTTCCTCAGCAGCTTCAAATTCCTTCTCACTACTTCCCAAAAAAGTCAACTTCAGGAATTACAGAAAAACTTCCATAAAAGGAGAAATAGTGTTGGGCAACTTTGTCCTGCATGTATGATGTCTTAAATTTGCATGTTGCACAAAAATTGCATGCCCTTGAAACTACAGATGAAAAGTCCCTGATTAAAATACTTAAAAGCCAGAAGAATTTAGAATGTAATTACAGACTTATTACCTAAAGATACTTCTGCAAAGATTTTTCTCATGGCACAAGTGCTTGCAAGACTTCACACATTCATTGTATTTTTGACTGCTGACACTTGGATGATGCAGGCTTGTATCCATTCTTGCTGAGACTATTTTGCCACTGTTGAAAATGCTGGCACATTCCTTTTAGGATTAAGGGTTATCTTTTTGTGTTAATCAGAGTGTGCTATTACAGCTTCCCTGACTGCAGCAAGCTGCTTTGGTAGGTGATCACTCTTTCTAGTTTTTGACAACAGAGATTGTTCTTTATATCATAATTTTTTGGACAATGGTAGCAAGTTCAGAGAAGGCATACCTAAGAAAAGTTGCTATGTTTTATATTAACATCACAAACTGTAGCATTTGTTTTCTTTTACTAGATGGATGGTACATAAAAAGGAAGAACGGTATTTAAAGCTGTGTAATTACAGGTGGCTGCTGATTTGTCCTTTGTACCAAAAGTACAGTGCCTCCAAACCATTAAACATCTAAAGTTATATAACCTATTAACAAGGAAACGCTGTCACCACACCATGCACCTGTGCCACCTATTCAAGCAGAAACAGAATGCCTATATATACATATCCCAGTTTGGAGGGGGAATGGCAGGGAAGGGAGGGAACAAAGACTGATGGACACACATGGACCCAAGACACCAACCAGATAACAGCTATAAACTAAGAATCAACTAGCCCAGTAACTTTATTAACTGATGTACTGGCATTCCTTCCCAATTTCACTATACTTCATCTGTACATACTTTGAAGTACAGCTTTTTTATTTATAGACCTTGAAAAAGTCATTTTTTTGGCCTGTCAGTCAGACATTTCAGATTAACCTAAAGCGGTCATAACCTCTAATCTGTCTTTAAATTAAATACAGATTAGCTATAGGTCAAACAAAAAACAATTCTGAAATGCCTCAATTATGACCTCTGCCATTATAACTTTTATGATTCTATATGTTCAGTAACGGGGGGTTGGGGAATTTTACCCTCCCAAACATTAATGGTCTTTTATCAGCAATTACTCTAAACTTTTTTGAGAACAATTTTTTCTAAAATATATTCTCACACTTTACTGGCAAAAAAACCTACTGAACTCCTCTGTCTTTCTAGCCTCCAAGTGTGAACCCTCCCGTTGTTTAGTAGCTGGAAGAAGTTGAAAACCAGCAATTCATCAAAAGCTAACTGGAGTAGTATTCACATTTACAACACAGCTTAGTAGTAAAGATCTTAGCTTACAAAAATAATCAGAAGTTCTCAACATCATGATGAGGTCAAGGAAGTTTACTTTGAGGATTCTCATGTCTTTATCTTACCTGCAAAGACTTCTGGCTCCTTGGATCTCTTTTATAGCAGTTATGAAATAAAAGCACAGATTTGTTGGGTTTTAAATCCTTTTAAATTCTGAGGATTCAACACCATATGATTCTGAAGCTAATTCCTACCAGACAGCGAAACACTGGTTGTTAAGTGTTCAGAATTTGAAATCTTAAGCCACGTATGTTTCTTTGCTCAGAGGAATCTACAGACCTTGCATTATCATTCAAAATGCTTTTTTCCCTGGCACTTAGAACAAATACTATGCAGAAGAAATAAAGCTATACTAACCTTTTAAAAATTACAGAACAAAAAAATTCCCTTGATTTTGTTTGTACTTCACAGTTTATGTGGGAGTTCAGCAGCAATGATGATGGCTTTACATAAATAAAGCACTTAAGGTTTGACCACCAGTGAGGGGGATCAGTCACAGGCTGCCTGGAGAGCTCTGTCCTTAGAGCTATTAAATACTAAAGGCCTTGAGTAACCTCTTCTAGCTGACACTGCTTTGAGGAGGGGGTTGGACTACAAACCTCCCTACCCTATGAATTTAAAATTTTTTTGTATTGCCCAAGCAAAGGTTGTAAGTTTTTACAGCCAAGTTGCACGTTTCCTGTCTTACTCTGAGGGGACTAAAATTCATAAAATTCTTTGGTACTCCAAATCCTATCTTGCACAGTTGCAGTGTCAACAGAAGTCCTTAACCCAAACAACCAAAGTTGCCTACCAAGCCTGAATTTTGAAGATACCACTTTTCTAGGATAGCTTTTATTTCTTTCTAAAATTCAAATATGGTGGTTCCAAACCAAACAAACCAACATGTTCTAAAAATACTGACAAACATTTTTTTTATTACCTAAGAAAATAACATAGCTGGTTGTCAGCTTAGTTACTAGTGACAGATGTTAGTTAAAACTAATCAGAGATTGACCTGGAATGTATCTAGACATCATTAGCAAGTTAGTATTTCATATTATGCAGCATGTGGAAATAAAGCAAAGACCACTGAAGTCAGAATTCTTGATCTAATTTCAGGACTCATTTTCAGCCTGAAGGTACCAGAGTGAGCAAGAAGAAAAACTGTCCAACTGATTATTAATAGAGACTCAGATCTCTGTAAACTACCTTTTCTAAACTGTGCTGACAAACTGTAACAGTTCACTCTTTCCAGAGGATGCAGCCAGCATCATTCTCACCAAGACCTACATCTGCTGAGCATAATAATTGAAATCATTAACTACACAAGTTTTAAATAGAAGACACATATTTAAATGGCAATTTCTTTTTTATTTAAAAAAATTTGCAAAGCCAGCTAATGTGAACAGAAAGCTCTTTTTTTCTTCTTTTAACAGGAATGCCTGCAAACACATGAAACCGAATGAAACCTGAAGTTTACACAAAAACAAAAGAAAATCCAAAATATAAAAATCAGTCATCCTTTAAATTTTAAGCTAACTTCAATAAGAAGTGTTATTTACTAATGCAGGTAGCACTGAAAATCTTCTGTTTGAACCATTTGTGTGGTCAGTCAACCAGCACTTATATTTTTATTTGATGCAAAGACATAGGACATGAAATTAAAGCAAACTAAAAAAAAACCCAAAAACAAAGCATTACAACTCCATCCCTTTAGACCTTGATGTATGACATCCAGTGTCCTACACACATTTCAACCAAGAGGTAAACAACCGAACTGGGTATTATTTACAACCGTTGATGAAAACTGTTTCTTTTGCATGTTCCAGTAATTAAAAAAGTTAAAATAACTGTCAATACTGTCAAACCTAGAATATTTTACTATACAGTATCTATTCCTCCTTTACAGCAAGCTCAACTTAACTTTCCGTGGACCAATTGGCCTATCATTCAGTTCATTAATAGCAGCCATAGCTTCCTCATAGTTTGTCATAGCAACAATGGCATCACCAGAAGGCAATCCTTGTTCATTGTACTGCACAGAAACCGAGTCCGGTATCACTCTGTAGCCATAGAAAAAATCAAGAATCTCATTAGGAGTAGCTTTAAAAGGTAAATTTTTCAACAGAATGGGAACAACACGTTCAGAACCACCACTGAAATTCGGATCTGGCATAAATCTTCCTTCAGGAAAATTTCCCATTTTATTATTCCCAAAGTCCATTCTGCGGAAAGGTTCACTGTCACCGCTGAAATCCATGAGGGGTGGTGGACCTCTAAAATCCTTAGGAGGGCACATGAAGTCCTCAGGGGGGTGTCTAAATTCAGAATGATGCCTAAAGTTCCCAGGGGGACCAAATGAATGCATGGGCGGCCCTTGTGGTGGCCCAGATGGTGAACCAACTGGACGGGAAAGCTCACCTCTCTCATACGGATATGAATGACCGTGCACTTCATTTGGTGCAGATAACGATACACTTACACCAAACTTCTGCATCTGCTCTTCAGATATAAGTCTTATTAATACTTCTGTTCCCAAAAATGTCTGACGATTTAAATTTTCTGCTTTCATGGCTTGTTCTTCTGATTTAAACTTCACTAGTGCTTCTCCCAGTCCAAGTCCTTTTTCATCATAGAGCAAGTAAATATCATCTTCATCAATATCAAATCTTGCAAAGAACTTTTGCACTTCAATTTTTGACACATCAAATGGAAAATTCCTGACATAAACACACATCTTTGGGCTGGAATGCCCTTCCCTATAACCTTTCTCTGATATGGCTGGTCCAGGATGATCTCTGTCCAGTGATCTTCTCCTCTCACAAGAATCAATTATTTTCAACATTGACTTTCTTGAAATTGGAAAAATGTAAACAGGACGATTGAGAAGAACCTTTCTATGACATTGCAAAGCAGCCTGGTATTCCCTCTCACTCCTTAACATCACAAAGGCATCTCTTGTCCTTTTCTGATGCTTATCCGTTAGAATCTTGATCTGTTTGCTGGATATATCCAGATCAGGGAAAAAATCTCTCAAATCTCTCTTCTCCACATTAAAAGACAGATTTCTTAAGTGTATGTAATATTCCTGGCTGGGAGATGAACGAGAACGCGTTCTTTGTCTCCTTGGTGATCTTGAACGAGAATGCTTCCTTGAATGCATATAGCCTGAACTTTTTGGAGAAAGGTCTTCGCACAAAAAGTGATCCATTTCATCTGGCATGTCTACCCTCCCGCCACATTCAATCCACCGTTCCTCTGTAGTTGGACTAATTTCTATAAACCTCTGACCCATGTACTGTCTATGACGTTTAAGTCCTTCTAAGGCATCACCAGGCGTAGCACATTTTACCAAGCAATCACCATTGTTCAAACCATTGCGGTGCTTTATGAGAATCACTCCATCCACACATATCCCAGAAAGGAAAGCACGTACTTCAACTTCTGTTGCAGAGTAAGGTATACCACGTAGAAATAAGTAACGATCATCAGGGTTAAATGGGTGAGAATCCTTTCTTAACTGATAGTTTGACTTAGGTATACCCATATCACCATGTCTTGTGCCATTGGTATGGAAACCAGCCTCCAGGCGATTTGGTGGCCCATAACTAGGTTTTCTTAATCCTTTTGGAGAAGCTGTGACTAAATGTGGCATGTCTCCAACACTTGATGCACCAGAACCATTAGTACCAGTTCTTCTAGAGCCAGACATAGTTTCTCGTCCCCCACGGTCAAATCGTTTCCGGCTCATTTCTATGGTGTTCTGCATTTCTGCCTTGCTGCTGAGAAAGAGCTCTACACGTGAGTCTTTGATAAACCCTCCTGAACAGCTCATGGCACGCCGTGCATCTTCATCTGTTGCAAATATAATAAAAGCCTCCCCAAGCTCTCCTCCAATAATATGCACACCTCCATCAGGAATATTCAATCCCAAGAAGAAACGACGAATATCTGGAGGACCCGCAACAACAGGAAGCCCCTGTAAACGGATGACTACAGCCATGCTGAGCTCAACCCACTGCAAAAATCACCTGCAGACAAAAAGGTACACATGATAGCACGTCTTTAGTACTCAGCTATTACAGTATCTTATCACTTAAGAAGCTAGAGCCTTTTTAGTGAATGCCCTTGATTCAATCAAGAGAGAAGGCATCGAAAAACCCACAAGTTCACAAGACAAGGTTAAAACACAATTCACTGAATGCTGATTAGTCAAAACAATTAGCTACTCCACCAGCTCAAGTGCCCAAATCTATCAATATTCCCTATACTAAGGGCAACAAAATCCATCTAAGTCACTCCTCACAATCCACAATACCTAAAGAACACCTCAAGTCTTTCATAGTTAACTGGCATAGTTACTGTACGCCAGAGATCTCTGCCCAGTCCTAAGGAACAGAAAAAAAAAAAAAGTTTCCTTTCAAACAGGACACTAGTTGATAAAAGAAGGAAAAAGAATAACTATGTCACTGGAAAATGAAGTAATTCACAAACAGTGATGCCTTTACTGCTTTAACAAGTTGCTCTACCCAGTGATCAGTTCTGTTCAGTAATTTATGTTTCCTCAGCATTCAAAGAAGTTGTCTCTTTGAGGTAGTCAAAATATTAACTGCAGCAGCCACGAGCACTCAGGAGAGCGTATCCTAGTTCCCAGCCACAAGTCTGTGAGGAAAAAAGGCTGTATATGATCTTGTCACAATACTCAGTGAGAAGTGTTAAGCTTTTGGCAGCTTACCTGTTTCTGTTTTGGAGACCTGATAAATTCTGTAAAATCAACTTAACTGTGGAAAGAAAACGAAACATAATTAATGGCTAATACCTATACTTTGCTTTACATACTGTGCTACACTGCTGCAGCTCATCCATAGCAGTGGCTAATACTAAAGCCAAGCATGTTATGAACCCATGTGAAGAGCTCCTTCCATGTTCCAAAATGCTATGCAGTGCATCTTTGTGTTTCCATTTAAGAAGCAAAAGAAATTCAAAATCTGACTTCTGAAAACGATGAAAACACGATGAGATTACTTGGTCATCAATTGTGCCACACTGAACTGTTGCAGTGAACGGACTGACAGTGTATCAAGGGGACAATTCGCAACTGAGTCCTTGAAAGATGCTTAAGTCCATCTCAGGATGACAGGATGTGTCCATTCTTCTGAGATCCACCTGGTTTCAAGGTTTGCAATGAGAACATGCTATTCACCAGTCCAGCACTGCACTTAATGTACAGTGAAGACCATCAAATGAAAGAGCAAAAATATCCAATAAGGAGAAACTTCAGAAAGTACCTGAATTTACAAAGCCAACTTCAGTATTTTCCCTGTATCCACTGTACTGCTTTTCAAACTAAGAACAAGAAATGCTTTACTACGCTGACTTAAACATATCCTGATTTTCAACATTATCTAACATAACACAATAAATAGCACAGCACCCTCAGAAGAAACACAAGCTTCTGTAGGAAACTACCACATCCCTTTAAAACAAACACAACAGCACAACCAACGATCCAAGAGAACATCCCTTCTGCAAACCCCTTGTTCAGTAACATAAAGCACTAGATCCTGATGACAAGTTATCTATCAGTAACCATAACTATCACTTCAGCTGAACTAAGCAAAACAAGAGCAAAGCCCGAATTCTCTAACAGATTTTATGTCACTTTCACATCAGCACTTTGTAAGCACAAGAGAAAACAACTGCCCATTTAGTAACTTCACTAAAGACCATCTGTTCTCTGTGCTTTTGTGGTGAGTCGACTCCAGCCAGCAGCCAAGCACCCACACAGCCAATTGTTCACTCCTCATCCCCATCGGCAGGACGGGAAAGAAAACAGGAAGAACAACATCAAGAAAACTTGTGGATCAAGATAGTTTCATCAGTGGAGCAAAAAATGAGAAACAAAGAAAATCACTCACCACCTCCTATAGGCTGATTGATGTCCATCCTACCTCCAAATAACTGCCTTGGGAGCCAAGAAAGTCTCCCCTAAGCAACCAAAACCATCAAACAAAATACTTCTTCCTTTATCTCGGTTTTTGTTGCTGAGCATGACATTACACATGGCACAGAATATCCCTTTGATGAGTCTGGGTCAGCTGTCCCAGCCATGTCCCCTCCCAGCTTCTCACCTACTCTCAGCACACTCACTGGAGTGGCAGAGTAGGGAAAAGATGTAAAGCCTTGACAGCCTTGAAAGCGCTGTTCAGCCACAGCCAAAACAGATGTGTTGTCAACATTCTTTTAGCCACAAATCCAAAACACTGAACTGTATGGGCTGCTGTGAAGAACATTAACTCTGTCCCAGCCAGACCCAGAACACTTTATGTCTCTTCTCAACAGATGCAATGGCAGTGCCAAAAAGCGTGGAGAATTCAAGGGCAGAATTTTCATACAGCACCTTCGTGTCTTGAAAAACCAAATCCGCTGCCCTGCCACTTCATGATGTATTTAATCTGTAGTACTCCTGGATTTCACAACTCCACATTCTTATCCCAGTTTTTAAACACCATTCACAACAGCTCTCCTCCGTATTTCTTCGGTGATAAACAGCAAGTTCTCCACGATGCACCAGGGATACAACACACAACCTTCAGTGGTGAAAGCTAGACACAGTGATTCCAGATCGTAAAGCAATCTCAAACAAGTCCACAAACAGAAATGCAAGTTCAAATAATAAGCTCTTACTGACTGCATATTAAACAATCAAGCGTGGATAGAAGGTACAGACAAGCCATCCAACAATTTAAAGTGAATGACCAAAAAGAGTGACTTGTCATGAAATGTAAGACCCATTAACTGAGCAAGGACTTCAGTGAGCAAAGATTTGGAGAACAGATTAACAACTTCATGCCACCAATTTAAGAGCACAGAAGTGTATACAATTTTATGAAATTTTATATTTAAACAAAACTGACTAGAAAATAATACTATACCTACTCTTCCACAGACTCGAGAAATTCCAAATACCATTAAAGCCGTTAAATCCACAACTTGTAAACACTGTAGGAAACTAAGCCTGCACTAGACTACTATTTTTACCACAATGTTGAGAGATTACAGTCTGCGTGCAAGCCAGCAAGCACACACACAGAAACACTCCGACTATAAAACTAGACCACTGTAAAAATAACAGGTGGATCAGAGGAAAATTTCTTATTCTATTCTTCAAAATAAGCCTTAACAGTGGAAGCAGGCTCCTGCTAATGGCAGTCTGTACATCACTGGAGGAAGACGCAACTGAGTTCTGCAGCTGGGCCCGCTATACAGCCGGCTGGAGCCCCGCTCACCCGCAGTGAGCCGCCCCGCCAGCACCAGCACCGCTGCAGCGCCCGGCCGGGGCCGCAGCGCGGGGCCGCGGGCGGCAGGACGGGGAACGGGCAGGGGGGCCGGGACGAGGCGGGGTGAGACTCCCCCGCGCCACACGCGCTCCAGACCGACAGAGCCGCTTGCGCTCCGCCCTCGCGGAGAAGCCCGGCCACCTCCCGGCACCGGGACAGGGCTGAGGGAGGCACCGGGAGCGGGGGAGGGGGCTGGAAAACCCGGCGGCACGAGAAGGCCGCGGCCAGGGAAGCGGCCGNTCGCCCTAGCCGCGCGTGCGCCCCATCCATCGCGCCGCTGGTAGTGCGCATGCGCCATGCTGCCCGGGGCCAGCAGTGTGGTACCCGTGTAAATAGATCTGTACAGTAATAGTCTGCTTAATGAGAGATCTGTGCAGTAACGGTCTGCCTAATGAGAGATCTGTGCAGCAATGGTCTGCTTAATGAGAGATCTGTGCAGCAGTACATCTGCACGG
>WBMV01004992.1:533722-590353 GCA_013396655.1 Campylorhamphus procurvoides
GGCGGGGCGGGAACGGCCGCTGCCCCGGCCCCGCCCCCTCGCCCTAGCCGCGCGTGCGCCCCATCCATCGCGCCGCTGGTAGTGCGCATGCGCCATGCTGCCCGGGGCCAGCAGTGTGGTACCCGTGTAAATAGATCTGTACAGTAATAGTCTGCTTAATGAGAGATCTGTGCAGTAACGGTCTGCCTAATGAGAGATCTGTGCAGCAATGGTCTGCTTAATGAGAGATCTGTGCAGCAGTACATCTGCACGGCATCCGTCAGCGCACAGAGCTCGGTCACGCTGCCCTGCCCTGCCGTGCCCTGCCCGGGCCCGCCCCGTGTGTGCCGTCCCCCCGCCCGGCCTCACCGTGCGAGGGCCGCCCTTGTCTCCCCGCGGCTCCGCCGGCACCACGGACACGGCTTGCCACCCATCCAGGGGCTGGCTCCGGTCTGGGCTCTGGGAAGAAAGGCCGGCAGGGTGCGGGAATGGCAGAGGTGTAAGGCTGTGTAAAGGGAAGCGCAAAGGTAGGACTACTTGGGTTGTGTAGGTGAGGTGGTTATTTTATCCCAGTGTTTATGCCACCTGCCTTTCCCTGACTTTATGTGTTCTCCCCTGTATTTCTAAGCTTATTCAGCACTTACCTGCTCCAGTTTACACAGACAAATAAAAAAAAGTCTGTACTATTTTTGGTATATTCACCTAGTAATGTTGCGCATTTTAGGAGCTCTCTAATCGCAGACACAGTCTAGTTTAGGAAGGAGACATTATTTATTCTGCACAGGATGCAAGATGGAAGTTTCCACAAGTCAAACAAGGGGTAAAAAGTAACATCTCTTGGATAGTAAAATTTACATGAAGTTCAGCCTGGGGACAGGTAATTCAACTTGAAGACGTCAGTAACTCAAGCTTTAAAAACTTGTTCAGCCAGCACAAGAAATCCAATAAGGAATAAAGCATTTGGTGCAATAAGTATAGGGACTTCAAAGCAAATGCTAATATCGAAAATCATAATAGTTAGGCAGTTAGTACACAGGAAAGGGGCCAGGAGGATTAATTAATATCCAGGACATGAAGTGCCCTGCAAAGGTTTGGTAACATTTGACAGAATAGGACAAGAGGCAGACACTGATGCACAGGAATTTCCACCTCAATATGAGGAAAAACTTTTGTACTGTGCACTGGAACAGGTTGCTCGGAGAGGTTGTGGAGTCCCCCTAACTGGAACTACTCAAGAACCGTCTGGACACAATCCTGCGCTGTGTGCTCTGGGAAGACCCTGCTTGAGCAGGGAGTTTGGACCAGATGACCCATTGCTGTCTCTTCCATCCTGACCCGTTCTGCAATTCTGTGGAATGCAAATAAGGCGTTCTGGCAAAAGTGGAAAAGGCAAAGGGGAGTAACTTCGGCTGGGCATCCATTAGCGTAGGCATTTTGAGTTTTCACCCTGTCAGCAGTCTCCTCTCACAGGGGGAAGCTACAAACAGGTGTTATATTAGTACGACACACTGTTCTAGAGAGCACCTGCGCCCGCTCCCTGCCGCCCGCCCCGCGGACACTTCGCGCACTGCGGGGTACGGCCCCCGCCGCTCGCCGTATCGCGCGGCCGTTGGCCAATCGGCGGGCGCGGCGGGAGCGCGTGGGTGGCCATGGTGACACGGGGCCGGGGGGCCGCCGCGCTGCTCCCGGCGCTGTGGGCTGTGCAGGCCATGCGGGCTCTGTGGGCCGTGTGGGCTCTGTGGGCTGCATTGCTGCCGCCCGCCCGCGCCTTCTCCGTCCCGCTGCAGCGCCCCGCCGCCTGCGGCCCACACTGGTACTTCGACAGCTCCCGCCTGGCCTGCGCGCCCTGCGGGGCCCACCAGCGGCAGAGCGCCGGCGGTGAGCGAGGGGGGAGGCGGCGCTGCCCGGGCCCGGGACCGGGCGGGCGGCTCCGCGCTGAATCCGCCTCCCGGCCCCGGCAGGCGCAAAGTCGGGGCCCGGGCTGTGGCGTCAAAACAGCAGCCTGTCGGGGCGGGTCTGAAGGCTGCGAAAAGCGCCAGGATGCCTCAAAGATCTAAGTGGACACAGCATAGCTGTGATGTGTCTGAGATACAGCCCTGAGAAAAGGCTTTTTAAATAAAACCTCTGAAAATAGTCTTTTTTTTCCTCGGGCATCTGCATGGTTGTGGGTATTTGCATTTTCATCGGTAAAATTCCACACGAAATTTTCATAAGAAATTATGTTCTTGAACACTTCGGTGACTTCAAACTTCTTGTCAGATCCTGAACGTCTGAGATGTCAGAAGTCTGCAGTCCTCAGGCTGTACCCGTGCTAGTCTGAGTCCCACACTGGAACTCGGAGGAGACACAACACACCTTAACAGTACTAAATAGAAAAATCCAAGTGGTCAGTCACTTTCTTTAGGGAATAAGAAGGCATGACAGGAGTGGCATGACACTTGTGTGTGCAGACACAAATTTCAGACTTAAGACCCAACAGCATCCCTCTTCAGAAGCAGTACCTCAGTCAGAAGCAGTGGTGTGGATGGCTGTGTTCACTATGTAAGAGGTGGTCACCAACAACAGGGTACCCTAAAGAGTAATCACACAGTTTATTTACAGGAAAAAACTATGCTGGAATTGTTTTCACATCTCTGAATAATGTGGGTGTTTAGATCCATAACTCCCTTTTAGACTAGATCTTCCTCTAAATCAAAGGCTTCAAGGAGAGATAAGTTACAGTGGGAGGTCAAGGGTTTATTTTTACTTCCAGAGTCTGACTGGAGCACTGTAGGTATGTGCCACTCAGTCTGCTGTTTGTGTCTTGGCTGAATTCCACTTGTGATTGCTAAAGTTTGTCCATACACTGGCTGGATCGCTCATCACTGTGGATTCTCCTTTCAAGCAACATGCCTGCTAATTTAGGTATCACCACAGTGAGTGTAACAACTCAGGCCTCTTCACTGATACAATCCTCTTAGTCTTTTTCTTCTTTATGATTATGAATAGTTGATCACTTTGACAAGTGTGCAACTGGCTTCATGAAGGTGTACTTTAAGGTTATTAAACTTTCCAGAATTTTACATTATTTTTGCATGCATAGTTCAGTAAGCTGAAATAATAAAAACAGTTTATTGGTACCTATAATCAGTTTTGGTTTGTAGTATGTGTTTAAAAATATGGAGAGAGATCCATGATAGTGAGACTGGAAAGGCTTCTCAAAAAAGTTGCTGAGCACTAGCAGATGTGTGCTATGATGTGCCACAAACGTGTTTAATTGCCTGCTAAATGTTAAGTAGGTTTTGTTAGTCACTGAAAACTTCAATATAGAGATTGATCCCCATGCACAGTTTTAAAGGCTTTGCAAGTTTAAAACAACTTTACATACGACAGTTAAATTTTGAAAAACCTTTGCATGTAAACATGTTTTGGTTTTAGAACTGACTTCCTATTGAAAGAATAAAAACTGTATCCAAACATAATGCTGGTGTTGTAGAGAGAGTGGGCTGAGAAAGTCACTGTGGCAAGATTGAGTTGGATATATCTGTTATTAGATCAACTGATACAGTTTGGTTTAGAAAAAAAAACACAAAAACACAAGCTCTGGGTTCCTGTTGCACCCTGGTGGATCAGTCAGCCTTGTAACACTTCCCTAAAATACCTGTGTACAAATTATAACGTGGACATTTTTTAAAAAGCATGATGATTTTCATTCCCATATCACTTGTGTGTTCTATGTGTCTGTCTGATAATCCACACTGATCTCTTGAGAACAACAGCAGTTCTTAGGATTCTGTAAAAACCGGTTTTATATAGATTAAAAGTACATTTGTTTTGGTTTTTTTTCAGGTAGTTCCTGTGTATGTGAACCAGGATACAGGATGGTTTCTGGTAATGGTGGGTTCTCTGTTACTTGTGAAAAATGCCCAGAATATATGGTAGGTATTGAACTTTTCATGCTTTGACACAATAATAATAGTGCTTTTTTAATTTTAAATTTCTTCCTGAATGCAAGTTATTTTTCATTCATTGAAAATACTTTTGCATAATGGTCTTTGCTTGGGAATTTTCAAGACCAAGTTTATAGGGGTTTTTTTGAATTTAGAAGTATTTATAGCATTTCCTGTATTAATATATATTGAGTTTTTTCGGTTTAGAAGTGTTTATGATTATTATTTTACAGGCACTTTTTCTTACAAATTTGACCCTGCAGACAAAATAAGAATATCTTAAATGTTCCACTGCTTTTTCCTTTCTGCTTCATGTTGTTATCCTTGCCCAGAGACCATGACTCTGTAGAATGTCAGATGTTTTCCAACTCATACATATCTTATTTGATTATTTATATAAGTCCTATTATTGTAATATTTAGGCTGTATCTTTGTAGCCCCTGATACTACTTTTTACTCCAAAGTGAGCTGCTGCTATTTTGTTACTTTAATTATAAATATCTTTGTAGTTTGGCCAGCTCTTACTACCATTCTTGGCAAATTAAGCTCTAATTTTGAGCACTGAGCCAGGGACACCAGGCTTAACCAGCTTTTTCCTGCCATAGTATTAGAGAAATATTTTTTCCTAGTAAATCAACTTTTCAGGGTGAAGCCTTCCCAAATACTTCTTTCTCTTCAATGGCTATAGAAGAACTCTTGATCAGGAGACCAGCTTAGTTGCCTGAGTTGGGTGTTTAAGGGATAACAGGCAATGTAGGTAATTTCCCTCTTCTTTCCACCTACTTACTAAGTTAGACAAAGACATTGACAAATATCCTCTGGTGATTTGATCATTTGCTTTCTTTTCTGCAATGGAGGCATTTGTCTTTGATCTACTGGGAAGGCTTTTGCAAAGATAAAATGATGATGGTGGAGAAGGGACATCACTATAACTTGATTTTGGTTTTTATCTGTAGTGCAGTTACTTCATAGTATAAAGTACGTTTGGGTACGTACAAAATTTCATGCAATTATATAAGCTGCTTCACTTAGAACTCCTCCATTTATTTATTTTTGGTTTTCCAGTGTAGGGCCTCTATATCTCTTTTTAAACCTTCTACTTTTAATCAACTCTTATCTTCACTGAAGGGTGTGAGCTAATAGGCTCAGAAGAGCTTAACATTTTTTAGTCTGTGTCTGCATAGGAGTTACTTTTGCCAGATTGTTTAGCCTTTTTTTATCTTTAAAAGCTTCATGAATGTTATCATTGTTTTATCTGAATGCGTTTTCTAGTAACTAATGGCTGGATAAGGCCAATTATTCTTAGACATTGAGTGATATCTATATTTTTGAAAATTCTAATAGTTTTACATTTTGTTTTAGAGTGGAGTTACTCAGGATGGGTGGAATTGTATTACTTGCCCTAAAGGCCTGACTTTGGAAGGAAAATGTAGATGCCCCAACAATGAAATATTAGGTAAAAAACATATGCAAGTTATGAGATGATAGTATTTATTTTAGAAATTTGAGTTTACTAAGACATGCTCTTCTGTTAAATGAGAAAGGAAGTTTAACATATATTTACATATCTGTTGTAAAATTCAACATTCCTCTTGATCTTAATTGTCATTCCTGAAAGACAACAGATAAATCTGTACCATTGTTCATTTAATGAAAAACTATTATGTAAACATTCCAGAAATGAATACTGATGTATCAGTTCCTTTAAGCCCATTGGCACTGGATGGAGACCTTAAAATTGGAATAAAAACAATGTCAGTATGGATTAAAAAAACATTACAATGTTTGGAAGTATATAAAGCAGTAAAGAAATTAAGAGTAGGTGGAAAAGAGCAGCCTAAGCAAGCCAAGCAAACTGCTGTGTGTTAGTATGAGTGGATTTTCTACTTCCCTGACACACACACCTGTATCTGTGGTTTTCTGTGATGTGCTTCCCTATAACTGTGCTTCTTACTTGTTGCTCTGATAGTTGCAGATGAATCTCAGTAGACAGAAAAATAATTTTAATGTTGAAATTAAAACATTAATTAGTGTTTGTGTTAATTATGTTTTTATTTTGTGTAGTTAAAACCTAAAAGCAAAGTACAGTTTTCATTGGGGGTGTAAAACATAAAACTTCTTGGGACCTCTAGTTTTCCTTATTTTCAAAGACATGGGACAGATGTAATTCTTTGAATCAGTATTAAAAATGTATACTTTAGTTACATTTCTAACAGAGTATGTTGGAGAATTAGGGTTTTCCAAATCATTAATTTTAAATTTCCTAGGAATCTGGAAAGTAATGAATACTAATCTTCTCCCTTAAACTTTATGAGAGTTGCAAAATACATTCTGAGCCTTTAAGGTAAAATGTTGAAAGTAAAGCTGATTCTGTAATTTAACATGCAGGAAGAACATTTGTATTGTATTTTTTTTATTCTATTTGGTTTGGGGGATTTTTTTAATAATTAGACTTGAACTCTCTTGCCAGATGATTTAGTTGCTGGAAGATGCAGTTTTGAAACTTGGGATTTGTGACATTTTCATGAGTCATTTCAGATGAAGTTTAATTATTTTTTCCCCAGTAATTTTTAAGCTTGACATGTTGAATTTTTGCTTTGCAGTGAAGCCTTAGTTCGAAATTTGGTCCATAAAAAAATAACAAGGGAACAGAAAAACTGGACATGAAATGTTGCATTTCTCACTAAAGCTATATGCAATGCACACATACACACAATAGTGGATGTTATTTGCAAGTTGTGCTCTTGGTTTTTTCCTCTTTGAATTCATTTTAGTTCTGCACAGACACTTTATTTTTCACACCTTTCTTAACCTGTGTGACATACTGTGCATCATGGAATTTTATCACAGTTGCTTTTCTTTTCTGCTTAAGTGGAAAGAGGCATCGATGGTGTTTTGCTTAATGAGGCATTGTGCATACATTGTAATGGAAGTGAGGAGTCATTCTCTGCTTCAGATGCATCAGGAAGTAGGTGGGTGTTCTCTACCTTTTGTGATGATAAATTAGAAGCTGTCATGCTGTGTTTAAATGGAATATTCTTGAGGAATAGTTTGTTTCTTTGGGATAACAGTTTGGAAGGCAATGAATTGGAAATCCTCAACTCCGTATCAGACTCTGTTTTGTGCTTGCTGAAGTTCTTGTATGACCAGCACTTTGGTTGCTTTGTCTGGCTTTAGTGTGATTACAAGCTTTGGATTGGAAGCAGAAATAGAATTCTTATTTTGATAATTAACTATTTGGTTTATTTTCTGCCTCACCGATAGTAGAAACAAATCAGTAATAATTTTTGAACTTCAGAACTAGGGAATCTGCTGACAACATTACCGTGCATGCTATGTAATCAACTTTCACTAAGTATCAAATCTTGTACTTAAGTGCATTTTAAATGCATTCTTTATGTTTGTGGTCCATAGGTGTGTAAGATGTGAGAAAACATTCATTCATGTAAGCAAGTCCTGTGCCTGCAGCAGCCCAAACATTCTTGTAAGTAGAATGGTTATTGTGTTGAAATTCAGAAGAGAAAAGTTATTTTGACAAGTGTATATAGTTTTTTACTCTTTTATGTCTTTCAGACTGGGGGATTGTGCTTCTTAGCTCAGGAAAGTTTGCCCCCAAAGGGAGTTGCAACTGTTCGTTTTGCACAGCTAGTAAGTGTATTTATTCTAAAACATTTCTAAGCTTTTTCACTGTTTACTTTTAGTAAATATTTTAAATTCCGATCCTGAAAAACAAAGGTGGTAGTTTGTTGTCTGATTTGAATCAACGTAGAGTATATGGAGACCAGGCAAGCACTGTTATAATGGAGTAAGTTTTTAAAAATTCATGCCTTCTTGGAAACTGCAAAAAGGAAGTCATTTACATGCCTTTAGTATTAGAACAAGTAGCATGTGGTCATTTGTATTGTGTGCATTTAAAGCACACTCTTGTATCGCAAAAACAGGCTGAAGAGGTTTTTTTACTATGTAAAATCGATATTTATGTAAAAGATTTGAAAACATATAAGGACTGTGCTTACATCCGCGGCTTTATGGAGTTCATAGAAGAAAATGGACGCCTCTAAAGTTTGAGATTGTATATGAAGTTGCTGAACTCTTGAATTGGCTAATGAATGAAAATATGTTCTATTGAGAAGATCGAAGGTATTTTAGCCAGTGAACTTTTATTTTGAAATCTGCTCAAAGTTAGTACTGTTTTCCAAGTAGTTCCAAATTCAGGAAATGCTATATGGTTAAAAATGTATTTTAGTTTCTACATGTTTTAATGTTAAAGGCCACTAATTGAGAGAAAGTATGCCTGGTATGAAATAGTGGTCTTGCTTCCTGAAAATGCCATCATCTAAATAATATTGAATATATATCTTTTCAGTGGCTTAAAGTATATACAAACACTGTTTAGTTCAAATGTGAGTAGTTATAAAAAGCAGGTTGTGAAATAATTAATCTGGGAAATTTGGTCATGAGTTAAATTTACCACCAACTCAACATCTTACCCTTGAAATTCCTAGTATTTCCCGTGTGCAGTAAAGAAAACTTGTGTCACAGAATGCATATTAAAAGCTTAAATATTTCAGCTCTTGTTCTATATATTTTGTCTGATTTAGTGCAGTGAAAGGAATTATTGCATTATGGTTGTGTTTTGAACTGATATAATTTGATTGAGATATTTACAAAGGACAGAAAGCTCTTAGAAAAAAATAAGTAGCATCTTTTAGCTGACATAGTTTTCCAGGCTATTATATTATGGATAAATTGTTGTGAACAAAAATGGTGAAAAAAAATCCTTATTTGCAGGGTATAACACTGACATCAGCATGGTTTCTGAAAAACCTGCAGTCCTCAGCCTTTGCCTGTTGGGTGAGTTTCATTAATGTTTGCAGTTTGCTTTTTTATACAGAAGTGGTACTTTCTGCAAAAGCACGGCACTTTAATTTTTGGAAGTTACTTTACTTATTTTTAAATAATTTTATTTTGAGATGACAGTAGGTAAGAAAGAATTATATATATATACAGAATGTTTAGAAAATTGAGGGCAGTCAATATTAATGCAAATCTAGAGGGCTGGAATTTTCATAAGCTGAGTGGGAAAAAGAGGATAGTTACAATACATGCAACTATAGTTATCAGTCTGAGGTCTTTAACGGAGTTCTCTTTGTTGTACAGCCTAAATGCGGATTTTTCTATTTCTGTGACATCGTGCCATCATAGCTGATTCAACTAAAACAAACTGAAAAAGTGAGAGTATTGATTTCATGCTGCCATCTGCGACTATAAAGATATGGTACCCGAATACCTGTGAGGAAATACTAAATGTTTACAAAATGAAATTTTAAGTGGAAACAAGAGTTTAGGAGTGGATTCTTAAAAATAGCATTAATTTTATGATTGCCTCACCAAAAGCAGGGGTAATTAAATACTTTTGTGTGTGTTCTTGTGTTTCTCCACTGCAGTTGTACTCAAATGTAACAGCGTGCCAGGCTCTTGGAAATATGTGTGTGATGAATATGAACTCATTGAGTTCTTCAAGTACAGATGCTTGTGGTTTATTTCAGTATATTTTTATTGGTACAGCAAGGCTAGGCATCGTTCATTCAATAGCCTACTGGTAAGTTGTCTTTTCCATAACTTTTGGTCTTGAATAGCATTTTATGGAAATTATTCTAAATGTTCTTTGATGAAAAATACTATGTTTCTTTAGAGAAAACATTGTCATTCTTTTCAGGAGGCATAGTCTTCCATGGCTATATTATGGTGATCAACCAGGATTAGCATCCCAAGTGCTTGAGAAAAATAATTTCCCTACAACCTTCAGTTTTAAAGGGAGAGAGAAGGTAAGTTTTGGGTGGTAGGCCTGGGGAAGCAGACATTAGGAAGAGGACGTAATCACATAGAGAGGCTTAGATGTATTATATATGTGACTCTACTAAAGATAAATTTTAGGCAGTCAGCGTAAAAAACTCAGTGTGAGATCTTATGGAAGACGAACACAGTATTTATATGAAATAATGTCTAGTAAGATGATTTCACTGACATTCTCTCACTCATATAGTTGCTTTGCTTATGCTCTCACACCCGCATTCTGATCAGGCCAAGGTGTGCTTGTGTCTTAGTTCAAGAGAGAACTAAGATATTATGGTGGCCAAGAAATAATCTCTCTCCTTTAAATTTAGGAAAACAGAACTTTAATTAGGAAATATATATATATATATAAGAAAGGGATAACAGTTCTTAACCACAACTATATATATATCCAGAAAAAAACCAAACAACAACAGAACAGTCTGTAACAAAACCACTCCATCCCTCAAACAACAAGGCAAAACAGTCAAAAAAAGGTCCCTTTTTTGGCTAATTCCCAAAAGGGGAATGCAATTATATCCACGGACAGCAGGTGGCGCTGTGGCACCTCCTCTGCCTCGCTCTCCCTCTCAGGGGTGCAGTTTATATTTACGGACAGCAGGTGGCGGTGTCGCGGCCGGCCGGCCGGGCTCTCCCCTCCGGCGAGATGACAGGTTCCCCGGCTAGCTCCTCTTTTTCTTATGGGAAACTTTGTAATAATTATAATCACTCACGGCTGAGCACAGTCGAGTTGGAAAAGGAAGAAAAGGAACACAAATCCAATATCCAGTGATGCTGGGATATCCAGGGTCTGTGTTCTGTCCTCCTCGCTCCCGACGACAGACTGAGCTCCTGCCTTGCGCAGGAAAACCAGAAAAAACAGTTTTTCCCCTCCCAGACTTCAGGGAGATCACAACAAAAGCTATACTTAAGAGAGATAAAATCAAGATGCACGCATCCTTTGTATCTTTTGTTAGCCATCTTCCCCCACCCCAGGGCGTTGGCTCCAAACCTTTTGGAAGGAATTCCTTCTTGGGCTTTGAAAACTCCAACAGCTTGCCTGAGTGGTCTGACCAGGATCAGTTGTGTGACAAGGAACAGATGAAGTCAGCTATTACGTGTTCATTGTGTCCCCAAGGTCCTGGATTGGCAGTGATGGACTAATAATTAGACGAATCTTTTATACCCCTTAGGAGTTAGTTGTTTTGGCACTGTCCTTTGCTTCAGTCTTGTTTACTTCAGTCTTCATAAATCTGAAGCAAAGTTGGTCTTTGTCTTTCTTCTTTGTTTGAAATAAGTTGATCCTTTTGTCAGTTTTCCTGTTGAGATAATTGGACAAAGAGGGGTATATGTGGTGTGCTATAACTTTGCTGTCACCCACTTGGTGTGACAAAGTGCAGTGTCTTTTGCAGACAAGTTGTCCATGCCATGATTTTATCACAACCCGTTTCTCAGCTCTGTTGCTGGGAACAGTGTTCTTCATCAGTGATACGTCTATTTAACCATCTTTTTTCTGTTCCTTCTGTTGCTTGCACACATATTGCTCTCCCTACTTCATTTATACCAACTGTAATATTTCTGCTACAAATCTCTACAAGCTGAGTTGTATCAGAGGTGGATTCAGTGTATTACTCCAGCTTTTTCCTCTTTCTACAGTGAATTAGGGGAAAAAACACAAAATAGGTGAGAAAACCAAATCATTTCAGTTTTAGCAAAGCAAGATATCCATCCCTGGGAGGCATGGACTGCTAAAAGTAGCTTGTTAACTGGCACAGTTTTATGGAGGAATCAAGTAGTAAATCTAACAGTAAAGTGATGTATTTTACAGATTCATTGTAAAAATAGATTAACTGTAGTAGTTTATTCAAGTTAAGGTAATCACAGAATGTAAGTAGTGCCAGGGATAACTTGGTTTGTCAATTATACTGCCAGATTTATCAAGAGGTTTTTTACTGACTTGAAAATAAGTCTTTTTCAGCCATATTCTAAAAGGCTGTGTTTTAAATTGAACAATGTTGCAATGCAGTAGTTTTAACAATTAAAATTCTTGTTATTCTTCCTAACACTGAAAGTCCTGGAAGCTCTCAACATTCCAGTGTAGTATACATTAGAATTCTGCACAGATTTCTGATTAGTTTTGGACATGTCTACCTGCGTAGAAGTTCCTTTGGAACTTTTTCCACTGAAGCTGTAGAAGTATGGTAAAGTGTGGGTTTTTTGAAAAAGTTAAGTACCAAAACTAAGATTAATATTGAAAGGGAAAAAAATGAAGGATTGTGCTGAAAGTTTTAGGAAGCAGCAAACAATGAGACAGCAGTCTCTAAAAAGTGTATGTCCACTTAAGGGCAGTTTCAGTGTTTATCTTTTTTTCATCATCAGGATGTAAACCTGCAATTTATTGCAGCCTCATTTGATGCAGCAGGAAACTTTCTTAAGTGGCAAAGTTTGCAAGGAGGCATCTTACAGGTATGTCTGATTTTAGTTATCTTTTCATGATACCGCCTTTAGTCAAATTAATACAAAAGCCAAGAGTCTAATTACTACACTAATGACAGTTCATAACTACAGAGTAACATTAGGGAAAATAGCCATTGATTCTTGCTTGCAATGATCTCTACAAAATCAAGAGTATAAATTCTTCAACATTGCCTTCATCCATCGGACCAATATAAATTCAAAAATGTTGGAAAGTTCTGGAAAATAGTGTTAGTCATTTAGAACCAACCGTTTCTTTCTTCCGTTCAGCATAGTTACCCATATGTGTAGTTTGTTATTAGATCTCTTTTGCTTGTTGAGAAAAGTGTATTCTTTAGCTCTCAGACCACATATGTTTACAGATGTTCTATGAGTCCATCCCTATTGGATGCTGTCACCTGCTTGCACACATGATGAGGGTGACAAGCAAATCGGTGGTTATGTCACTGTCCACAGGGGTAGGAAACCTCATCTACTACCCCGTTTTCTTTCACTTCTCTTTGGATCTTTTGTTTGCTTATTTCTTTTGTTTTGAAACATAAAATGTACACTTTGGCCAACATCTGCCTGTCTTTTTTGGTAATACAAAGTTATAGATACTTACTGGGAGACTATACGTAGAAATGAGAAACACTGGCTAGAAGACTGATAGTACCCCTGGACACTCGACCCTCAGATTTCATTGGCACACACACACACATCCTACCTCATCAGTACCATGCTGTATAGATAGGATGTGAAAAATACAAGTAAGCAGGAAGTAGAAAGTGCAGCAGTTGTTAGCTTATCAGCAAGAGAAATGGGCAACTGCAACGCAGGTTACAGAGTAGAATTTGTTTGGTAGTCTGGTGGTGATCTAGGCACTCTCAGTATTTCCCTAGGCAGGCAACAATAGAAACACTGGCAAGAACAATTGGGGATTGTCTGTCCCTTTTTCTAGGCTCTTCATGTCACTCTTGGAGCATGTCACTTCAGATCCTCTAGAGTCTACAAAAGAGCAGCTGACATTCAAGATTTAAATAGTGACTGCTATTTCTTTTGTTATTGTCTAAGGATGAACATCTTACATCCGCCTCTCCAATTTTAGGGAAAACTAGTGTCTGAGAGAACAAGTTACTAAGACAATTATTATGCATAGAAAGTTATATATTCTGAGGTAGATTTTAAGATTCATTAGGGCACGTTAATTTTCTGAGGCAAAGCATTTAATAGGTATCAAGAACCAATGGGAAAGTGGTTCCATGCAAAGCCTCTTTTAATGTAATAGACTGTGTGTGCTAAAGCAGGCTCAGTGCATAATTGTAGCAATTCCCAGATTTTCAGTTTCGCACTAAGGGAATTGTGTTTTATGTAAATTTAGACTGGTACTCATTTTGGGAAAATGGCTATGCCTTCCACTAAATGCTCATTTGGTTAGTATTTGGCCCATTTTTTCTAGATTCAGTTGAATCTGATGTTCGTTGCATAAAATATAAGTATTATAGTTAAAAAAAAGGAAAAAATGTATTACTTGCTATAGCTTTAATCCTGTGATAATGCCAGCTTAAGAAAAAGGGTGTAATATGAAGGTGGACTCCTTTTCTTATGGATTCTTGAAGTTCCCAGAAGCCACTAATAAAACTTGAGGCAGCACAGTGCATTGAACATTCAGTCCCCAAAAAGAATATTCTTGTCTGTTTGGATGCTGGTGTCCACAGATTTCAGTGGAACTGAAAAATGCTATGCAAGTATGAATAAGCTAAACCAGCATGTTAGGAACACCAGTAATAGTGCAATAAATAGTCATGTTTGCATTTCAAAATCAATCCTTCTATTAAAAAATAGAGCAAAATATCTTCTTGAGAACTGTGAATACATAAACTGCTTGAGGTACCTGTAACTATTGTTCATATGAGAAAACGATACTTTTGAAGTAACCTAATTAAAATTATGTTTTGTTCAGCTTTGCCCTGATACAGAAACTAAACTGAATGCAGCTTATACATTTGGAACAACTTACCAACAAAGTGTAAGTAAGATACAAAATGCTATTTTGAATTTTGAATCAAGTTGCTTTATACATCACTAGTAATTCAGTGTATATTGAAGGATGTCTGGAGTTTAGCCATAAGCTGCAACATGGAGTTCTTTCTTGTGAAACTGATGCTTATTTTAAATTTTTATTATTGAGTGAAATAAGTGTGGATTTTTTTAATTATTTAACTGTACATCACAAACTTGTGCATTACATAACATTATCAAAATAAATTAAACTGGCATTTGCATTACTGAGGTTGCTGACAGCAGTGGGAGAACACAATGCTTGAATTCTGACAGTCGTATGCATCATATATTCTATTTTTCCTGTTGCCGCCTTTGGCCAGATTTCATATGGAAAGAGGGCAAATCCAGTCATATCATGCCTGTATATTGTCCCCATTAACTCTTTAATGTGTGCCCTGATTTTAGTGAATTCAGTACAGAGATTGAAGGCCATATAGATGACTAATCAGAGGAAAGAGATTCTTTAGCTGTCTTCACTATGGGAAAAAACTTGGGGTTTTAACATCCTACTAAACAGCAGGAAAGAGAGAGGGGATAGAGCACTTGAGTTTGTGTATATGCTAAATTCAGTCAGCCACAGACATGGTTCTGCTAACGATAAAGCATCATTAATTTTTGTCTCTTAATGTGTTAAATGGGGAGGTAGGTGGTAGTCTCTTTGGCAGGGGGCGATGAAGGGAAACATCTTTATTTTTATAAAACTCCGTATGTGTGCACAGCATCTCATACCTGTATATTAATACTGTTTATTAACTCATCTGCATTCAAAACCATTCCCCACATTATGTGTTGCAGTGTGAAAATATATAAACTCTGACTGCTGCTTGGGTAGTGTGAAAGTCTTGTTGGGTAATAGCTGTCAAAGCTTTAGTCTGTGAAATCTAAACTGTTTGCAAAATAACATTGACAAATGTTAAATATTTTTACTCTTCCATATTGTTTAATGTTGTTTAATCTATATTTCCGTATTTCAGACAGAGTGAAAACATTTTATATTTAGGATCATTTAACTAGTCAAGTATGGTTATTTTTTTTTGTGCTCTTTAAAATCTTCTATGATTTGATATATTGAGTCTGTTTCTTGACTTTATGCTGTTTAAAATTTTATGCCTGTGAAGTTTGCTAGGATATTTTTTCTTAATCTGTTGAAAAACATTAAAATCTTCGTTCTCCACATTAGTCATTCCAGTGAATTGGAATAATTTTGAAGAAGTTTGTATAAAATCATTAGTACTTCATAATTACTTGCAAATAGCTGGAATGCCCTGCCTATCAGGACTTCAGTAAAGTGACACAGTTCCCCACAGCATTCTCCCTAAGTAACTGCTGTTTATGGCATGGACAGGTGTACTCTTTGCTGTGTGAAAAATTGGCTGTATTGCCAGGCCCTGAGAGTGGTGGTGAATGGAACTAAATGCAGTTGGTGGCCAATCACTAGTAGTGTTCCTCAGGACTCAGTATTTACTGATCATCTGGGTGAGGGGATTGAGGACACCCTCAGCAAGTTCGCAGATGACACCAAGTTGGATGGGGCTGTTGATATGCTGGAGGGTTGGGAGGCTCTGCAGAGGGATCTGGACAGGCTGAATCAGTGTGCTGAGGACAGTTGTATGAGATTTAGAAAGGCCAAGTGCCAGGTCCTGCACTGGGGTCACAACAACCACATGCAGTGCTCAGCCTTGGTGAAGAGTGGCTCAAAAGTTGCCTGTCAGAAAAGAACCTGTTTGACAGCAGCTGAACAGGAACCCGCAGTGTGCCCAGGTGGCCAAGAAGGCCAGTGGCATCCTGGCCTGTATGAGGAATAGTGCGGCCAGCAGGACCAGGGAAGCAATTGTTCCCCTGTACTTCACACTGGTGAGGCCAAACCTCAATTGCTGTGACCAGTTCTGGGCTCCTCACTTCAAAAAGGACATTGAGGTGCTGGAGTGTGTCCAGAAACGGCAGTGGAGCTGGTGAAGGGTCTGGAGCACAAGTCTTAGGAGGAACAGTTCTGGGAACTGTTCAGCCTGGAGAAAGGAAGGCTCAGAGGGGACCTTGATCATTCTATGGTTCTGACTTCTGTGATAATAATTTTTTAGGGAAAGAATCCACAACTTGAAAAAATAATTAAATGGCTTAAGCAATCTTTTTATTTTAACATTTTTTTCTTGTAGTGCAAAATTTCAGTTTCTAAGATTTTATTGGATTTTGCTAATCCAATCTTTTATGACCTGTTCCTTGAATATAATGGTGACAATGGTCAACAACATCTTTGGGCTGTGCCAGTTTTAAATTTGAATCTTCAATACAATGAGAAGTTTGTTAATCAAGGTAAGACTGTCACAGTAACAATTCTTTGAACTTAAATAATCTGTATAACTTTAAATAGAAATAATTTATATTAATTACTACTACCAAGTTGTGTTAAAGATACCACAGCACACCACAGCTTGTTTCCGTTTAAGGAATTTAATATTTTGTGGGCAAGTTCTGATAGTTAAAGTGGAAGCTTTGGTTGCATGCAGTGTTCCCATCAACTATATGTACAAATAAAGTAATCTCATTTCATTATGTATTTCTTTAAGCTGAAAGCAAGCAATTTTATATCCTGAGTAGTTCTATGTGTTATACAATTATATGTGTCTACTAAATTTATTTTTTTTATGTGTGTTGAATTATGTGTGTGAAACTATTATGTTTTTTCAAAGGCAATAATATGAACAATTGGCTTTTGACTCGCCGATTTTTTTTGGTGGATACACTTAGTGGAAAAGAGACTGACTTGGGAAAACCACCAAGGGTAATTCGGATTGCTAGCGATATAACAATAAGGTGATTCATTCATACATGTCTAGTACATAGAAAATAAAGCAAGTATTGTGCACTCTGTATTTGATTATCTTAAAGTTGTTTTATTTTGCTGTTTCTAATATGTCTAATATGTAATATGTGCTGCTTTTTCATTGCATACTTGAAAATGGCATGAATTTTCATAGGTTGTTGTGATGACTGAGTGAGAAAACACTGACTTGTGGTAGTTAAATTTACCGTGATTACCTTCCGGGTACAGTGGATCAAACCATGTTAGCAGGCATTCAGTCACCTCCTAGAAGCAGATATCATTTGGAAAGACCTAAAAACTACTCTGTTAACTCTTTTTCAATATGTGTTTTGCTGACTATGCAAGGATGTTATTTCATATTCCATAATCTTTTTTGCAGTATTTTTACAACCTGTTGCCTATTATTTTATACAATCCAGAATAGGCTTGTAGTCATTTAACTGAAATTGTGAGACTACCTGTTAGGGTCATTACTGATGGTTAATCTCAGGTGGAATATATTTTGAAAAAAACTTTTTTTCTCTTTCTTTATGTGATAATAATACCTTCTTCTGAGATAACTACCAAAAAATTGGTATCTCCCTTTTCCTTCAGCTATCCTTCAACTTACCAGTTAAAAGATTGCTGAGTAGCACTGAGTACTGATCCGTACTAGTAATAATCTTCACAGAATCACAGAAAATGCCAAGTTGGAAGAGACCCACAAGGATCATTGAGTCCAATCCTGGCCCTGCACAGGACCATCCCTAAGAGATGAATTTAGTGTACTAACTCCATTTACTGAGAATTATATATTACATTATTTCAAAATATAAGGATTACCTTATGTATCTTAGGAGAATGCCCTCCCATCCCCTTCAAGAAAAAGGTAATGCCAGAAATTCAAAATACACATTAAAAACTCTATCTGTAATGTTTTCAGAAAACTTACTTTTTGGAATTGGCTTCAGTTGCAACTATCCTAATGTCATCAGGCAGGTGAAGATTGATTCAGGTATTTTCTTACAAATAAACAGCCCTTCCCAGCTTTTACTTTTTATATATTTGTGTACGTGCCTTTGTGCACTCCAGTTGCTTTTAAAATGTGAAGTGCCATGTCATTGGGATTAAACCTCACATTTTATTGATGAGATTGTTCTGTTCACTTAGTATTTTCTTATTAGTATGAGTTTCAATTAATGCTTTCCAAGCACTCATCCATTTTCTGTGTAAAAATCATATTCTGTATTTCTGCAGTATTCATCTGGTATCCGATGCGCAGAGAGGAACTATCTACCCTCCTTTAATGACTGTTGCTTACACAGATGTGCTAGTCCAAAACCCTGAAACCCAGAGTGTGATGGTGAGATCTTTGTGCTATCTTAATCAAATTGATTTGGTAATCTTACTTTTAGGTCAGTTGGAATTCCAGTTTTCCACTTTAGTGAACGTTTTGTCAGGGTGTTATAAAAATCTAATAAGCAGTTTCTAATTCTGCTTTTAAGTTTTCACTAAAACTTAAACCTTTTAAAACAAAGCAGTTAAAAGTATTCTCTTTTAAATTTATATTGAATCTTTTTAACTTAAAGTATTTAGAATTTGAAGTTGGTTGTATAATGATAATTTAGGCTACAGTTCAAATAAAATTATATACACAGAAAATAACTCTTTAAGCAACAATTTAATCAAGGAAATTAGTGTTTTCAGTTAAAGCAGTGGGATTAAGAGGAGGTTGTTATGACACAAACATTTCAGGTCACCTGCAGTTTAAGTTAAAATATTGGTAATAGATCTAAAACATCCTTTATTATTTTGTGCTTCTCTGCTGAAAACCACCAAATTCTGCTGCAGCAGATGCAGAAGGGGCATTTCCTACATGCCCTTTTGCTTGCCCTGATGGGCAGCAGCTCAGATGTCCATTCCTCTGCCTTGCTTGCTTGTTAGATCACAGTGCTTTAAAAAGTGAAAATGTTGAGCTTAATATAATAATCATTCTGCTATTAAAAAAAATAGAATTAGCATTTTCTGCTTGTCAATCTTCAGCAGCTCAGACTTACAGTACAGACAGACATCTAGCTAGAGATTTCTGGTGCTAGAACCATTCCTTGCATTCCGTGTTAGTTGCAGGAAAGCAAATAAGAGACAAAATTAGAAAGATAGAAAAATTAGTCAGACAGTTCTTTCCTGCCTAAATCATGGTTTTATTTAACCACAGAAACAACAAGTCTGCACCCATCCTCAGCATCAATGTTGGTAAAATCTGCACTAAGCATAGCAGAGCACGTGCTAGTACTAAGCCTGGCACCACAGCTTTCTTTTAACTGTACATATGTGTGAAGCTCTCATGTTTTTTCAAAGACAGTAATAATAAGGTTGTCCTTATATAGTAGCCCTAGATGGGAGTTTCCACCACCTAAAAGTGCGAAAACTACCACTGTCTATAGTGATTGTAGCATTTCAGAATTTCTGTGCATATTTACTTTTTGTATCTTAATATTCAGGTTTCCTTCTCAGTCAGTTATGAGATGAATCAGTCAGAGGCTCAGATTCAGACTGACGTAAGTTATAATTTTCTTTGTCAATATAATGATGAATTTCTCTTTTGTGTTTTTTTAAAAAATACCTGCAAATAATTTTTCATTATTTTCAGATTGCACTGGGTGTGTTGGGCGGGCTCGCTGTGTTATGGTCCCTTCTCAAGACTGCAGGCTGGAAGAGGCGCACAGGAAGCTCTATAATTGACTTGCAGGTATAAACAGAGGGCAACCTAAAGGGAGGCATTTCTTCCCCTCTTTGATGAGACCTTTGCTATCATTCCCTGTGATTATAACTATTCTGTTTCTTAAGGTAAGTGAAATAATTTCTAGCCTGGCTGCACAGAGCTGTGCCCTAAAGTTAGGCTCACTTGAGAAAGTAGGTTTTTGCATTTTTTTATTCTGATACTGTCATTCAGGAAAGACTGTTGCTAAAAATAAAGGTATTTGCAGAGCTATTCTGATCAGTTGCGTGGACTTAGTTTTCAGATTAATTCTTCTTTGAACAAAGACTAGTTTCAGACAGTGAATATGCCATAAATGTATGACCAGAGTAGAAAAGTTTTGTTCAAGGCTACTTTTCAGTACTAGAGTTTCCTATGTGAGCTGCATAACATTTTATATGCATTACTTTATTGGCTTTACAGATCCCTACAGTATGTTTTTATAATTGCAGACAGTTTTCAAGTTCTTACTGTTTTATGCTGGAGATCTTGCCAACGTTTTCTTTATCATCACAGTCGGAACAGGGATTTATTGGCTTGTATTCTTCAAAGTAAGTATTTTTCCAGATTTGAGTGCTATGAAAACCTATTAATATTGCATATTTTTATATGAATATTAATTTTCTCTTTTATTTTTTTTTTCCTTTCTGGTCAGACTATTGAGGCAAGTTTATCATACTCTGTTTTGTGTGCTTAAATTTTGTGTTCACCTGTTTCTTGTCCTTAGGATTCAGTCTGCTTAATAGTCACTTAAAATATTTTACACATTCTGAATGATTACACATTAAATAATGATGTTTTTCTGCAAAAGCTTGCTCACCTTTAAGCACTCCAATGTCACTTAAAATGTAACTCCTCAATTACAGGCTCAGCAGTTTGTCTCTGTCCTTTTGCCACTTCCGTCTCAAGAAGAAGATTTTGTTACATACATAGCATGTGCATTTAGTTTAAAGGTAAATATTTTTTCCACACCCTTAAATACATGTTAACATGCTTGTGTATATTTTAAGTAGGCTTGTTTTTAAACATCTTGTACAGTTCATTTTTAGTCTACAGGCATAAACAATTATGTACTTATAATAATGAAATCATTTTTCCATAGAAATGTATTTTATGGAGTTGTAATAGGAAAACAAATATCTAAAGAAGATTATCTATGAAAAATAATTTTTTTCAAGGATAAAGGTCCAAAGAAACATAAATAAAATAACCTATAGCAAGCAAGTGCTGCAGAATATAAGTGCTGTCAGTTCCCGATTAAAAAGAAGGTGTATTCAAATAATTATATTCAAACATTTAGAATTCAGAGATCATTGTTCTGTCTTCATGGGACATACAAGTATTGTATTAGTTATGGGTATTATATGGAATTATATTGGAGTTCATAATACAGGTTATTATGTTACAGGGAAACAGTTTGTTGGATTTTTTTACTTTGCTGTATTTCATTCTTATATTTGGACATCATCATGTGACTTACCATTATTCCAAGCTTTTACATTTTTAAAAAAAAGGGTACCAAAAGTTGGCAATAAAGTTGCAGTCTCAAGTATAGTCAAGACATTACTTGTTATATTTAATGAATGCAATGACTATTTCTTCATCTTTCATGCTGTTGCTGTTCTTACTTGTTATAGTTCTTTTTCTCTCTTAGGCTCTGCAATTCTTACAGTTGCTGGTTTCACAACTTACTATAGATATTTTCTTTATTGACTGGGAAAGACCTAAAGGCAAAGTTCTTAAAGCAGTTGAAGGTAACTCAATTATGTTTGTTTGCATAAACAGCTTTGGTTAAATTCTGGTAATACTCTCAAGTGTTAAGTAAATTTCAGAGCTTTATTGTATGTACTCGTTTTAGGTGAAGGTGTTATTAAAAGTGCTGCTGCACCTGTGAGCATATGGAGGACATATTTTATAGCAAATGAATGGAATGAAATTCAGACAGTGAGGAAGATAAATCCCCTCTTCCAAGTGCTTGCAGTTCTTTTTTTTCTGGAGGTATTATTACTACTATTGTGATTACTGTTGTTGTCATTGCTGTTGTTACTTATTTTTTATGATTCACAACCAGTGTTTAACCTAAGGGTCTGGTTTTTAATTCTTGCTTTTGCTGTGGTAGTAGGGGATCACCTTCAGGTTCACTTGAGAACATGCAACTTATTAAAATAATTATTTTAATGCATTTTTTAATTTATATATAGGTATAGGTCACTGCCGTATTTCACCAAGGAAGACTTAGAAAACCCTCAACCTTTAAATACCCCGGAGACCTTTGTTAGTTTTGTTTGGTTGGGTTTTTTTAAGCTAATGAGTTACCCTAAATGGCGTAAGAAACTGATAAATCTATGTACACACTCAATCTTTATTTGCCTACTAGCACCTCCTGTCACAGTTTACAGCTTTATTTCTGATTTCCTTCCTGCTCATTTGCTATAGTGCTCTTTTATAATGCAGGAAATTAAATGTGCCAGTACTGTTCCTGATGGCAATATGCCTTCAGTTACAGTTTCTGGATATGTGAGAAATTGTGCCTTAATTTGTAAAAAACATTTTGGTTTGTTTCTTCTCTAGTTTAGTAATTACTTCTATTTTTGCAAAGTGTTCTTAAAACATGTAGCATATAGTTGTTTATGTGAGGTTCTTCTACATATTTTTATTATTTTTATTCAATTTTATACTTAAATTTTTATTTTACATTAATTACAGTAAAAAACCCCAAAATTTCCTCATTCCCTACATGAGCATTTTGTTGTTGGTACCTAAAGGCCAGGACCAGTTTAGGTGCCATGTTACAAGAAAAGAATGGGAGGAAAGAGAGCACGTATTCTTATCGTGCTCTACAACTGCCTGAAAGGAGCTTGTAGGGAGGTGGGTGTCAGTCTCTTCTCCCAGGTAATAAGCAGTAGGACATGAGGAAATGACCGTGAGGAAATGGTCAACCCACCACAAATATGTTTCTGATGCAGCTTTGGTTCTGAATGATTTTCACTTACTTTTCACAACTGAAGTGTTTCAAAACATAGCATTCCTCTCAACATTTTTATTGGGGACTTTTTCTAGATTTTTTGTTTAATATAGGTTCAGCTGTACAGACAGTGGAGGGAAATACATTTCAGTTGAACAAAACCAAAAGAAAATCAGTTTCTTACAGTTGCAAAACACATTAAAAATTTAACACTGGAACATATAGGACCAAAGAGCTGAAATTGAGCAGAAATAATATCACTATGGAGTCTAACACTAGAATATTTTTGAAATTTTCAGTAAAAACCAATGTTGACTTTTTGTGAGATTTAGCTGCATGTTTTTAATTTATGTATCAAGTTTATGTTTTTAATTATGTTTCCCAGTAATGACACTGGATCACACAACTGAGCTCTATCATAGTGAAAATGCTACTCTTCCCAGGTCCATTTTTCCTGACTTTTCTTGCTTCCTGCTATAATGGAAACAACAGGATCCTAATTAATACTATTCATTGTCTCCTGTTGTTGTATTGACCTTCTTACCTCTTCAGGTGTTGGGATTTTCAAACCTGGCTTTAATGGATGCTTCTTCCAGTCTTACAAGAAGCAGTGAGAGCTATGTAGCTCCTTGGAGCCGCATTCTAAGATTTGGTGTGTCTGCTGCGCTCTGGATAGCCATTGCCATCTTACAGGTATGTGAAACACATGACATATCCTGAATTATCATTTTCAGGCTGGTTCTTGGAAGCTAGAACACATTGCTAGGCCATCCATACTGCTTATCATAGCATTCAGTATGTTTTTCACTTGTTTAGTTGTTTTAGCATAGTACAAGTTTTGGACTCAAAAGGTATCTTCTGAGTGATGAGACATCTTACTTTCAAGGCAGAATTTTACTCCTCTCAAATATGTGAATTTATACAACTACTGTGTTTTGTTTTAAACAACTCTGAAGGATCTCACAGTTTCCAAATGAAAAGCAGGTTATTGCTACAACTTTACTTCTTAAAGGAAGTATGTGAATCCCATTTCATAAAGCCCAATCCACTACAGAAGGCTATTATTTTTGAGTGTTAAATTGTGAAATTAATTGCTTAATAAAGTCAAATCTGGTGAACTAATAAGAGAAAATTTGGTTTATTTATTTCAGGTTATTTTTTTTTCTGTCTTCTATGAAAGATTCGTTGAAGATAAGATAAGCCAATTTGTCGATTTGTGTTGTGTGAGCAATGTAAGTATTTCTTTGTGTTGGTTTTACAGTGGCATTTTAAATTGAATAATACATAAGATAGTTTGAAGGATATTAAATAATATTTATTCATTTAATTTAATCAGAGATTATTAGTTAAGAGCCAAAGTCAGTGTTTCTTTCAGCTGACTTTATTGGTGAACTCTTCAAGATTTCAATTAACCTTCAATTTGAAAAAAATTATGGAACCACAGGTATCAATATGGTCTTTTAGACCCGTGATTTTTAGGTTTTTTGGTTGGGGTTTTTTTTCTTTGAATTGGTTACATATGCTCATACAAAATTTAAAAATAAAAAGTTATGACAAAAATTAGGTGTGGAACCATTTGCTGCTATTCTGTCTAACTGGTTAATATTTTAGTCTTCTTGTCTTTCAGACACAGTTGTCTTGGTTTTATTTAATACCTTTCTGTTCAGTTTATGTTTCTTTCTCTGTGAGGTTGTCCCTCAATTGCTGAACTTCATGGTTGTCCCTCTTGAACAGTTATCACTTTTTCCATGTATTTTCACTTACAGCTGAACTACTTCCCTTTCTCTTGTTTAAAGTGGGTCTTGAGAGTCTTTTTAACCAAAGAGTGTAGTCAGAACAGATTAGATTCTCTTATTTGTTCAAAACTTTTTAAAAATACGGTGACTAACACCTTTAATCAGCTTTTCCAGCCTTGGTTATTCATCTTCCATGAAAGACCCATATAGTACCTGGATTGTAGAGAGTTTATTTGGGAGTTTATATGATATATAAGCGCTGTATCATACTGACTGAAATTCTGTTGAATACAATCTCCTAGGAGCTCAGCTGGAATCATGCATATGTATTCTGTATCACAGAAGTAACTTTTGAATCAAAATAAAAGCTAATAACTTCAGTTTGACTGTATGATTCAGTAAAATTAAGTAATGATCCTTGCTGTTGATAGACTAAGCTTGAAGCTAGTGTGTGTTTTAGTTACATATAGATAAAACTACCCAACAAAAGGGTTGCTAAATATTTTTCTCCCATATTTATTTGGTAGCTACGTACTTTGTATTTGTAGAAGGGCTGGCTGATCTTCACTGTGAACTCAGAAGTACAAAAATAAAATGAGAATTGTTAATTAAAGTATTCTTTTCTCTTCCCCTATCTCTTAGATTTCAGTGTTTCTCTTGTCACACAACTGCTTTGGTTATTACATCCATGGTCGTTCAGTGCATGGACATGCAGATACCAATATGGAAGAAATGAATATGAACCTAAAGAGAGAAGCAGTAAGTAAAAGTATTAAAATTTACACCTGCTCTAGTTATTTATCTTATATAAAAACACTCAAGACTTTTGCATGGATCTGCACTTGTTCATTACATTACACCAAATTATGTTACTTACAAGCTAGCAGGTGTTGGTATGTATATATATGACTCAGTAGTGCATTTAACTAGCTCTTCATCTTCTTCACTATCTCGTCTTGTTACTTCTTCAGATTTCAAAGGTATGAAATTCCTGTTTGTCTAAAAAGGGGTTTTTTTAATGTATTTAAGAACCTTCTTTTCAATATTTAAGCTTTTCATAAGGTCATGGCCACATTCAAAAAATTGAATACCAAAAAACTTTCATAAAGACAGAAGTTTGAAAAACTCCTGAATAAAGAAACATCTGCTCTGCCAACAAATTCTTTTGTTCCATCTCTTCTACTGTGGGGATATAACCTGTTCTTTACAAGAATTAATTTGTATAAGTATATTTTCTAGTTTGTCATATGTTGTATCTTTGCTGCAAGATCAGGCAAACATAAAATGTCTAATACATGAACAGAGACTTTGCACTAAATGTCATGACATCTTGCATCTTTGTAGGGACAATTAAAAAGGAAGTACCTTAGACAAAGGATATTGCTATTTCAGTGATAAGTGGACAGATGAAAAACATAACCATGGGAAAATTGAATCTCAAAACTGAAATATAGAGTAACCTTTTAATAATTTTTTTTACTTGTTTATTCCTATAACTTTTCTTCCTAATTGCTTAATATAATTTTAATAATTGTTTAATATAATTTTGGGAAAAACAGAGGGTTTTTTTTCCCTATGGAGATGTTGAATTTTTGCTTTCTTGCGGTTTCTGAGATTTTTTGAATGAGACCTGAAAAACGTAGGGGAAAAGTCAGGAATCCAAAACAAACAAAAAAAGCAGGACAATTACAGATAAAAGGATAAATCTAAAACAAAGGCCTTCCAAATGAGTATCAGAAGATGTATTAGAAGGTAATGAACTGAACACGGGTGAAAAGAGAAATATGACTTTGTGACAGCAGGGGTCAGGATTTCATGTCTTAAGAAAATCTTGCTGTAATAGAACCATGAGTGCAATAGATTCAAATATTTAGAGATACTAAGTACTATGTATACATGAAAGAGAGGAGGTGAAAAGCTTTTGATTTGTTTTGGGTCTATGAATGACATTAATAATGTTAATTTACTATTGCTTTAATTGTATAGGAAAATCTATGTAGTCAGAGAGGTTTGTTACCAAACACAGATGGCCAGACATTTCAGATTTCTATTTCAAGAAAAATGCGACTGCACTATGATTGGATTCATGAAACCCTTACAAGAGTAAGTAAGATATTGGTGTTCTTTAAATATTATTTGAAATATGTGATTTTTCTACTGAAGTCATGGTCATGTTATATTTCAGAAACGTGGTCCTGCTAGGCTTTTGAACTCATCTGCAAATACCTTCGAACAAAGCACGAGGGCATACAACACCATGAACAAATTTCTCAGTTCTTTTATTGATCATGTATGTATGCTGACATTACTATATTAAGGAAAATATAATTATACTAAGTAGAGATTAAAAATTGTCAATGTGAAACACAGTAAGACTGCTCTTAAAAACAAATCCTTTTTTGTTATGTACTTATTTTTGTCTTTGAATAGACCAGTGCTTTTTTTTTCATGCATAAAGGTCTATGTAGCCATATTTCATTTTGTAACAAGCACTTTTTCTTTGAAATCATAAAATAAGGAATATTGTTTTTCTTTTTATTATAGGTTCATAAAGAAATGGATTATATTGTTAAAGATAAGTTGCTACTTGAACAGATTCTTGGCATGGAGTTCATGGAACCAATAGAGAAAAGTATTTTTTATAATGGTAAAAAGATTTGTGATATTTGTACTATTTTAAGTATCTAGGTTTCTGTGTAGATTTTTTTTCTCAGGATTTACAATCTAAACTGGACTTTACAGCAGGAGGGGGTCACTAAATGATTGCTTGTGAGGGAGGTATTTAAGAGAAGTTCTTCAGGTTACAGAAATCCTATTTATAATTTACTGTTTATCTGTTGTTTATTGTTTTTCTTTTAGGCAACTGAAAAGATACAGTGTACAGATGATTCATGAAGTTCATAATCATAAGCATTGATAGAAATATATTGTTTGATATATTGTTTGTTGAGACTGTCAGGGTTCCCAGAAGTTTAGATGTAAATCAGGATTTCATGCAGTAGGATATGCACAATTTATAATGAAAAGATACTGTTTCCAATCAAGCTTGTATTGGACTTTTTTCTGAAAAAGTAGAAAGAGGAAACAGAATATGTTTTCTATAACAACTTAAGTATTCTTTTCTCTTTTAAAAGTGGTGCTTTTTGATAAATAGTGAAGTGGATAAATGGTCTGGAGTATTTTGGCTATGAAAAAGGTATTTTAAGCTTAAAAGACCCATTTTCTGGGGCACCCAATAAACAAAGACAATGCTAAGCTCTGAACCTACTCCTAGATAAGGCTTTAAGCGTATGTTTTTATTATTTTGTTGAGTTGGGGCCAGAGCTAACAGTTGCTAAAAATTTCAGTGACAAGGAAGTTAAATCTGCTTCTCATTTAAAACTACCCTTTTAAATAATCTGAGATTTCAGCATTGAACAGAGTTGCGCGTGGCACGCGGGTTTTCTTGTATTCCAACAGTATCACACCGAAAAGGTTTGTATTATTCTTCAGTAGGAGGACACAACTAGCTCTATGTTTCCACAGAATGCCATTAACTAGCTCTAGCTCTGACTTTGCTTTTTCTTAACAGCTTTCTCAGCATGCACTGATAAACTCCACAAACTTGCAACTCAGAGAAATAACCATTTTTGAAAAATATTTTCTTTTTGTAGATGAAGGACACTCTTTCAGTGATGTTCTCTATTACGGCAATGAAACAACTCTGCTCATCTTTGATATCCTGTTTTTTTCCATTGTGGATCTGGCTTCCCAAAGTTTTGTTTTAGCAGCTATTCTGACATACTTGCAACAAGAGGTAAATTTGAACTTGAGAACAAAGTAATATTTTTTAAATAAGAGTTACCATGGCAGTTTATATAATTCACTAGATAATCAAAGCAGTAAGTTAGCAGTATGCAGTGACAGAGGATTCTACTGAGAATTTTCTTGATTTTTTTTGTCAAATAGGCTTGCGGGAAATTAATTTTATTCACATGGCTGTCATGAATAAAGAGTTTACTAACAATTTTCAATAGAAAATTAAATCACACAATTAAAATTAATCACACCTTGATTTAGGGTGGAAAGGTAGAAAATATTTAAAAAATGCTAAAGTGATTCACTCATTATTTACAATTTAAAGATAATATGAAGTTATTATTTTATATTAGATACTGAAACATACTGTTTTAAGTATTTCTCATTAATACATATTTTCTAAATTGTTCTTAGATATTTAGGTTTATTCGTAATACACTTGGGCAGAAGAATTTGGCATCCAAAACCTTGGTGGATGAGAGATTTCTCATTTAATTAAGAAGATGAAAAGCTTTGTTGAGATAATTGTGGAAATTATGTCCATGATTGGAGCATCTCTGACCTGCATTTTAATTGTAGTGCACTTTTCAGTATTAATAATGTAGTGGGTTTGAAATTTGTCATTTTTTATATTGTTTGATATTAAGCTTTATTTTTTTGTATTTACAGATTTTTTTAAAAAAAATTTATGAACACTAAGACATAGGCCTTTAAAAGGAAAGGTACGTGCAAATTAGACAGAAGTAAACTTACTGTAGTTATTTTTAGAATAAAATAAAGATTATTTAATGGATTTTAGTAAGATATGAACCACTCAGTTTGAGGCAATAATTTGAGCATCTGGTTGACAGGAGAGGTTGTCAACTCTGAAGTTTTCTGAAAACACCTTCAATCTTTTTTCTTGTATTTATTTTGAGGTGTAATATTTAGCAAACATGTTTCCAATTTTATGCAGCACAGGATTTGTTCTGAATTAAGTTAATATTTCAGGAGGACTTTTTAAAGATCACTTATTTGAGGTAACTCCAACTTGAAATTTTAACTTTTCTTTATTGTGTCATAGTATTGTATGCCTCTGTCTCTTCTCTTGGATTTTATTGTTTCCCTTGGGTGTGGCCTGCACATGACATCCCATATGTTTGAGCTACAGTGGTGTTACAGCAATGGAGAAAAACAGGCTGCTTATGATAGAGCAGAGGAGATGGTTGTTGGCATTTGGGAACAAACCCTCATCTTCTGTCCTCTAATGCAAGATGCCCAGGGGAAACAACAGTAATTATTGTTTAGCTTTTCCACACAGGTGAAATGGAAGCAATTGTTCTTATCTTTTTAGAAGTGTTTGAAGATGTGCTCATGTACCTTTGTCTTTCTTAATTTTCTGAATTTATAATTTTTAGATATAACACAGAGACCATAATATGATGACCATTTACTGTCATCGTATTTTTGGAATTTAGACAAGCTAATAGTTATTCAAGTGTCACTTATTCAGTGTTAAGGGAGATTATGAATGGCTTCCAAATCTCCTTAAAGTGAGGTGTCTACCTCCCATTTTTATCACTGAAAAGTCTCCCTGCCTTTTTATACTTCGTGTTTTTTCAGTAAATGGTTAAACGTGAATAGTGTTTGCTGTTTTTATAGCTGTTACTTGTCTTCAGGTGAGTCAACAAGGCACTTGCATCAGCAAAAATACCATAAAAATGTAAGTCAACATCATTTTGTGCTTATTCTAAAACAGGGAGTGAGGACATGATTAGTTTCCAGTGCAGAAATGCTTATCTGAGTTGAAGCAGCATTACATTTGAGATGGTTTTTGACTTCATAAAGAGGAACATGTTCTCTCTCATATTAAACTTCGAGTAACATGGACATAAATCTCAGGGTCACTATTGCTCTGAAGCATTTGCTTCTGTTGTTGCAAAGCCTGTATAACCTGCTAGGCCAATACAGTTTCTGTTGACTGATAGAATATGTCTGCTGGTAAGGCTGTGACCAGACAGATAACTGAAGGGTTGATTTTCAGCAGGACATCCATTCATCCATTTATTAATGTGCAGTTTAGCACAGGGAATCCCATGTCATGCCTTCCTTGCGTTTGTCTGTTTATACACACAATTCTTAGTTTGTTGGTGCACACTATGCATCAGAAAAGGTGTGAATACCAAACTTTTAACAGAATGAAAGTAACAACCTTAATTTTATTTATAATGGACATTTCACTTTGTTAAAAGTTAAAGTGTCCATTAGGTTCTGGATCTGTTTAAACACGGAAAAATCATATTTCCACTGGGTACCATGACTATCTGACCTCATTAGTTGTGAGGTTTCTTGTCAGTGATCTACTGAGTGCCAAAACTGCAAATTAAGCTAAGGGGCCTTTTGAAAAAGAGTCTGCAGTAAGACAATCACAAGGTAAAGTTAGGCTTACGTGGTGTCCATGTATTTCTTTGGTCAATATCTTAACTAAAGTACTTACAAGTTCTACTGCAAGGTCAGTATACTAGAGGAAATAAAAACTTTCTCATGTGACCGTATTTATTGAAGCTGATGGATGTGACTAAAGGGGTATAGAAAGTTGCTGCAGTCCATAAATGAGCAAGGGTGATCCTGATGAATTGCCCTAATGTTGGTCTTGACTTAGGCACCTTCCAGCAGTAGGAACTGTGCATCACTGTCAATGGTCACAGGCACAGGCTTTTTCCTCGGTGAATTCTGGTGATGTGTTCATGGGCATGAAGTTATTCCAGGGACCGGAACCACACCTCAAACATGCCTCCTCCAGAACGGTCACATTTGTGAAGGACTGCAGTCAGAATAACTAAAACAAAGTAACTAGACGCTGGTAAACCAGGGAATGACTGCAAGTAAAATTAACAGGTAGTCATGCCATCTGTAGACACAGATGTGTGTTTTTAGTTAGTACGGTGCCAGTAGAAATGGAGACCTTTCAGCATGTGGGCTCTCGTTCTGTACCCTGTTCTCAGTGATTGTGCTACCCAGGTACAACTTTCCATACAAAACCCTTGCTTTGAGTTTGCTTTAGATATGCCTTTAATTATCTAGGGCTCAGAAGGGCATGTGAAAGCTTTAATGACCTTGCATTTTGCAAGAACTACTGCTAAAAGCAATTCCTCTTACAGATAAATTATAAATTAATCTAAAAATGTCCTGTGAAAAAAAGTTCAGTGACGTGGCCCCCTCCTTCTCCTTGGTGTACACACTACTCTGTTTTGTTTTATTTTTCCAGGTCATTTGTCTAAAATGCGACATTAGTATTTTAGATATTTAAATATGTTTAATATAGCTATTTAATATAGCTAACATAGGCACTCTGCATGGTTTGGGAAATAATTAGGAGTCAAAAGTTCCAGGAATTCATAGAAGCTTTTCTTCGTTCTTGCTGCCTAGGTTGAAACAGGTTGACTGAGCTTTGTTCCCCTATTGCTTGATATTTGCTCAAGAAATATCGAGCTTGATATTTGTTCAAGAACTGTCTCTTGTGATTGTATTTCCAACTTAATGTTTTTTCATCTTTAAAATTAGTATGCATCTACACTGTGTTGTTCACACGATGTCTTTCAGGTTTCTAAACGTTTTATTTGGCCACATGGCATTTCAAACTTATGCTTTCTGTTTCTCTGAGCAATAAAAAAGTTTCAAAGATTGGAGACCTTTTCTTGCACTTATTAAACAAGTTGATCCAAGCCTACAACACAATTTTTCTTCCATGAATATGAGAGTAGGGCCAGAGGCTGCTGCTGGCTCTGCAGTCCAAAGATCTGTCAGGACAAGTGTGAGAAAGCGATTTTGCAGGCAGTTCGACAAAGGAGGGTGTGGTTTTGGGTAGTCACAGCTAATGGAATGAGATGGTTGTTTCTTGACAAGCATCTTAGAGGTTACATACCAAACAAATTATTTTCACAAATAATTATAACTCGTAGGTACAGAGAGTAATTTCAAGAATTATGTTTACAGATTTCATTTACTAGTGAGGACTTGCCATTTTACTACAGCATTCATTTGAATGGTAGGGCTGGGTGTAACTGAGGTAAACCATACCAGAGGTGAGAAGTGCAGCTAGCAGGGTATCAGATGACGCCCTGCCTGTCAGCTTTCTGCAGCGTGGGCAGCACCAATCCGAGGGAGCTCAAGGGGTTTGGGTTTGTTTTCAGTCTGAGTGGGAGCGTATGAGCAGTGGGTGACAGGGGGAGGGTGACGTTGACACGATCCTGTGAAAATGACAAGTAAACTGCAATGGTGGAAGGAGGTAACTACCAAACCTCTCAAAACTGGTCTTCCTCAACACCACCTGCTTTCCCCTCTCCCCACTACCACGCCCTTTTCTCCTGTACCTTTTCACCAGCTTAAAGCACTAATCCTCTGTTTGACTCTCCTGTGTCCCAAGCCGGTGCCTCCAGGCAGTGCCTGACACAGCCTCCTAATTCACCCCACCACTGTCAGCTGAGGCACAGATCCTACCCTGCCCTTCCCGCGGGTCTGGCAGCACAGCTCTCTGCAGGAGCACTTGCTGCCTGTCACCACTTCCCTGGAAAAATGAGGAGGGAAGCAGCCTCGGCAGGAGAATGCTGCCAAGCACTGCATGCCAAGGTGTGCCTCCGGGTAGCAGCACAGGTTCTTTGGTAAGAAGAATAAAAATCCAAACAGCCATTAGAAATCAGTTTAAAACCATGAAGTCCCAACTTGTCTGTACGTCTAAAAAGAAGGAATGAAAACAAGACACTTTCAAAAAAACTTGCTACATACCATCTCCAGCCCAGCACACCCAGCTTCCTTGTGTGACTCCTACCACACCACAGCAGAGGTGACACCACAGGCAGCTTGGAAAGGCCACCGTCCTTGCTGGCCTGCCACTGCTGGCACCAAAGGGAGCAAGGCTGTGGATGACACCCCGTAGGGAAGGTTGCTGAGCTGCTGGGAGGCAGGAGTGTGTGGGCAGTTTTGTGCTCCAGTGCCCACAGGGAGGACCTGAATCCAGAGGTTGGGCTGGGGGTTGTGGAGCCTGAGGGACAATCCCCAGGAAACTCCATGGGGGTTGTGGAGCCTGAGGGACAATCCCCAGGAAACTCTATGGGAGGTGCATTTGCTTCTCTGTTGAGTGTTTCCCTCTGATCCTGGTAGAGCTTCAGTAAGCTTTGATGGTCCACAGCTGTGACCAGCTCTATCCCTCTGATCCAGACGACTTTACCAACCTACTGGTGCTACTCAAGACTTGTCACTCCATTAGTTTTCCAGTGTGACTTCCTTCACAACAGCAGTGGCTCTAAGTCTGGCAGCTGGGGAGAGGTGAGGCAGCCTTTGGAGTTAATGGGGAAATATTTGATGTTCAAAGCTCACCTGTGGAATAGCTCTGCAGAGATCAGGAGGCAGCACTGCATTAGCTGACACAGAACTTCCTTTTGAATGCTCAGAATTGTTCTTTTGTTAATATGCAAAAGCTGAGCCCACACCTGACAATCTCACAACCTGTGGTGTTCATGGAATTAAATGCAGAGGTATCAGAGTGGAGAGAAGGAACTGTGCTTGCCACTTATTCCTAGAAAACATGCAACACTTAAGAGACAAATCAAGATGGTTTATTTGTCGTTGAGTTTTTGGGTTTTTTACATAAGTGCATACCATTACAGAATTAGCACAGTTACGTTTTATAGCTCTCTGCATCAGGGTGGCAGAAAGGCTCATGCATTATGAAAGAAACAGCAATTTAAAAAGACCTGTAACTCCACAGTCTCTGTAACCTTCTTATCTTGTTTTAAAATTGCAGGAAAATAATCCCCTTCAAATCATACAAAAAAATAAATCTGCAGTTCTTACTGCAAATGCTGAATGGAGATATTTGCTTTTGGCTTTGCCTGATCCCTGGGACAAGAAGAGTGGCACCAACCGACCTAACGTGCAAACAGCTCGTTATCTCCCAGAGCCTGGCCTGAATCCCCCTTCCCATCCATGTCCTGCCACAAGCATCCACGCTGGGATGAATGGATTTTGGACTTTCACCTGCTGCAGTTTACCTGAATCCTTTCCAGGGTCCATGGAGCTGTTGGGCTCTCAGAGGATGGATCCGGGCACTGGCTTTGGGGCACATCCCCAGGCTGCTGCCCCACCTGTACCAACCCTTCCTCTCACCTCTTCCTTCCCAGGTTCAGTTGGGCCTGCAGTCTTTAGTAACAACCAAAAGCTTGGTATTTATTGCATTATCCTTGAAGGGCAGGGCAACGATGTTGCTGGGAGAGGGACCTCTCAGGTGTTCCTTTCTCCTAAAAGCATTCAGTCAGAAACCAGTTTCTGTTTGTTGGGCAATTTGAAACACGAGTGCACTTTTTCCAGGGAAGGAAAAGGCTGCATTTCCCATTTCCAGCATTTTCTTTTTGTGTGTATGTGGATAGTTAAAACTAAGCTTCACTGTTGTAAAGACCAAAGTTAATTTCCTGTACCTTGTAGCACCAATAGTTCTGTCTACAAACACTGTAAAATATTACCACATGGTCAGGCACATGACAGGACATGCAGCCTGTTTTTGGTGAAGATTGCAGTGCAGAGGGGGGCTGTGGCCTCAGTGCAGAACTTGATGAGACACTGGGTTCTCCCTGCAGCATCCTAAACCTGAAGGATCAGGGTGGCATAGCTCCCCATAGGGGCAGAGTCAAATCCTGAGAAATTCCTCTGTGTAGACATGATTACAGTTATTAAAAAAGAAAAAAGAGAGAGAGAATATGGCTGCCTGGCTTGCACAGGCAGCTCGAGCTCTCTCTGCTAACAATGGTCTTACTGCAGCCTATTTCTCTTAGATCACAACCTGCCTTTGCATTTGCAGAAAGCCCAGCACTATGCTGTTTGGAAGGCAAAACACTGAGTTCCTTTGAAGTCTGCAGATGCTGTGATGGATCCCAGGGATTTGTGAGCATGGTGATGGGAAAGCACTGGATCTCAGACCTGTGGATCAGGACCATCTGGTCTGTCAACAGGAAGAGCAGGACCCTACAGCAATGCTGTCTGGTTTGGAGCCACAGATGTGCAGCTGCAACACCCCTGTTACACAGGGTGGTGTAGCGGGTCAGTTGCTGTCAGTGAGGAAGTTTTGCTTCCTCACCCCAATACTGTGAGCAAACTGCAGTTTCCTCAACCTCATTTGCTGTTTAGAGCTAGCACTGCTCTCATTGCTGGCAGTCGGGATAAACACAAGAGTGATGACACGCTTCTTGGAAATGAAAATATTCATTGCCCGTGCTCACCAGATGTCAAGCCTGAAGAGATTATGAGGTAATGGAGCCCCCATTCGTGTCCACTCAGGGCTCTTGGCTACTCTGACCCAGACACACTGATTCCCCATCTTTGTCATCAAGGGAAGCACTGCCTTTTCACCAACTTCCCAGGGAAGGACTGGGATCCTTTAAGATGCAATTAAGTAGCAGACACATTTAATTGTATTTAGATGGAGGAACAGAAAGGAGCTGATCCCCTCTAGGGAATGGTTTTTGTTTCCCTAGGCTTTTAGCTTTCCGAGCTTCCCATTTCTCTCCAGAACTGTTGGGTTGCAGCTGCTTTAACTGAGGGAGAGCTTGAAAGGGGTGCAGTAGGTAAAGTTGAGAATTCAGGAAGCTTAACTTCCCCCCAGTCATTGCCATGCAACTAGTAGTTCTAAAAGCTGTACTGGAAACCATGGTGTATAATTAGAGCAGGTGGATGTTTTCCCATTCAGTGCCTGTGTGTATCCTGGAGTGTAAAATCCCGGCTGCTCTTCACAGCCCTTGTCAATCTCTCAGCTCAAGAATGGCATAATAGGAGTCTGCAAGGAGCACAGGCCAGTTCTGTGGATGCATGTGCTAGAAATAAGCAACCCCAGAACCTGGCTCACAGCTGGGTTCACAAGTCTCAGCCCCTGACAGTGTCTGTGCAGCAGCACCGAAATGGATCTGTCTGGGCAAGCAGCTCAGGGGGCTGTTGATGAGCAACGAGCCCTGGCAGGTTCTGCAGGGCTGGGATGATCTTGGTGGCACCAGGTAAGGAGAGGAACAAGTGGAGGAGCCAGGACTAGGAAGAGGCACCTGGGGCAGCAGGGCTCAGCCTTGCCCACAGGCACAGGAGCAAAGCACAGCTCAAGGCCACTGGCTCTTCTGGCATCACTCAGGGAATACAAGGCAGACCATTCTCATGTGCTCCTTCTCTGCAGCCATGAGAAGAACGTGCAGGGCATGTAAATGATGGACACATGGTACCATTGCCACCCCTGGCTGCTGGCCACCTGACTGCCCTATGTGTGCTGAGCTGGGACCAGAGAAAGGGACACAAGCCAGTGCAGCAGGAACATCCACCTGGTGATGACATGTTCTCTCATGGTTTTGTATTCAGACCTTACCCAAGAATTACCAGATTCCCTTGTCCCAGCAAAAACCTGAGAAAAGCATTTCTTGAGAAAGGTGCCCACAGCCCTAGATGTTGCTATCTTCCATGTGACAAAGGCTCAGGAGGCCCATGGTATGCACGTGACTGGGATCTGCAGGTCTGGTTGCTGGAGACTAGACCCACTGATACTCCTGTTTGATCCCTGGACTCCCTCCTGGGTGTGTGGCCATGTGCTTGGCTACCTGTGTCTGCCCAGCAGCAGCCTGATGAGCTTCCCCAAGGAGGCCTTGGGTCTCTGCAGCCACCTCCAGAATGAATGAAGAACCTCTGAACCACCTATCCTCCCATTCCGTAAGCCATCACAGAATCACGGAATGGTTTGGGTTGGAAGGGAATCTCCATGATCCTTATGTCCAACCCCCCTGCCACAGGCCTTCCACTCGATCAGGTTGCTCAAAGTCCCATCTAACTTGCCTGTGAACATGTCCAACGATGGCTGCATGAAACTGTATGACTAAGTGAAAAGTCTCCCATGATACGGAAAACAGCAACAGAAATTATGTGTGCATGTTGGGTTGTTGGGGGAGACCATGTATCTGTGGTCCATCCTGATAAACAGGAAAACTTGGCTGCCTCTCCATGGGACATGTTAACAGGCCAAACCTCCTCAGTTTCAAGCACTCTAAATGAGAGGTTAAGGAAACGTATTTATTGAGAGGAGGCATCATTATAATTTAAGAACAGAAGCCAGTAGAGGGTATGTGAATTGAAATCATCCAGCACTGCCCAGCCTGCTGGGTGAGTTTGTCACTGATGAGCCTAAAACCCAACCCTGAGATGTGCCAAAGATTTGTCTCTTTAACCCCAGATTCCTGGCTTCAGCTCAGGCCAGCTCAGATGAGAGGCATGTGGCCTCATAGCCTCAGGCCAATCTGGTCCTCGCTCCACATTCCTGGCTGTTGGGTTATTTTTCCAGGAGGGATGGAGAAGCGCTGGGGATGGGCAAGGACAACGCCTGATCCTCTGATGCCTGCATGCTGTGAAAGAAAAGCTCAGAGAGATTCTCTGGGAGCCACCCCTTCTCTGCTTCCCTGCCAGTTCCTGCTGCCAGGACCAGTAAGGGAGTTGCTGAGACACACAAATTAAACTGCAGGAAAACTGGAGCCATCAGCAGGTTGAGGAGTAGAGCACAAGTTCCTGTTCTCTATAGCAGGTCTGGGTAACCCCAAAGTGCACTTTCCTCCCCCAGATGACCTCTGCAAACAAACCTGATGGCTCCCAGCAGGGTGGCCACACTGGCAGGTAAAAGATAGTTCCCCTGGCCCTTGGCCCGCAGTGTTTGTAACCATTAGCCCAAGAGCCAATAGGGTCCAGTGACCTTCCTGGCCCCAAGGTATTGCTTAAGAGTTTAAAGGCAGGCTGTAAGCATTGATAAAATGCCCCAAAGCTCATATCCCTGTCCAAAGTCTAGGGATGGCGCAGCTCTCTGTCTCCTTTGTTGCCAAGGACTGATTAAAGGAAAGGAGTTTCTTTGCTTTGGCTGGTGGTACTGCTGCTTGTAAATGCTTTTCTCAAAAAACCACACCAAGCACATGCTGAAACCCCATTGGTGGCCTGGTACCCCTTGCTGTGTCATAGCACAAGCTCTTGCACAGTTTGCTACCAAAGTTTTTTCAGGGTTAATTTCTGAGCAGGGAATGTACTCATGCTCCCAATGAACTATGCTATTAATCAAATGCAATTTTCCTCTGGGTTTACACACACATAACGAGGCTGTGCTTGAGCCAAACCTGGAACAGAAATGTTTCAAATAACCTCCCATTGTTTGGTCAGTTCCGAGCAATATTGATTTAAGAATATTGTCTTGATGGTGACCTGTTAGAAAAGTTTCAATTTCTTTCGTAACCTGGACAGAAAAGGGGGCCTCTCAGTGAAAGCCCTTCCTGGCAGTGGTAGAAGTTGGGGCTGGTTCACCATAGCCCCGCTCCTCAGAGAGCCAGCTGTGCCCCTTGGTTCTGCTGGAAGGCTGCATTGGCCCGTCACGGCCAAAACAGGAGGGCTCTGGAAAAGGACAAGGTGAAGCAGCTGGTAATTCCCCTTGTGCCTGTACCTAATCATATGCGTTTAAATGAGATACAGCTTCAGGGAAGTGATTTTGGAAGGTTGTGCAGTGCTGGAGCCCTGAAGAGCTTGGGCTGGCTCCTGGCTCAGGGGGCTGCACTCCCAAAACACAGCAGAGATCTGGCAGGGGCAATTTCTCTGCGGCTAGCATCTTTGGAAGCTTGTAAAAAAGTGGGACAAAAGACACACTTGTGTAAGCTGTGGAGGCTGAGAGAGGAAGGGTGTTTTCTGGCATCCCTTCCTCTCTCCAGCTGCTGCTCCCAGCACAACCTCAGCAGTGCTCCCACACCCCTGTGCTGCCCACCCACCTCTGAAACAGCCCTTTTGATATCGAGGTGTTGTGTTAAGATCAAACTGTGCAGCAGCAGCTCTGCTGTCAGTCCAAGCTCTGCTCAGCAGAAAACTCCTCACAGCTGCACAACGAGGAGCCACAGAGGCTCTGTGCTGCAGGCCTGGTACCCTAGGGGCAAAGAGCAGTTTCCACACTGGTTTGGACATGTCGCTGGGAGTTGTTTGGCTGTTGCCCCAAACTCCTCTTCCCTCCTAAGCCCACCAGTCCACTCTTTCATCCTCTCTAATGACACTTCCCCACCTTATGCACCTCCCTATCCCAAACAGTACATCTCTGACTACCACCATACTGCAAGACACCAAGTGTATTCCTGCCCACGTGTCCCACAGCAGGGTGAATGTCAGATTGGTAGTTTCTCCACAGGGAATGGGTGCTGCCAGGCAGCTCTGGCTACCACCATCCTGTCTGGTCATTTACGCTCAGTTGCTGACAAAAGTTGAGCCAGACAAAGCCAGGCTTTTTCTTGGACAGAAAGCAACTACAGGACCACCCTTGGCCTGGGGAAATTCTACATCCAGGATCAGTACAGGATTTTATTTTCTTTTCTGGATAGAGAGGACTGGGAAGAAGAGGATAAAAACATCTGGGAACATAGGAGAAATGCCTCTTGATGAAATTTGCTATTGTTTTCCAAAAATACCTGGGCTGAAGGCTGAAAGCATTTGTGTGACAATTTAACCCATGATACCACTGCAGCACAGAGAGCTGGGCATACCCACTGAGAATGGTGGGTGAAACACTCCAGAATATTCACAGATACTTTGCAAAATGTTAGATCACCTTTTTGCCATCGAACCTCTGCTGAGCACTTGGGAGTCCCCTGCTCCAATCCTGTTCTGTGGAGCCTGCTCTTGCACAGGGACAAGCTCTAGCCCAAACACTGCCTTTCCAGCAGCAATCCCAGTGCTGCCAGCTGAGTTTCACGGCTGAGGCTTCTTCAAAGTAAACAAAACCACAACCTCCTCTGACCCCCCCGATCCAGTGGCTCTGTATCACTCTGCTTCTGCTGGCTGACAAGGGGCAGAAGCCAAAGGAAGAGCCTTCCACTTCTGCTTGTGACAATCTCTGTGTTGAAAAGCAGTCAAATTGTTAAGTGTTCTAAAAAAGCATAAAATGTATATTAAAGGGACTTCAAAACAACATGCATGGAATAGGATCTCATAGAGGGAGAGAGATAAATGTGAAAATATGGTATTAATTAAAGCAAATTTCCCTGTAATTATCTCAAGTTAATGCTGTTTTTGTAATGTCATGCCTATAATAATCTGAAGAAATGCTTTTATATGTATATGTTGTATATATTGGTACACAGAACAACATGTAAGTCACTCCAGGGCCATCTGCTTCTTATCACTCCCATCTGTATCTTAGGATATAGAAAGTATGAACTGAGACAAAATAGCTAAACCTTACCAAACCCCCAGTTATTTTAGATGAATTCTGATCAGAAATACACTTCCATGAAATCATGAGGCCATATATGCACCTGAATACACTTACATTTCCTGTTCATTGACTCAAGCAATTCAAGGTTTAAAATCATATTTTTCTCATGCCCAGCATAGGGAAATGTAAGTAGGCCACTTGTTTTGCTGCTCTGCTCCATATATCAGCCACACAGGGTCCAGGAGTTATTGCTTAGCTGGCAATTTTGCTGATAATGCAGGAGGCAGAGCAGCCTGCTCCTGTACAGCCACATCACCTCTGCTGACAGAAGTAAAAACGGGCTTCTGTCAACATCAACAAACAAATCAGAAACTGCTCTGGAGATGCAGAAGCTCTGATAGCCCCATTGCATCAACAGGCAAAGAAGGGGAGGGCGAGGCCCTTCCAGCAGCTGGCTGCTGGAGATGTGGAGAAGGACCTGGCTGCCTGTAACGCTGCTCCTCTCTAGCCCTGGTCTGGTTCGAAGGCAGCTCGTGGACCCTGGCCTGGTGCAGAGCAAGCAAGGCTGTGCTCCCTGAGCATGGTGGATCAGTTTGCTGGCTGGCTGACACTGGTCACTGCAGCTCCACCACGCAGTAATGTATGTCCCTCATCTGGCAGGAGTTTTCCATCAAAATAACAGATTTTCATAAGAAAACACCAGGTCATCAAAGTCTGCAGTCTTTGAACTACAAAGCAGTTTCTAATGAACTTCTGAGGAAAAAAAAAATTCAGGGCCTGCCTCATTTCCTTCCTGGTTTCTTGAGTTGCAGAGTTGCCCATGACTCCCACATCCACAGCTCTGCAGGGCTCCTAATATTTCAGACTTTATTTTTCAGGGCTGAGAAGCCTGAAATGTCCTAGTAGGAATGGAGCTTATAGCTCCCTGCAGTGCAGGACAGAGCCTGGCATCCTGGAGGATATTGTCTCACACCAAGGACATAAGGGTTCTCATGCCCAGGGAACAAGGAGCTTAGACACATTGAAGAGCACTTGGATAACACAAAATGAAATTCTGGGAATAAAGGAGGTTTATAGGAACACTAAACCCTAAACAACCAACTTAAACCCCAGGATCTCCATTCAGTTCTCATACTGTCCAAACTTCATTTTGAAATTGAACATCTACTTTGTTGTTCCATGAGGAACAGACCCACCACCTGTCCCCCCATCCTTGGGAAAGGAGAGTATTCAGGCTTTCTAACTCTCCATCCTCTCCTCTCACTTCTTGCAGGAGCTGCAGGGTTTTCTGTTGATTTCTTATGGGAAATAAATGCTGCCTTCATGGTATTGAGGGCACACAATTTGTCCTTTTATCCAGGTGCTTATATCTACTGTGTTTGATATTTGTAAGAGCTATTTGCCAAGGTATTCTAGTAACAGGTGTTGCTTCCTTTATGTATGCCAGAGTGAAAATGCCTGTATGAGAACCAGAGATACAGAAATAAGAGACATACTGCTCTGGCTGTGATAGTCTCTTCTTCTGGATAGACCTTTCCTTTTACCACCAGGGCAAGACTGGATGCCCAGTTGGGTGGGTCAGCTAATGCTGTTGGAGGGAGCAAAGTCTACTCTGCACTGTCCAAGAGCTTTTTATGCAAAGTAACCAGCCCACAGCCCTCATTGCCTTAACCATGATGAGTTGTTTGGGTGCCTTTCCAACACTGAGAACTGACAGCTCAGAGAAACATGGTCTCCAGGGCTCATGCCAAAGGTGACATTCAGGGACATTTTGCAGACCTGCAGTTGTCTAGCTCTGATACACACACTTTCCAGACCCCAAAGGAACAAGGCACACACTTACAACTTTCCTTATAACCTGAAGTGCTCCCATTGCTATTGCTGGTTGATTACCTGTGGGTAAGCATCTGCTTAGTTACAAGCCCCATCGTGAATTCCTCATTAATAATCATATCAGATATTGAAGTGCTGATGCCCTGAGCCAGAGCTGACCTCTAGATGAATGTTCCAACCTAATGTTATATTTAGTCATATATCTACTTATTAGCCAAAATTCTGCTTAATTAGTGTATTTGTTATGAATGTATCTGTCTTTCTGTATTTAGAGACTAGTTGAAACCATGGAAGTAGACAGCTGGTGTTATTAGATATGAATGTATCTGTCTTTTGGCAGTAGTTGGTCCAAATTTACCCCCTGATTTTCCTCTGAGCCCTGGCCAGGCTTTGGGTGAAAACCAAGGAGAGAAGAAAGCCATTTATTTTCTGCACTAAATAAGTGACATAAGCTTGTTTGATTAAGAATACAAAAGCTGGACCCTTTCACAGCAAAGATGGAGACCTCACCTATGAATGAACACACTGCGTAGGATTTCCCAGTTCCCAGGAGTGGTTCTCCAACCCTTCACTGTGATTGAGGCTCCCCCACTGACGTGCAGGTCTGGATGATGGGAATGGATTAACGGGGTAACCGGTGATGTATCTTTCTCAATCACTACAGACATTCTTTGTAGTAATGATTAGGTGCATTGCTAAATTTATCCTTTTACTTATCCTTTTATAATTCTTTGTTTCTTTTGTAATTCTTTGCTGTTTTGCACCATAGTAAACTTATAGACTTATTCTTTAAAGTTGATGTCTTTGTTTCCTGTGCTGACCCTCATTCCCTGGCAAAAGAGATATTCACACATTACTCCAGAGCTCTAGTTCAGCCTCATGTGGTACTGGTGTGAGCAAAAGAGCTCCAGCTACAAAGGGTGTCAGGCCCCAGGCTGAAAAGAGAGAAGGTGTCTCATAGCTTCAAAGGCACTAAATACATCACATTTCTTTTGCTTGCAGAAAGTAAAAGGAACGTGTGACATAGGGAACAACAAAGAAGAGAACATGAGGAAAGATGATGGGGGGAGAAAAGGTTTCCCATTGTCACCACTGAGTGTTGGTGCCTACAGCAGGGATTATATGAGATGACTTCTGATGTCAAATAAATCATGGCTTGATGTATTACCCTATTTTCCTTACAATTACTTGGTTACCAGACCACCTTGTTGCTTTAGTGCATTAAAAGCACCTGCCAACAAGGTTATGGTATTGTGCCTCCGGAAGAAACAGGCAGAAATCCTCACCGTGCTCAGCATGGTGCCTTCTGTGGTCAAAAAAACATGAGAACCTTAGGTACCTCAGATGACATTGCTGCCGTCTGTAAGCAGATGGCCACTCCTTCAGAAACAGGACAGATGCAAAAAGTTTAGAAGAAGTTAGGATTCAATAAATGCAGACATAAATGCTTTGATCTGGGGAAAGCCTGTGCTTTTGCCACCCTGATGGGCATAGGTTTATTGAACTCAGAGACACACAACTGCTCAGTCCTTCACCACTTTCTCTTTGTTTGTCTGCTTTTGCTGTGTTTGCTGCTGGCAGAGCAAGTTCTGCACTCAGTCACTCACATCCAGATGTCATGAGAGCTGATCAGCACTGTGCACAGACACCCAGGTGCAGAACATGCTCTGCTTTACAGACTGACCTCCAGTCCCACCACTACTTCACTCTTAGCCTCATCATTTTTTCACCACAGGAAATTTTGGACACTCCTTCCAATGCTTTGGTTTTAATTAAAAATGTGGGTTTAATTCCACTCATTATTTTGAAGAACTTGAGTAGCTTTACCAGAGCTTTAAAAAAAAAATTATGCGTTTTTTTATTGTCTAACTACTGCATCAAGGCTTGAAAAATTACTTATTTGCTACAGTCCATGTTTCAGATGGGGGCTCAATGCCAGTCTGCTCCTGGGGAATAAAGCAAAGACGAAAGAGTAAATGCAGTCCTGTGTGTTCAATACAGAAACCAACTATACTATTTCTAGCCCTGTTTTAGACAAAGCCACATGAAGTGATTTGGAAAGGAAAACTCAGCTGTAGTCTGACAGAATTCAGAGCTAACTGCAGCCATGGTCATTCTCTCTCTCTCTTAATGGAACTTTATCAGAAAAACAAAAACATCCTTAATATTCCTAGCACAAACCAGGCATGGATCCAAGAATATTTTACCTCTGAGTAACTGGGGAAATGAGCTTTTCCACCATGCATTCTACTGCAGTGACTCACCAAGCAGCTCAGCCCCCAGCGAAAGGCATCCTTGCACAGTGATCCATCAGGACCAATGCTCAGCCAAGCATATGGCATCACAGTCACAGGCTGCAAGGAAACTGAAGATTTATTTCACTATGGGTATGAAATACCTATTTCATTATGTCCACTATGCAGATGTGCTGTGCATATAAACTCAGAGAGCTTGAATTTGATATTAAAGCATGGTGAATGCTGGTTTTACTTAAAACTCTACCAAGTATTGCATCAGACATCTCATTCAAAACAAAGCCCTGTTCGTGTCAGTTTATGGTGGTTCATCCCAAATGGCCAGGAAATCCCTTCTGTAAGGTACCCAGATGGCATACTCCTATAATTCCATAATACAATACTGTACTAAGGAAGCGATGCTGATTGTTTAATAAATCCTATGGCAACACACAGCTTTAAGATCAAAAGGCACAGATTGATGACAGAGCATAGCCAAGAGGAGAGGCAGACCTGCCTTCCTCACTCCCATTTGTTACTCCCCAGGAGTCCCTCGGCCCAGCCCAGCAGCCCTCTGCCTCCTCTCTGGGCAGATTGAACTCACTGAACCAGCAGTATCCAACACAATGAGAAAAAAATGAATAGTCCTCTATTTCCAGTTTGAGAGTTGTGTTGTCCTGGCAAAGGCTCTGTGGAGCATGACAGCTGGCACAAGGCAGGGGCCTGAACTGTAGGTGAGAAAGGCAGGTAGCAATAAAGAGGAGTTTGGTGAGGAGGGATTACCACAGGCATATCGCTGGGCTCCTGCCCAGTTCCCCACTTGGACCCATGAGCAGTGGACACCTGGAGCAGGAGCTGCTCTCAGCGGTGAGCACAGGGCAGACCCAGGTGTGCCGAGTCCTCACCTGCACGGCAGTATGACCCAGATCCCAGTCTGCTTTGGAATGACTCAGGGGCCTGACAAAACTCCTGAATCACTGCCAGTTATTCATGTGTCATTTTTGATGTGTTAGCAAGCAGCTCATAGAGACAAGTTGTTCTGACAGGAAGAAGATACCTTATTGTTGCTCAGCTAGAGGAAAAGGCATTTGCTTTTCAGTAGATATTACATGAAGACCTTGATGATTCCTGCTTACCAGCCACCACCCTGAGACCTCATCCAACCACACGGAAGTCAGTGTTAGACCTGCCAACTCCAGTCACATTGGTTTTTTGTCCAAATAAATGCCAATGCAGGTCTTTACATGCAATATATCCTTTATAAAAAGAAGTCGTGGGCATGCCTGTTTCCTTGATGGTGTATATTTCTGCGATGAATTGAAAAGCCAATCTAAATTTCAAGGACTAGGCTGAAGTTATGCACAGAAGGTATGCAGACTGGGTGCAGGAAGTTCCATGTCACTCACTGGTTTTGGGGAAAACATGACAGAAAATGTCCCTCATCTCACATTTGCTCAAGTATTTTTGAACGAATGAGCAAGATCTTTCACATCATGGTTAATTGCAGAGATGAAAATGTGTCTTTCACTGTAGCAGAACAAGAGAAGCAAGATAAGAAACTAGAATTACAATACAATAGAGCCAATTTTGGAACTCTGCTGTAACTATGGCAACATTCATTCATAGTATTTAACTGAGACTACAGAAAAATAGTGCCCTTAGCAAGCCTGAAGAAATAAATTGCTACATCATTGGCTTACAAGTGTTTCAAAGACATGAAGTTTTACAAAAATTAAGCTTTGTAGGAAGTTTGTGTTTGCAGAAAGCATTTGACATTACCTTTGCATTGCCTGTTCATACTGACTACAGGGACATGTCTTTTCTGAGTGGCCAAGCATTAAGTGAGATACGTTTCAAGAGGACAGGCCAAAGGGAAAAAAAAACAAACAAAAAAAAAGAGGTGAAATTCAAAATAAAGTATTAACATAAATTCTAATACAGTGCCCTGTAAGTGTACCGTTACTGTTAAAAGCTGGCACTGTCAGCAATGGTATTTTAGTTTTCATTGATAGTCTAAAACCAAAAGATGACACTGGGCCAAATTCTTCTCTCACTGCAATGTATGTTTTTCCCACCCACTTTTGCTGGCGTCAGTAGCCTCAGCTTGCTGCATTGTCACAGTCCCCAGCTGCTTCCCATACGTAAGCTTGAATAAAGAAGTAGTGTGGTATTAACAGAAAACAAAACAAAACAGAAGAAATAGATCAATATAGTGACATTTCCTCTCCATGTCCAGCTCCTCTGATGTTCTGGGCTGGCACAGAGGTGCTCCACTGGCCAGCTGCTCCCTGGTATATGGCACAAGCCTGTTGTTCATCTCTGCATCATACAGCACTTTTCTTTATTCTTCTGGTACAGAAACTGGCTGTAGCTGACAGAAGATAAAGCAAAATAATAATTTTCAAACACCAAAAGCAAACCTTTTTTCTTTATAGAGATGCTTGGTTTGAGACAGCTAGTGAACAAGTTTTTATTGAATGCTATTTATTGATGTCCAAAAGAAGTCAAAGTATGCTCCAGATGATGTATTTACTTCAACATTCACTGTACTAATGCATCATGTGGACCAACTGCACCAGAGGTATATTTAACAAACACTTAAGTTAATTGTAGCCGCACAAGCTTGGTTAGTGGCTCTTGGATGCAGAAAAGAAGAAATTTCTAGTTCAAAGGGATGGGCAGATTTCTGGCAGGACTCATAACTGAAACTCTAATGGGGTCAGGGACATGTGGCTTCCCGACATCACACTACACCTGATGATTTGGCCTTAGTAGTAAGACCAAACAGGCTTGAACACAATGACAGAACATAAGGTAAAGATAGCAAGGCACCTGGCAGAATTATGATTGCTGCAAGTATGCTGAAATCACAAGAATAGGAAGGTCTGCCACTGTAAGTACTGTAAAGACAGCCTTAAGGAATAACTCTGGAAAATGGAACAGCGTGGGAAGAGACTCAGTCATGCTATAGTCTCATTTCCCTTAGTCAAGTTTTCCTTGTTTCATGTACAAAGTCCCTGCTCGCAAGAGGGTTGGTATTACTGAGCACAATCATGCAGGGAGGCACTTGAGACCCAGTTTGTCTATTCTCACAGGTCATCCTTAAGTATTTAAAACAAGCCCTTTTTTTTTTTTTTTTGAGAAAGATCTGGCAGCAAAACAACATTTTAAAATTTTCTTTCCTGACAGGGTTGGAATGTTTGGGTGTGAGCCTTGCTGCAGTATGTGCTACAGCCTGAATGCTGTGCAGCAAGCACAGTGCCTTTGAGGACAAGCTGGGCATGGGGAGTGCACATGGGAGCCCTGATATGTCACCATCTGGAAACAGTTCAGAGCTGTCGACGACACAGATTTGCTAATCAAAACTCCACATGGCTGAAGGACACACACACTGACCTTTACTACAGTCCTGGGAATGTTGCAGCAGCCTGAATTGACTTTCTAGAGCTGCTCCCACTGCTCAAGCTGGAGAAGAGTCTTTGCCAGTACTAGTGGGGATACTGTGCCTCTGAACAAAGCACCTTTTCAATATGTACTTTTCAGAGAGAGGGGAGGAATTATCTCTGATTCAACAGGGCTTTCAGATACCCTTTCCAGATTACTACAGTGGTTTCATTCAGTTATGCAGACTTCAAATTAAAAGTTAATGAAAACTAGCACACTTCTTGTTTCTCCTGAGGCTCATTTGCTCTCCTATTCAAATGGCTGAGAAAAGGAAGGCAGAAGAAAATTCCTACTTGTTTGACAAAGGGTTCAGGGAGTCTGAGAACTGCCTAGCAGCACATTCCTGCATCAACACCGTTGCTGTATTTTTGAATCAGTTGTGTTCATTTTCCAAGTGTGTTTTATAGCCAACTCCCACATGGCCACGTGTAAGCAAGTAAAGTTTCATTAGCTCTGATGGACACCCTTTGTCTTCCCAGGAAATGACTAAATGGTATCCTCAAAAACTGACCATTAGAGAGTAGTAGAAATTACAGACTCATGTTTGGCACAGAGTGTTGCATTCACAGCTGTACTGACTGCCTGCCAGGAGCTGTCTGCCTACAGGACATGCTGTCTCCCAGTTGCTTGACCCAACATAGTTCAAGAGGATAAGAGAAGTACTAGAGAAGTTAACAAGCTTTCTCTTTGCGGATCCCTCTTGCTTGGTTTTATAGCTCTCCTCTGGGGGAAAGTGAGCTTGTTGCCAATCTCCAGGTGATGGCAGATTCAAGAAGTGGTTTCCAGATTAACTTAAGGCGCTGCTTTTTGACTCAGGGTAAGGCATCCCTTCATTATTAACATGCAAGCAGAAAAAAACCAACATCTGTGACTCATATATTTTACCCACTGATACATGCAAATACAAACGAGAGCAACTTGAATACAGGCAAATCACTGGGATTTTTTTGTACTAACGTCTTTAAAATCTTACAGGTTCATAGCCCCTGTTCTTCTTTACTCTAGTTCTTCTTTTAGCTATTCCTATTTGATCCTGGCAATCACTCTGAGTCATGATGTTGGTACTGGGAATAGTGCAATAAACTCACCTGTACAATTCCTCTATTTAAAAGTCCTTGCTCTTTTGAACATAGCAAAAAGCGGACAGGCAAACAGCAAGAGCCCACCTGAGCTCATGTTCAGTCCCTTTTCAGGAAGTTCTTTGCCCCAGTGTCCTTCTTTTCAGTGTTGTGTCCCTGAACTCAGTTTACTGTGCCCTTTGCATTTCTACCCTTTTTAAAATTTTTTTTCCCCTCTCTTACATGCACATGTGTGGCTTCACGACTTCTGGCTTAACCACTTTCTGTCTGTATCATTTACCAGTACACTGCACTTTGAGCCTGTCCAGGGACATTCTATTACTTAATTTTCTGATAGTGGTGCAGTATTTTGGGAGGTGGATTATACAGTTTTGGGTTTTAGTAATCAGAGTCATTTGAGTGCTTTCTCATGATTAGACAATTTATTTTTTCCTTAGTCCATAACTTTTTCTTACTCTCTTCAGCAAGAGTTGATGCAATCACAAGTTGATTACATTTTGCTTCATGAAAATGGAAGTAAATTACAATTGCAAATGAGGAATTTTGCAAATGGCCAGAATGATGTTAGGATAGCTGCCAGGGCTGATGGAGAGAACAAAATTCACTCCCCGGGTGTGGCTCTGTATTCTCCCCTGCTCCCCCAGCCCCCCTGCAATGCTCCTCCCTGCTGCCAGAGATTGCTGCCTGCCTTGCTCTGTGTGCTGAGAGGTCAGAGGAGTCATGTCCTGAACTGCTCTGTAAAACGATCCAAGTTTAAAAGTGGTTTTGGGAAAGTTCAGAGAACTTTCACTTTAAAGTATGGCTGGACATGCTCTTGTATGGGTGGTGACTTGGAGGGCCTGGGAGGGGACATGAAAGACGAAGCAAGAAAGAGCCTTCTATAAATGAGGATACAGCTGGATGGCTTAAATCAGGAAGAGACTTCACAGTTACCTGTTCTTGTGCCTTTAGCCTGCATGGCATCAACATGACTGAACCAGATTACACAAGAGCACAGTGACACATCACAATCCACTTGACCACTGGGTAGAACAAAGCACTATGTGCACTTCAACCAGGAATCTTATGTTTTCCATGGGGAAAAAATGGTAGGGGAGGTTAATTGCTGTGAGCACTGAAAATGAATGAGCATGAAGACTGTGCCTATGATGACAATAGTTGTGAATGCAATTGTTTTATGAGGATTGGAAGCAAATATTTTATCCATTGTCTCATGTGTGAATGCATGATTATATGAGGAACACATTTAAAAGAAACAGAAATATTGTGTGCTATAGCAGTTTATTAAGGAAACTGAAATAGTGGCTGAAGTAAATCAGTTTTTGATAACTGTAATTTAAAACAAATGGCTTTCTGAGCTCATCTCTTCTAAGCTGGATAGAGCCCAGCATGTTTCAGTTTTTAAATAACTCATTCCCATGACCTTTGCAATTCACTGCCTTACACAACAGTGCAAAAAAGAGCCTCATACACATGACTCAGGCTGCCTTAGGGTTGCTGAAATTTAAGAAGGCAGCCTACATAACATGATCACAAGCAAAAGAAAAATAAAAGACTGCTTATATAACATCCAGCCAAACTGAACAAACCTCTGCAGTTACACAAGGCTGCAGGCTGCAGAGATGCATCTGAAGTTAAAAGTTTTATAGAAACAGCCTGATGTAGCTGGCATTTAGCCCCAGTGTTTGGAATCAACACTAGTACAATAAATAATCCTTCCTTTTAAAATGCTGCTCTAAAATACTTAGCTTGCTATCTGGACATTTGAAACACCTTGAGTAAAATGATCATGAGAAAGGAGTAAGGTGCCTGGATTGCCACCTTGCAAGCCCAAAATGATCCACAGGAAACATGTGCCACGAGCTCCTGACAAGCAGCAGAGTAGCAGTTACCTTGTGCTTACTGAATGTCTTCCCAATACTCCTAGATCTTTATGGAGGTTCCTCAGAGGCACAGGCCCATCTGTGAGGAAACCTGGGATCTTGCACCACCTCCCTGGCCTCTGCCACAAGGATATCATTGAGCTGTGTGACTGGATAGGCAGGCAGGTTATTTAGACTCACAAGCCAGTTCCAGGCCTGGGCTGAAATCCAGATCCATGGAAAGCACCAGGTGCCCATGCAGGGCAAAATTAGAGTGGGCATCCCTAAATAACCTTGTCGAAAACTCTCCAGGACAAGGAGGGCACCCCTAAAGCAGGCCTGCTGGAAATGGTCACCATCAGGCCTTCTCTTTTCATTAAAAGCCTGGCACAGAAACACAGCTTTGTTCTGCTGAGATGGAGAGAGGATCTCTCTGAAGGAGTCGGCTGCCTCCAGTTCCTGGACACAATAAACAAAGCTCTGCCTTTTCTTGTAAGACAGTGTTGCTCTTTCTGCTGGTTTCTGTATTTCTGTAATAGCCTAGCGGCTGAAGCTTGTAACTGTAACACACTGATAGAATTGTCACCATCATTCCACACTGCCTGTTTTTCCAGGGGAGTCCTGTTACTATCTGGCTGCAGGTCAGCTGGGGTGAGGGCAATCCCTTACCCTGCAGTGAACACTGGTCCCCAACTCACATAGGAATCCACCACTCCTTGGCTCACAGCCAGCAGCTGGGATTCTGTAACATTCTGTCTAGGGCACCTGCCTGGAAAAACAGAGTAATTTACTGGATCTAACCATAGGGCTTCATATATTTTTAAATTATTATATTAGTTTTATATTACTTAGACTACATTCTCAGTTATTTATGGCTAGACTTGAGATAACTCCTTTCCAAGTCACCAGGAAAGTATTTTCCTTGTTTTGAGAAACACACCATCTAGGGATAGGCAGAGAAACCAGACTGAAGGTAAGAGGATAGAACACATACATTTTTGATTTGTTGTTTTAAGATACAAACTAAACACCCAGTATTAAAGCAAATAGTAAATATTTATTTAGATGAGGTTACTTGATATAATGTCTATTTATCAACCAAGGAAAACAGTAACCTAACTCATCTTTCTTCTACAGAAAAAAATAACAAATGCTTTTATTCTTTCATCAAATACAAATTTCAAGCCCCAAAGGATACAGCTGGGTCTTATGTTTTCAGCATTTAGGCAAGGCTAAACTTTAGGAAGGTGAATGGAAGAAGGAGATCACTTTTGTCTGGTATTCTTTCTAAAATTCCTTGTTTCAAGTGGAAGTGAGATGTGATCTAACCCTGGACCCCAAGAGATCTCAGAGATTGGTTCAGAGTCTACTCTTGGTTCAAAATTGAAATTTCTAATTTTATCTTCCATAACTACTTTTCACTTCAAAGTGCACTTTCATGCTAAGAAGATAATACTGGTACTTCTAGTAATTGGCACTGATTGCTCTTCCTCATTGCTAGAGAAATTATTAGTCTTTAACATCCACATTGCCCGGAAATATCTCAACTCAAATGACCTAGCTGCTTTTACAGACGATCTGTTGACTCCAGTGACCTCAAGTCAAGACAAAAGGGCTGTAATCAATTACGAGCCTTTAAACAATCTTTTATTTCAGAAGTATCGTACCTGATAAAGTGAATACAGGATATTATTGTTCCAGCAGTATTAGGTAAATCATATTTTGTCTGTTGAAAAGCGTAAGCTACTCTCTGTATGGAAAAATGCAGGCAAGTTCCCCTCCAAGTTTTAATATCCACTACTTCCCCTGGAGTCTACTGAATCTTTTGCATGGCAGCCACTGTAACTGCAAATGTAGTTAGATTTTTTTAATGACTGCAACAAAGAAATTTGAAAAATGCACATGATAAACTACAGCTGGAAAAGGATTCAGACCCTTCAGAGCCAAGATAATTCCTGGATTCAACCTCCTGATATCCCCAAACTGCTTCCTTATAGCACAGACACTGATAATTTCATAAGTATTATTCTTGAAGCTGGCCTAAAAATTATTTTCCAACAACATTTTACTACAGAATTTCCTTTACTTCATCAAGTTGTCAGAATGCTGTATCCCCCAAAGTGGATACAGACCCTGAAAGACCAACCCAGGTGAAGAGTGCAAACTAGTTCACAGCTACTACCAAATGCAAAAAATGCATTTAATTCTCTGCTAATGAGATGGGGATCGACATACTGGATGGTGCAAAGAAGACCTGAGGGGAAAGAGGCAACAGATACAAGCTCAACAAGGAAAATTCTGCTTAACTGCAAGTTAAAAATCTTCACAATGAAAGTGGTGAAGCACTGGAATAGGGGCCCAGGCAGACTGAAGCACCACAGTCCTCAGAGACATCCAAAACAGGACTGGACAACTCCTGGAACAACCTGACCTAGCTTTGAAGGTGGCCCTGCTTTGAGCAGGTCATGTTTGACCTCAATTACTCTATGATTCTAGGAAGCTGGATTCGAACTGTTGAATGACTCAGACCCATTGTTTGTTTGAAAAAGCAACAGAGAGTGAAGATACAAAGGGCCTCCAGGGTAGATAAAATAAATTAAACTATCCCTGAGTCTCACCGTGATAGCAGAATACCCACTGAAAGCAATTGTCTCTGATTCCCCACTAGACTTGCCTTTACAAAGGGCATGGGGGAGAGATCAATCATGTGGCTCAGTGCTGCTGATTTACTCTAAACTTGATACCCTTAAGAGATGTTTTTTAAAAATCACCTTTTGTAGGGCTTATTGTAAAATTTCAGAAACATTCACTGTACTTGGGAACCCAGCTGTATTGAGGGAGGACAAATATCCCACCTACGGCAAATACTCCCTGAGCAGGCAGCAGAACACTTGAACGTACAACCAAACCCTCCCTTTGAAGCAAAATGAAGACCACAGGCCACCACTTCTTTCAGGTACTCCAGCAGTGATGAACTCTACTGACACATTTATTTTTGCCATGTAATGCTCCGGATTTCCACTAAAAATAAATTACTGCTCTGTGGAACGGCAGACTTAGTTGCTATCATTGCTTCTGCAATGCTCTCAGCAAAGGAAAGAAGACAGTTTAGTCTTGTCCTATTCTTCCTGTTTATTCAGTACATGGCATGTTTTTTCTGCCTTATTCCCCAACTTGCTAGGTTTTTCTTTACACTTTTAAAACTTGTATGACTCCTCTGTCTTTTTTTCCTGCTCTAGGTTGATACAGCAGCATGCCAAGTGGAAGTGTTTGATCTGTGCATTCGGTTTTGAGGTAGGGTTTATGAGCAGCTGCTCTTTTCAACAAGGATAGGAGCAAAACAGCATTTCTGAAACATGTGCGGCAATATCATAAGAATGTTAAGGAGTCAGGGGATATCAAAACAAGTGAAGTATTACGCTGGGCTTTTGAGCTAGCTTTCAGTAAAGTGAGTCAAAGAATTTGAATAAATAAAATATTCATACATTAGGCACAAGAACTTATTTAAACTAGAAGGTTATTACCAACACTTGGTTTCAACTGAAAATGGGTTCTGATGCGCTATAGAGCATAGAGTTTCTCTGCAAATATGTGTTAGGGTAACTACCACAGCACTTCAGCTGCAGTGATAACACATAGCTGCCTATCAGTTCCGCAGCACAGAATTACACACTGCCAGCAACAGGCACAGGGGACAAGAACTGATGTCTTTTGTCACATGCAGTTGAAAATCTTTTCATGCAGGGAAACAGGGAGACTTTGCATACCTTAAAGCAGTTACAAGTGATTGCTTTTCCATCAATCTCTGATGTAAAATGTGGAACAACAGGTTTTTATTCATTAAAATAATTTTATTTAGAATAAGCAAAAATGGACTCTTGCTCAAAGTGCACAAAAAGGTTTTGGCAGCAGCAAGATGAAGAAAAGGAAAACCCAACTTTCCAGTTAAATTGCAACATCCCACTTCTGGTAGACCAGCAAACTTGCATCAGCTCGAGAAGCAAGCAATCAGCCAAGTTTTAGTATTTTGTCTTTCTTTTGTAGGATTAATTATATGTAGCTGCTAAGGCCAAATTCTCTTCTCATGCAGTATTTTAAAATTCAGATTTTGTCTATTGTTCAGGGATATGTGGTATTAATAGGATACTGTAAGAGACGGAGCTACAACTTCCAAAACAAGCTCTAAAAATAGCTCTTCTTCTGGCCTTATCAAGAAAGCAGGAAAATAAAGGGATAAATAAATAAATAAACAGAGAGCTACCCTTCTGATTTCACAGAAAATTATGGAGAAGCAAACTAATGGGCGCAAGATGTTCTGAAGACCAGAAGTACTAAATGCTATCTATCTGGTGATTTTTTTTTCTCAGTAGGCAATCCTAGAGAGCAACAATCTCTGCATAAATCATACATGAATCCACTCTAAACTCTGTACTTACAGTCAGGAATACAAGGTGATGGGCGGAGATTTCATCCCAATCCATTGCTATGTATCTGCTCATACAACTATCACTCAAATTCATCCAGGCAGGGGTCTGTCTTCCCACAGCCCTCTACCTTCTGATAAGGTAAGAAGATGCCTTAATTGTGCTACTGTACATAGTCTATAAGAGCATTTCTAAAGTTGGAGACTTTACAGTCACTCTTGCTGCAAGTAGAAAATAACATAAATGGTTGTTGTTTCAGCTCATTCTGCCAATCTATTTCTAAACATGTTAAAAAGGAATGCAAATTATTCATCTTCCATGCTGTTTAATGAAGTCTTTAATGTACAATGATGTCTGTCAAATGCCTTTTTTTGGTTTTAATTCTAAAATAAACTTCAAAGAGAAGATGATGGTATACCATTCTGGATAAACAAATGTCTCAAAAGTTACCAGAACAATGATAAATGAACATTTTAATTCTCTGTGTTTTCAACTACTCCCATGGAAGACTTGCATATTTAAGGATGCAATGATTTTTTTACAGAGAGAGTAATCAGGCATTGGAATAGCCTGCCTGTGGATTCACCATCCCTGGAGGTTTTTAAGATGAGACTGGATGTGGCACTTAGTGCCATGATCTAGCAATCACAGTGGTGTTGGATCAAGGGTTGGACTTCATGATCTCCTCCAACCTAGTTGATTCTATGATTTTATCTTTCCAGCTGGTTTTCACACAAAGGGTCACAGGGCAGTTCTTTCCATACTCTTACATCTCAGGCAGAGCTCAGTAAGCACAGATTTTCCTTTGTTTCCTCTGCTAGTTTTGGTATACAGCTGTACACATCCTACTAACTGGGTAAAGCTGCAAGTACAGTCAAAATCTATGTCTTGTTACAGCTCCTAAGGGAATGCTCATTGCAGCACTCCGAGGGTCGATGAACATCTGCTGCCAACATGTGCAGATGTTGATGAACATCTGCTGCGGGAGAGAGAACACAGCAGAGTGGGCATCCCGGCCATCCTGAAAACAGAAAGGCGTGAGAGCACAGGCATATGTAAGCAAAGAGATCATCGAGGAAATCAAAACGAATTTATGTACGTGCCATATTCAGAAATTTACATGAAGAATAAGGCTGCATCAAAGTATCTCATAAGCATGTGCAAAACTGAGTGTTGCCCTAAGGATGTGAACGGAGACAGGACCGTAACTAACAGGG
>WBMV01004992.1:590794-617084 GCA_013396655.1 Campylorhamphus procurvoides
CCACGTTAGTGGCCGTCCGGAGGCGCCGAAGGAGGGCCAGCCCCCTCAGCCATGGGGGCGGTGCCGTGCCCGTGCCCTCACGCGCGCCCCCCGCGCGCCGCCGCCTTCCCGCCCCTGCGCCGTGCGCGCGCACGCACCGCCCCCTCCGCCCTGCACNGGTGGGTGCGGGCGGTCGCTGCGGAGCTGGCTCGGCCCCGTCGGCGGCCCCAGGGCTGTGTGTGCGTGTCTCCTCCTGTCTGCCGTCCCACCTCCGTGCCGGAGCTCTCCGTCTTCTCTAACAAACTCTCTGCCCTGCTTCTCCCCCGCCCCCCGGGCTTCTGCTTTGTGGATGTTGGCGGCTTCATGTTGTGACAGGAGAATGTGTGTGTGCCCTGGGCCCAGGCGGATCGGTATGTATCTCCCCGCTCGGGGGTCGGAGGGGCCGGGCAGGGGCGGCGGGGCTGAGGCTGAGGCCGAGGGGAGGATTAGCGGTGCTGCCCGTGTGGAACGCTTCGTGTGCTTCCTGCCCATCTCCCTTCTTCTCCAGCAGGCTCTTCAGGTCTCTCAGGTGTAGGGAAGGCGCCCCGGGGAAGTGTTATTACCCAAAGCCACGGGTGTCTTCGGCACAGTGTTCTGGAGGAATCTGTGCTGGGTCAGTTGACTTTAATAGGATGGCTATAACACCCTTTTATTAAGCAAAGGGGTAATATTTTTCTGGTTTTTTAGTATAGTACTACAAACACCCTAAATTGACCGACTTATTATTGGCCGTATTATATTTACAACTTGAAAAGTAGTGTTTGTACCCTGTTCTGGGCTTGGAGAGGTATTTACACTGCATCAGTTCTAATCTCTTGACAAATCTTGATTGAACTGTAAAATTTCCGCTTCATGTCTTTTCCTTCTCTGCTATCTTTTGATAAATCATAGTGAACTTGGGATCTTAAGGTAATTATTTAAAGGCTAGATGGAGTATCTGATTATATTTGGAGCATCTGTGTTGTGGGGATAAATGGGAGAGACTTAGAATTTCAGTTCAGGTTTGGAAACTTCCAATTTTGCATTTAGTTAATCAACTAGGATTTATTAAATCTGGTATGTGAAACAGACTGATCTCTTAAGCTGAGAGATCTACTGTAAATGATACAGCCTGTGGAAAATTGGAATCTAACTTTCTACTATTTCCTCTTGGATTTCATATAATATTTAATAAACTAACAATTAAAAATCAGTGAAATATCCTCTGGTGGCACTGCAGAGCCATTACAGCAGCGGTACATTGATATTTTTGCTTTATCATGGGGCAACAACAAAACTGTCAGAACAGTTGTGGCTCCACTGAGGGTCAGCACTGAACACAAATGCTGAGTGGTCAGGAGAACTTGATTGAGTTGGAGTCTAATGGGAGACTGATGCTGGATGCAAGGTGCTGCTATAGGCCACGCACATTCATAGAACCTTAAGGTTACCATTCTGTAAGGAAAATTCTTCCTTTTAAATGTCATGTGAAGAAATACACTTAACTGTTACCAAAATAGCTCCTTTATAATTAGAAGGCAGAGAGTAGAACTTAAAATCTATATTTGGAGTTGCAGTCTACTGCTGTCATGCTGTGTGCATGTGAAGCCTGGACTGAAGAAACAGCCTTTGTGAAGCAAATGGATTGATCAGAATCCTATGGCTGAAGCTGTGGAAAGCTCAGGGAATAGTGTTTGCAGAATGAAATTCTGACTGTACTGTGGGATCCTTTTGAGTATTTGGATTTGCTGCATATTTTATAGCAGTTGTCTCATCTGAAATACTGGTGTGCCTGCTTGGCTTAAAAAAATGAATTTGGTGACTGAAGCACCTTGTATAACACAGAAATGCCCACTTTTTTAGTAAAACAATTAAATCTGAGATACAGTGGTGGTGATAGATTAGTACTTATGACTGCAGTAAACCTTCTAATGATCTTTTCTAAGAAAAAGCTTTTATGATAGAACTTAATGATAAAAGGTAGAGAAAATTGAATTCCCCTTAACTGCGTGTACTTCACACAAAGCACGGTTCAATTCCATTTCCACTCTGGAATTGTTTCCTCAAGTATGACATTGTAAAAGACTTCCCGATAATGAGGCATAGAGACTAATAAGACTTTAAAGAGGTACTCACACTAATGTGATTTGGTATGTACATGGGGGCACAGAAGAGTATGTTACAATAATCTTTCTTCAGGGGAATAGAAAATACAGAAACCTTTTAGATGTGGCAAGTAATAGAATTTTTTTTTGGATAGTAGTTTAACACTGAATTAGCATTAGCCTATTGTTCAGGGCTCTATTCTAGTCATGGAAGCAAACACAGGTTGCATGTAGTTTTTCCACTGAGTGGCTTCTTAAAGTGCTTTATAATCCTGAAACTTAATGGAGTAGATGAGCTGTTGATGAGGTGTGGTTGCATCAAGAGTATCTGCTCTTTATGACCTACTGCTTGCTTCTATCTAAACAGTCTTCATCAGAAACCCAGTTGCATGTCATCCCAGAGTTGTTCTTGAGTCTTACTGTTAGATGCTTTATCTTCTTTAGCCTTTAAGACAGTTTTCTACTCTGTGTGCCACATCTGGCCTTGTCAGCTGTGAAATCACCAGGAAAGCAACTATCTATATACAAGTCCTGTAGAAGGTGGCAATACTGCAGCATGCTCCATGCGAACTGTTGTCCTAAGTTGTTTGAAGCTTTGTCTGTCTGGGTGATGTTTTCACTTTCTGCCTGCTGTCTGAGTTCAAGCTAAAATATCTATGCTTAACTGAAGTATGATACAGTTTTTTTGTAACAGCTCGATGTAATGTTGATAAACACCTCTTAATGCCCTTCTTTGTCAAGTCCTGTGTAGCTATGAACTTTATATACTAAGAAACTTGTCTAAGTGCTGTAAAAATCCTAACACAGAATTCAGGGGGGGGAAATAATAAATCTGTTGGCTGTCCCCCTAAGCAGAGTTGTTCTCTTGTCTTTCAGCAATTCCAGTTCGAAGCTCCAGGCTACCATTGTTGTCTGATGCCATGCCAGCACCAGCTCATCTGTTCCCATTGATTCGTAACTGTGAGATTAGCAGAATCGGCAGTACTGCGTGCTACTGCCACCATAAACATCTGTGTTGTTTATCATCTCATTTTGCTCACAGTCACTTCAGATACGCTCCACAGAAGAAATTTGCTGCACTTTATAGGCCAAAGGAGAACTTTAATCACTTTATTCACACAAGGGATCATGCTTCTGCACCACAGAGGTTTTACCTCACTCCTCCACAGGTCAACAGCATTCTGAAGGCAAATGAATACAGTTTCAAAGTCCCAGAATTTGATGGTAAAAATGTAAGTTCTGTTCTTGGCTTCGATAGCAACCAGTTGCCTGCTAATGCTCCAATAGAGGACCGTAGGAGTGCTGCCACTTGCTTACAGACAAGGGGGATGCTCCTGGGTGTGTTTGATGGCCATGCAGGCTGTGCTTGTGCGCAAGCTGTAAGTGAAAGACTCTTTTACTACATAGCTGTCTCTCTGTTACCTCATGAGACTTTACTTGAAATAGAAAATGCTGTGGAAAGTGGCAGAGCTCTGTTGCCCATTTTACAGTGGCACAAGCATCCCAATGATTATTTTAGTAAAGAAGCTTCCAAGCTTTACTTCAACAGTTTAAGAACTTACTGGCAGGAGCTGATTGATCTCAACAGTGGAGAGACTACTGATGTGAGAGAAGCTTTAATTAATGCTTTTAAGAGGCTTGATAATGATATTTCTTTGGAAGCTCAAGTAGGAGATCCAAATTCTTTTCTCAACTACCTAGTACTGCGAGTAGCGTTTTCTGGTGCAACTGCCTGTGTGGCCCATGTGGATGGTGTTGACTTGCACGTTGCAAACACAGGTGACAGTAGAGCAATGCTTGGGGTTCAGGAAGAAGATGGATCTTGGTCTGCAGTTAATTTATCCTATGACCACAATGCACAAAATGAACATGAAGTTGAACGTGTGAAAATGGAGCATCCAAAGTCTGAAGAGAAAAGTCTGGTGAAACAAGATCGTCTCTTGGGTCTCCTGATGCCTTTCAGAGCTTTTGGTGATGTGAAGTTTAAATGGAGTATTGAACTGCAGAAGAGAGTAGTAGAATCAGGCCCAGATCAACTGAATGACAATGAATATACAAAGTTTATTCCTCCAAACTATTACACTCCCCCATACCTCACAGCTGAACCAGAGGTCATACATCACAGATTACGGCCACAGGATAAGTTCCTGGTTTTGGCCACAGATGGGCTGTGGGAGACGATGCACAGGCAAGATGTGGCTAGAATTGTAGGGGAGTACCTCACTGGTGTTCACCACCAACAGCCAATAGCTGTTGGTGGCTATAAGGTAACGTTGGGACAGATGCATGGTCTCTTAACAGAAAGGAGAGCAAGAATCTCTTCAGTATTTGAAGATCAGAATGCAGCAACTCACCTGATACGACATGCCGTGGGTAACAATGAGTTTGGAACCGTGGATCATGAGCGACTGTCCAAGATGCTTAGTCTTCCAGAAGAGCTGGCTCGAATGTATAGGGATGACATCACAATTATTGTGGTGCAGTTCAATTCACATGTTATAGGTGCATATCAAAATGAGGAACTGTGAATTTCATGTAGTGAACTACTTACAAGTTGAAACAATGGCCAGTATAAGCAGCAAATTAAAAACATCCACCCAATGAATAAAACCCAAAAAAGCCTTTGGCAAACAAATTGTTTGCATGTTAGATTCAGCATATCCATTGTTCCTGCCCTTCCCCAGAGCTCTAAATACATGGGAAGTGCTATTGACCTAATACAGAACTTGAAGATGATGTCACAGCTTGGGAGAAGAGGCTTTTATAACAACTTTGCACTATTGATTTCATGAATGCTGCTAGAACAATGTCTTGAATTTGGCAGATTTGGATGAGGGAGGGAAGTAGAATGAAGAATTAACTATCAAAGATCTGACTGTCAAGAAACAAAACTTGTTTATAAAATATCTACAAATATCTATCTTAAAGAAAAGATGAGTAAAGTGTTTTTGAATTTTTTACAGGGCTAATTCTTGCAATGTTTCTGTGAATATATAGTCTGTTGTTTCTCTTAAGCAGAAGGTCACTTTAACCAAGTCTTCAGTGTAACGAAGTTGTCTCACTTTCATATGGACAGTGTCATTCGTGTGAGGATATTTGTCTTAAGTGTTGATTTTCAGTGCAGGTCTAAGCCATAATCAGTACCTGAGATTGTTACAACTTAATCATACCTTATGCACAATAACTTCTAAATTTCTTGTGCATAAATACTTGGCTCTGGGTTTCTGCACAGCTTGCAGGGCAATAATACATTACAACATGCAGCAAGATACCAGGTAACTTTGTGGAGGACTTCAGTTTGCAGTATAAAGAAACTTTTCAAAAAGTCAGTTGTTGGTTAAGGCTGTGTTTACTTTCCTAAAGGTTATGTCCTTCATGGACTCCACCTCTGTCTCATATTGCTTATCTAGTAAATAAATTTTCACCTGAAAAGATCAGGAAATCATTGCTAACCTCTTAGTGGCTTTGTAATTTACACTCATTTTCACTTTGGCTCTGTCAAATGGTCATATATCAGATGTCCCTCACTTGAACTCATATTTGTAAGTTGGGTTAAAAACTACAAGTTACAAAGAATTGAAGTATGGCTTGTAAATAGCATTTTAATTGGGAAACTAACTGGCATGCATGTGTATGTTCAGTGGCTATTTCTAGCAACTTCTTTTAGTTGTGTATTTCTGGATGGCTGGTGTCTGCATGTTCTTCAAGTCCAGAATGCTATCACAAAGCAATCTCTGAAATGGGTCTCTGGCTTGTAATGGTTGATTTTGAACTTAAAAAGATTGGCTATACTTATGTGCCTAAAGTTGTTTGGCTTGTAATTGTAAAAAACTAGGGACTGACAGCTATTTGGTCATCACTGTATCTATTTTAGGTATGTTGCATTGTAAACAGATTTATTTTAACCTGCCCTTAGGTTAAAAACTCAAATGCTGGCTGAAATACTAGCCTGTGATGACAGAGAACACACGTAATTTGATTCCTGTGTTGTAGAGAACAATGATAGGTCAGCTTATTTCACTTTACCGAGGTGTTTCAGTTAAAATACCTCCCTAGCCTTCATCATAGCTAGTTAAATGAACACTTTACTCAATTAACCAATATATGCTAGGTTTCTAAAGTGGGATTTTCTACTACATATAAATCTTGCCAATTAATGCTGCTGTTGCATAAGAGTACACTTGTTTTAAACAACATATCTGTCCTACAGTAAACATTGGCTCCTCAAATTCAGGAATGCTATGTGTACTCAGTGGCCTGCAGCTTTAGTATGTCTGTTTCTTTACCCAACCTTAAGTATTACCATCAATATTTCTGTAAGGTTAATCTAAGTTCACATTCAAGATGTGCACAACCCTTCTTTATTTGAAGGGAAAGGGGAACTCTAAAATGCTTAGACAAGTACTGGCTGTTGACATTGCTTCTGTATGTTGTGTTTTGGTGACTGTGTCATTAACTAGGTCAATAGATTTTGTTCTAGCATTCGAATGCAGTATGTAATCTCAGCTGTTGCAGTATTTAACTTTCTTACTTTTTTTACTGTTAAAGCTCTATTACATGTATTGATATACTTACCCTATGATTGTTGATATGGATTTGGTACAAGTCATAGCTCAAAGAAATGCACATTGGTCCCATGGATACAACTCTGTTGAGGAAAAGCTGCTTTTTGTAGTAAAGATGCATATGTATGGGGTCAGACAAAATAATATTTATGTATTGCTTGGAGACTTGCTCAGTATGTATGCCTGCTGAACAGGTGATCTGAACAAACATCTACTAACATATTCCAATAAAATGATCAATTACACAAAAATCCATGTGTATTGTTGATGTAGAATATGATTTCTATTCTGCTAGGACTGAGCTTATGAACTGTTTATTTTTCAAGACTTTCTTCTTTTGTGTAGTCCCCATTATGAATAGAGCAGATGGCCAAACAAAGTGAAGTATAAATGGAAACAGACTGAGAATTGAACTGAGCTCTTGAATGCCACCATGAGGCTTGAACTCTTGCATCCATCATGTTGGTGCTGCCTCCCTCAGGCAGCAGAACTTGAGTCCTTCCACTGATATCACTGCATGTCTCAGTTCCAGCACCTCATGAATACTTTTAGGAGAAGTGCTGCTGTTGATTGTAGACCTGTTTATAGAGAAACACAGCATTTCATAAGCAATGTATAATATGTATATGCAATTAAATTGGCATAAGAATGAACTGATAATGAACTGAATGGAAACAACCCTTCTGCCACGGGCTGCAGATGTGTTGTTTGCATTATCTACCAGCATGGTTGCATTTCAGAAAGTACAGTTCTGGTATATGTAAGGGGGATGCTAAGGTTACTGTTCCGAATAAGGATTTCACAGCTGCAAATTCATGGCTCAACCAAGGAGGATGGCTGATGTATCAACACAAGACTTCAAGTTCACCTTAATCTTCAAAACTGTTCTGGATGAATGTGCCAACAGAATTGTTTAACAGTAATACTAGGTAAGAGAGGAGTGGAAGATCTCCTGTTAGTATGTGCTTCCTGCTTCAGGCTCTGTAACTCTTCCCTTATGTTCAAAGTGGTATGTGCATTGTATTTTTATTTGACAGTATTTCACAACTACTGGTGTGATAACTTCTGTATTCTCAGTTTGCTGTAGAATCTCTAAGGTTGGAAAAACCTCTAAGGTCATGGACTCTTAACTGTTAACCTGCCATAGCCAGGTCCACTGCTAAGTCACATTCCAATGTCTAACCATCTATTTGATGAATAAGTTTTTGCTACTATACAGTCTAAACCTTCCCTGGCACAACTTGAGTCAGTTTCTTCTTGTCCTGTCACTTAGTACCTGAGAGGAAAGTCTGACTCTTGCCTATCTACAGGTAGCCTGCTTTCAGGTAGTTGTAGAGAGCAATAAGATCCCCCCCGAGCTTCCTTCTCTCCAGACTAACCAACTCCTGCTTCCTCAACGACTCCTGCTAAGACTTGTGCTTCAATGTCTATGTGCCCTGTATTTGCCTGACTTTGTGAGTACAGAACTTAGTAGTTTCCTTTTCCACTCATTTCCTCATTGTAGGGCAGAGTTTTGCATATAAGCAGACTTGTAAAACACAAGGAGTGAAGTCTCAACCTGAGGTGCCATTTGAAGTTAGTCTCTTAAACTTGCTTCTCTCTACTTGGAATAGTTCTGGAATAAAGAGGTTGTCTGGTACCTGTTTCTGGTAAGTGCTCTGTGGAGTGGTTAGGGTGCTCTGTCCTTCCTCACAGAGGAAGCATATTTGTAATAAGATTACTTGATGCAGATGGATAATTCAGATTTCTGATTCTAAGCAGGTGTGACCTAAGCTCCCTGATGCAGACAGTCCATCTGGTTTCATGACAAATATGTGCTGTCTGATTTGCACCAGTGACCACAGTGGCATAGACTGCAGAACACTCAAGTGCTGCTGCATGTCAGTCCAAGAGCAGTGCCAGCACAAGGCATTTTGGCATGCCAAGGGAGTTGGCATCTTTCAGCTGAAATGCTTCTGTAGGATCAAGAAACTCATGCAGCTTCTGATTGTTGTTCAATAATGTATAAATAGAAACCTGTGGAGTTGGAAGATCTGGAGAAAACAGGTTCACTTTACTTTTCTCCTATAGCAACCACTTAAGTATTAAACATTATTAGTAACTGATTATTTTTTTTAACTGCTATCTTGTAAAAGTCAAAACTTGAAACTAATTGCTGAGTTGCTCTTACCATGAAAAGTAGGCTCTTAGGAGAGAGGAAAACAGAAATAGACCAAATCATGTCGATGTCCTTTAAACGGGCAAACCAGTTTGAATTTCTGTCCTTCTGTTTGGCATCTCATCCACATGAATGCTGAAACACAACCCCTGTCAGTTGTACAGAGTGAGCTGCTTATGTAGAACTGTACTCAAAAGCTTCCTTGACAGGTTTCAGGAATAATATATTGCCCACCCCATTGATATGGTGGCAAATCTGGGGTTATATTTGCAATCCCAATTAGTAAGCTTGTTATGTTAGTTGTTTTATCTACTGTTTTATTTACTGCTCATATGTATTTTAATAATAAATTTCCAGATAGTGGGAAAGAATTCAACTTTAAGTGTCTGACAAATGCAGTGGAAGTTGATAGCAGTGTGAGACAAAAAAGCAAGGTGAGATGGGTAAGTGGTCTGTTTTCATCTATTCTTCAAGGTCTGAGGGTAAAAAAAAGGCAAGCAACTTATATATTGATCAGTGTGTAAGTCTTCTGAAACTGCATTTATTGCAAGTGATCCACCTAATAAGTCATGAAGCTTTCCAGGATTGCATAAAACAGCATGAGAAAATACAGGCACCATTCAGTATGCCACGATAACCAATACTTTTTTTTAAGAACTTAAGAAATAAAAGTAGACTAAAAATTTTCACCCCTCAAAAATCAGGATGACACAGTACAAGATTATTTTGGGATTGTCCTCCCTATATTCTTTCATCCCTTTCTGTGTTGAAGAGGATAAAAAGGGTAAAAAGAACAGCCAGTCTATCCTAGATTGGATAAGTATCGAACCAGCCTAGTCTGGATAAGTAAGTAATCAATTTTACAGATTGTGAGGGAAGTTTTATGCAGCAGGCTGTTCACTGTCATCATGGTGAATCTATTTTGCACATAAAAATTATCCTTAATTTATAGACTTTTTATTACATTTCCTAGCTAGGAGATCCTATTTGATAAAACTTGTCAATACCAAGTTATTTTTATATGGCATCATCAACAAACTGGTCAGTTTTAATATCCTATATCTGCACTTAGTGTAGCTTTTAACATATCGCCTCATGTCTTAATTGCAAAAATAATCCATTTAAGGCTGTCTTAACTATCATGTCACATGATGCTGAAAGACAGGAAAAATGCCTAATAAATCAGGGAATCATTGACATTAACAGGAAAGCACCCCATGAGCTGACACACAGCCATGCGTTAAGCATTGTTTGTTTCAAAAGCTCTGTATATTAATGAAACGAGTCTCAGAATTGCAGCAAGCATATAATCATTAGTTCTCTAGTTTTCTCTGTTGCTCATCCCTGGTACTTCCTTGTCCACTATGGTGGCTCAACAGCTGAGCTAATATAAGAATACTGTTTTCCAGGGGTTTGTGGTTTATATGCAAGTTGATTAAAATGACTCATGGTATTTGGTCAGTGTTCCCAGTTTTAGGCAGCTGGGAGAGGACTGAATGGTGCTTCCCTAACAGCAGCCTCTTCTAGGGGGTGGAAAGGTAAATCTTTACTATCTCTTAGCGAAAACTGGCTGCCGTACAGAAGCTATAGCACAGCAGTGCTTGATAGGGATTTATTACTCTGGCTAAGAAGCCAAGTGTATTTATTTGTACAGCATGATACATTAGTAAAACTAGCACCCTGCTACTCTCGTACTAGCTCAAATGTCCCTGCAAAACTGTGTTCTCCTGTGTATATACATAGTCACTGTTGTTTGCAGATCCCTTACCAGCCTTATCTTAAGAGACCTAAACTTGGATCGTTCTGTATGGGTACCTGCATACTGAGTGTTGAAGCTCGTGTTAGTGGTGGAGCTATATTCAGTGCATGCTGTAGAGCCTCAGTAGCTATTCAGCCCACTCCACACCTACATTAAACTCCATTGAGCACGGTAGACACTTAGTCACCTTGTCCACAGAGGCAGCTTCATTTAGGTGTTTCGTGAAGGCAAATCTTAACCATTCTTTCCTGTGTCTTCAAAGGTAGAGCAGTGCTGTACAAGGACTGCCACAGCCACATTGCATCTGCCACTTCTGCATAATGACTATAGATTTAATTGTGTTGTACCTAACGTACCTGTCATTAGTTCCATTCTAAGAGCAATTCTTGCCCTTTTGTTCTTAAGGTATATGTAAGTGCATCTCAAACTCCAGCATCATCTTTTGTGTTGACCTACCCGAGTAGTGTATAGGATGTCACTGCAGTGTGCTTTTACACCAAGGGACTCCCTTTATTTTCCCTGTTACAGAGACCTACCACTGTTTAACAGTTAAGTAAGCAATGTGTGGTTTCCTTGATATAACCTCTGAAGCCTGTACTTGCAGCAATGTTCAGCATTCCTTCTAGCTTTCATGAGTAGGAATATATAAAGCTCACAACACAGCTGATCAGAGGAATCTGTGTTCATTCTATTACAAAGCTCAGTTGTAAGAATGGCTCTACAGAAAAGATGATCCAGGCTTTTACATAGTTCCTCTTTGTCTGAAAAAGAAATAAAAAATCTAAACTGAAGACACAATGTATTTTTATCAAACAGACTACCTTGTAAAAGGTAAAATATTAATAATTAAGGAAAAAAACCCCAGCCTGAACTTATAGTTGATAGTACAGAAGGGAGAAGAAGAGTCTTCTAGCAGGAGTATTGGCAGCACTGTGATGTGGCAGTGGAAGGCAGACATGCCAAACTGAGTCAGTGAATCTGATTTAGAAATGAATACTAAAGTGCCATTCACTGCTTTGCAATCACTGACACAAAAGAGACTGAGAAGCTGTCTAGCTCAATGTCAGAAAGATAGATAAACATAAAAAATGTGTAGGTGTTTGATAGACACTTTTTTAGTATTTTGGGGTTTTTTACATTCGGACCATGTTTATTTAACTTCATGCTATATCATCTTCAAACAGGTAAAAATAATCTGTATTCTATAGAGTTGATGTGTAAGTTCTTACCACTGAGGAAGACTACTGACTACTTGTACTTTGTCAAGAATATGTAAGGAGCGCTTGTGAAAATCCAGCTGACAGAAAAATGTGAGGAGAAAAAGTCATAAAAGATTAGGCCCCAAAAATAATAGACTCCAGGTTGGTAGCTGTCAGACATTCCAGCTGGTTCTACCGCATTTTAAAGCCATTGTAGCAAACAATATTGTGGGAATTAAAATTTCCTGAGCTATGACAAGAGTTCAAACAGCTGAAGTATATCCTTACTGAATTTGGTAAAAGACTCAATTCAGACAATTTTGATGCCTGCTGTATTTGCTAACCTGTATTAAAATAGAAATATCAGAGTGAGGGCTATGGGTCCTATTTCTCAACGCAGCAGCTCAAAGGAGCCTTTGAAGCACATCACAGCAGTTATATTAAAAGCTCAGTTCTGAAGTCAGGCAATCATAAGAGTCCCTTTGATAGGAGATCAAGTGTTCCCAAGGTACTCACAGGAACTTGAGTTCCACACGGGGCTTGGAAGCTCTCAGTCACCACAGCAGCTAACTCTTTAAAAAGTAACACAAGTTCTGTCTAGCTAATGAAGAGACATAAAAAGTACATCATAAGTTGTGAGACAATATCTGAAATGGGGTGTGGAGTTGGGAAACAAGTTCAGAAAAGCAACAGAGTGTGGAGTTTTTCAGTAGTACACAGAAATAGAGTGATTGTGAATCCTAAAAATGATTTGGGCTAAAGTAGGAAAATGTAAAGGAGAAAAAACCTGTCATAAAATGTCTTTAGAGTTAAAATTGTACACAGGAAAGAAAACTTAGATATGTGTCATAAAACACATGCAGAAGGCAGCACAGTAAACTACAATGATGTCAGAGACAGCTATGATGAGAAAGAATCTTGCATCAGTTACAGTTGGTGACATGGTCCTGCTGAGAAAAACAAACAGATCAAGAGATCAGAAATGACTGGATGTCTAAGCTGAAGCCNATCAAGGTTACTGTTTCTGTGCAAACATGAAAACAGAAACATGAGTCATCAAAAGAAATGTATGGATGCAGGGAATTTTAAAAACCAAGGCACCAAGGTCACTACCTTTCTGATTTTACATTGCAGTGGCACCTCAGTATAGAAGACAGGAAGCTGTGAGTGAGGAAGAAAACGGAAAAACCAAGTAGAGGAAAGAAATTAAAATCAGAGCTGAGGAGCACTTGTCACTTCATTTTCTTTTTCTGTCAAATACTTCTAATTTGAATGATACCTGTGTGGTTTTTTTCAGAGGTTTTTGAGCCCTAAAGCTGTTCTTGTAGACCATGACAAGTTATGTTTAGCTTAGAATGTAGTTAAAGCAACTTTATGCTGACATTTTCATGGTTGTTAAAATGCAAAACTGGAAGTTTTGCTCTCATGCATTCCAGGAGTTACTGCCCAAATGAATACTAATCATTGTGACCTTCCCTTGTTCAACAAGTTTTTCTCGTTCCCCATACCTGGGGTGAATGCTGCTATCCTGAAGACAGAGTGTTCCTTTTATCTATCATAAATCACCCTCACCCATGAGAAGAACATGCTGCAAGCATGCACATGAATGTCCATGTGCATTCCTTAAATGGAATATCCTCAAGGCATTCAGAGATCCTGCCAGTCCATCAGAGACAACCCGGTCAGCTACTACCAAGAAGGGAGTAAATAATCAGATGACTGAATTGTTTGCAAAACCAGGAACATCACATGATGCCTGGCACCTTCATAGACAAAGAACTAAAATTTTTATCATAAGATAACTTTTGGGGGTGTTTAATTCTCAAAAACTTCCTCTGAGATAAATTTAGTTCCCAGAATATTCCACTGTGAGTTTAGTAAAACAGTGAATATGTCTGTATTGATGATGTGATTGTTTTGGCAGAACCTGCCAGGAACATAAGTCCAACATACATTTGAACTTCGCAATAGTGAATTGATCAAGTATTGACTGAGCTAAGCAAAAATTGGCATTCTAGCATGTTCCACTAGCAGGGACAATAATACATCCAGACCTGACAGCAAAACACAATAGGTAGGCAAAACCCAAAGTAAATAAAAAACTTGATTCAGATCTTAAGCATAATATTTTAACGGGCAGTCATATCAAGTATGACAATAAGAGCATTATTGTTCTGAATGAAAGTTTGTAAAATGTGTTCCAGCTGAAAAAACAGAGAAACAAACAAAACCTACAAAAAGCCCAATACATCAAGAACAAACAAATCGTTTCCACTCTAAGTTCAAGGTTTTCTTGTAAGGGGGGGGGGGAGGGGGCATGTGAGAAAAAAAGCCAGTGATTAATAACAAAGACAGCAAGGACAGACATAATGTTTGATCAAATTGATACCAGTTTTTGTCTACTCCTGATTTTAAAAAATCAATAGATCTACCCAAGAAACAGATCTTTGCTGATATATTTGTAAGAGGAAACCAAGAAGCAGCGTAACTTACAATGGCTGCAAAATTCATCTTGGATTCAAAATGTGTAATAATTTTCCCATGCTTGCTTACAATTCCAAGGCCTAACACAAATGAATTTGCTGAATTCCCCTTCAAAGAAGCAGTGAAAGCAGTACTACAAATTCTTTATTTGGTAGTTTTCTCTCTTTCTTAAAATTTCAGTTAAACTAAACCAGTACCTTTTTATTTAAGAATTTGAATAAAATTCTATACATTCTATACATTATATTCTATATCTGTAAACTCCTCCCAAACACTTTGCGTAAGCTCTTTACTATTAATTGTTTCATGAGCTGTAATTAATCACTTGAGTCAAAAAAAAAAGAGAGGGTCAGAATGAGGAAACTGTGGTTTGAAATTTTCTTGAGGTCGAACAATTTAAAAATGTGCTGTGCATTTCTTAAATGCAAGGTAAATTCTAGGTGCAATTCTTCAGGCTTTATTTTCACAGAATGGTGGAGGTTGGCAGGAACCTCTGGAGATCATCTAGTCCAACTTTCCTGCTTGAGCCCTGGTCAGTTAGCAAAATTGCTGTCACAGATAAACCAAATTAAATAAAGCTTTGGGCAGATGGAGAGACGTTTGGACTGAGCAAACCTGAAGACTCTCGACCCTGAGGCCTTGCAAACTCAGTACAAAGCTTATGGCCCATTGCTAGCAAAGGTTATGCTGTATTACAGGGCTGTGTAATTACAAAGTCCGTGCTGGCTGCTCCCTTGTCCTTCAGTAATCTGGAGGTTCTTTCCAGGAATATTTGCTCCATCACCCACCAGGGCACAAAGATGAGGCTGACCAGCCTGTAGTTCCTTCTGTCCTCCTGGTTACCCTTCTTGAAGACAGGAATGACATTCAATCTTTTCTATGGCTAACCTCTCCTAATCACCATAACCTTTCACAGACAATTGAGAGTGCCATCAGCCAGGACTCTCAGGAGGCATGGATGCCTCCCATGAAGCCCTGTGGCCTTCAATATGTGTTTTTTGTTTGTTTGTTTGGGTTTTTTTGTTTGTTTTGTGCTCCTTAACTTTATCTTCCTCCTCTTGCTCCAGACTTTCTCACAGTTTTCAGGAACATGGGGTTCTTGAGGATTGGTCTTGCCAATCCCTTCTTACCAGGTCTATTATGCCATTCAGCGGCAGGCCCACATTTTCCCTCGTCTTTCTTTTGCAGCTGATGCACTTGTAGATATCCTTCTTGCTGCTCTCTTCAAATCCTTATCAGCTTTAACACCCCATGGGTTTTGGCTTTCTTATCTCTATCCCTGCATGCTTGGGCAGCATCTACATATCTCTTGCAGTTCACCTGTCCTTGCTTCTACCTCTTGTATGCTTCCTTTTTGTATATGAGCTTTGTCAAGGTCTCCTTGTTCACCTTGGCAGCCCCCTCCTGCCTTTGCTGGATTTCCTACACGTTGAGATGGATCATTCCGGAGCAGAAGGAGGTGACTTGAAAACCAACTGGTCACCTCTTCTCTCTATGGATGCATTGCACAGGACTTCTCCAAGTAGATACCTTAAGAGGCCACAGTCTGCTCTCCTGAAGTCCTATCTCCCTTACTCCCTCTTTGCGGGATCCTCTACCATTTCCTGGCCACTGCATTGAAGGCTGGAATTGACCTTTGCATCCCCAATGAGCTCCTTCTGGTTTTAAGTGTGGGGTCCAGCAGAATGCTTGCCCTCACTGCCTCTGTCATCATCTTCATTAGCAAATTCTCACCAATGCACTCCAGTAACACCCAGACTGTTTTTGTCCTGGGTTGACCTCCCAGCCAGTGTGATAGCAGGGCAGAGTTTTGCTAGAATTTAATCAACTTTATTAAAACAATCTGTTGAAAGTACTTGTTTCTGAATAGCAAAAAAATTATATATATCTTGCCATGAGTTTTTTTCTGAAGTCTTAACAGCTCAGGTAATTTTATTTTGCAAAGTAGGCAGGAATTTAATCAAGCAGAAAAGGAATCAGGATAGCAACAGACAGACAAAAAGAGAAAAACCACTTACATTACTGTGGATTCTGGGTGTATAAAACTAATGTATAAACAGGAAGGAAAAAACTGTACTGCTTTTAAAGAAAGCAACTGAGCTGAAAATTGAGCTAAAATCTGCTTACATGAAAGAATTCTTGAATGAAATTCCGACTCAAGTGAAGTCAAGAGAAATCCTTGCTTGTTCTTATGAGGCATCTAGCAGAATTTTACTGATCTTTGGTAGATATGAATTTTGCTCCTTATTCTGCCAGACATGACTGGGTAGCCATAGGCAAGTTGCTCAAGATCAAGTTTTGAAATTTGGTCACTTAATTTGCAAACCTCGGGCTCTGGATTACTATTTCCGTAATGTGCCTGTGCCTGTACAGCCTGAGGGTGCACCTGCACCCTTTTGTCTCTCTGAAAGCTCAGCATGCCTGAAAATCAAGCAAGAGAAGTCACAATTGAACAAGTGCTTTGCATACTTGTCCTTCCTAGTCTTCTTCAGATTGTTACAGCCATAAGGTAGTGATGAGGTTATTCACAAAGAGACTGCTAAGTTAAAATAAGCTTTGTTGGTTATACTGAAATGAGCACATTAAATTAAAAATGCAAACTGTTTTTGCACATTCTTATGGTAACTTTATTTTATTGCGTAAAACTTTCTACTAACCTTTGCTGTTTCCTTTCAGCATCATCCTGTACTCCCCAGGGAAGCAGTTTCACTTAATCACACCTTCCTGCCTGGGCAAAACGTGTTTGGCATCGTAAATAATTGAGTTTAAGGGGAAAAAATTGATTTTGTAGGCTCTTGTTATAGGCAGTTGGTCTTTGATGTTCTTTCCCTTTGGGTTCATTTCCAGTTATAAAACATCTGTTCTCCATGTAATTGGGAAAAGTTGGGATAATGTAATTAGGTAAACATCCCCTAGCTAGCGAATCTTCTTCCTCGTGGGAGTTTAGCTGAAAAAAACCAACACTGATTCTTTTATCAAGCGGTGGTTCTCAGCTAATCTGTTTAGCCTGGATACCACTAAAGAAGAACTCAGTCTTTTTTCTCTTAGTGGATTGTTTGTAAATGGGGCTCCTCCTTGTGGGTGATGTTCGCAGCACAGGGCTGGGCCGAGACGGGCAGCTCCCTGCAGCCCCTGGGTTTAGGTACAGCAAATCATTAACGATTAATACGCAAAAACCATTTCAGACATGTGCCAACACTTCACACCGGAGGTTCACGTGCAAGCCCGAGGGGTGGCTGATGGAGATGTTTTGGTACAGAGCCAGGCCAAGGCAGTGCTAAGGGAGATGCTCTCCTGAGATCCACCAGCCTTTATTTGCAGCTGCTGTGTGAGAAAATAAGCAGCAGCCTGTGTCTCAATGGCTGCAAGGTGGAGTGGGTGATACCACCAAGCTTGTCCACCACTCTTCAATTAATTTAAAATTAATTTTACATTAGCGGAAGATGCTGCTGCCAACAGCAGCAGGTTTGGCAACAGCAAGAACCCTGAGAGGGAATATTTCCCCGTGTTCTGAATTAATGAGAAATGGCACTGACCCAATCTGCCCACAGTTTTATTTTATGGTGATTTTTCAATCAAATATTCTGTTAGTAAAGCTGAAATAATGCGCTGTGTTTTCAATCCTTAAAATATCGTATCTGAATATTATGCTGAAATGAAGGATCCTGTTGAAATTCTGTCCATTCAAGTTGAAAAAATTCAAATTTTTACCTCACTAGAATTTAGGGATAGATTTTATATGCAGTTTATCTTTGATATTCTATCTTACATGTAATTCCAATCACAAAATATCTGTTCTCCATCTAATTATGATAAGTCAAAATGCAACTAGGTCCACCTGAAATAAAAAATGAGATTTTTTTCAATGCAACCTTTTAGGATTTTTTTTTAATTTAAAATTGAGTATTTGTGAAAGACAAACCCTCTTAAAAGGAAACTGACACATTCTTTATAGAAATTATATTAAAAATTATCTCTCCTTCTTTTATATTGAGTTTTTTTTATCATGCCTTTTGGAAATACTGCTTCTCTTTGTACTTAGCATGCAGAGTCCCTGGGCAGGGAAAGCAGTGGAAGATGATTCTGGTCCTGCTGGGGATGTTTGTGTGGCTCACAGTTTGGCCAGTGGCAAGGATAACACCCATACTCAGTTGGAAAACAGCAGGGGAAAAGCAGTCATTCAACTTTATTTCATTTTAGTACTGTTTTCTTTTAACTTTTAAGATAGAAGGAGAAGGGGAAGCAAAATTGTGTCTATGCATTCTCTTTATTGCCTAGCAAACACGTAAAACAGAGGTTTGTCATAAAACCTCTATGAAAGGGATACTCAGGGGATTAGACAGGATCCACTAGCGCCCACAGTCCTCCTTTGATTTGCTCAGTCACATTTTCACTGTAGATAGACATAAGCAATGATGTTTCTGTGTCTTTCAAAGTACAAATGACCAGACATGCATCTGTGCATTTAAGCGTGAGCAGTCACAAGTGCCAGGTCTGGCCCGCAACCTCCCTGTGCTGCAGGTTTGTGTGTGTGCTGGTCAGCTGCTGTGAGCTTGCTTGGCAGCAGGAACATGGTCCAGGAACCTCTCATGTCCCTTTCCTTGCCCTGTAGTGTCACTCTACTGAGTCATGAAGTGTCACTAGAGCAATCAGAGGAGTCACCAAACCAGTAAGTTTAATTTCCCATGGGATTTAACTGAGGATGTCCTTGGGACATGATGATGATAACAGTGCTGGTGTGATCTTCTATTTGGATTAGAGTTATAAAGTAAAAACATACTATGAAAATAGCAATTAAAAAACCTACTTAAGTCATCTGACTGAATTGTTATCTACTATTCATGCTACAGAGCGCAGAAAGAAAACAAACTGTATACAGGTATGTGAAGCTTTTTCTGTACAGGTCTTTAAGAAAATAAGCCTTTTTGTTTGCTCTTTTTAATATGGAAAAGGGGTAGTCAATAGCCATCAAAGGAAACAAAAATAGGAGTTATAAATATTTTCTTAAAATTGACCTATAGTCTTGTTAAGAAGACATGAATCAGTTACTGCCTTTGTCTCTGTGCCATTGTCACAAAGATAATGAGATCATAAACAGCTGAAGTACTTGCAGGATTTTATAAATGCATTTGGAAATTAGAATTACTTCCTACTTTAAGATAAAAGCTATTTTGAGCAAACCAGGAAGAAAATTGTTTTAGTGGCAAGTTATTTTTTGACTGGAAACTAGAGGTTTATTGTACCTTTCTCAAAGAAATTATTATGTTTGCTTTGGAGATAGTATAGAAGATAGAGAATAATGGAATGTGGGTGGAATAGCTTAGTAAATAAATAAATATGATATATAGATTTATTGGCAGTTGTATTCCTGGCTCAGTCAATAATCCAAACAAGCCTTTCCTGCAGAAGCTAATGTCACTGTATTGTAATTGATGCAAATTTCTCTTCCTGAAAGACTGGCAGAGAGACACCTTTCAAAATTCAATATGCAAACTGTTCCTCAAAGGAAGGATAAACTAGCATGAACAGTTTGAAAAGAACTAGCAAGATAAAGAATTGAAAAATACATGAACTGACAGATCTGGTTTAGGAGAGAAACTGTTATTTCAGTGGATAAGCATGAAATTGTGATCTGCCTGCCCATCTCACCATGTAGAAGATGAACAGGCACTTCACAGCAAGGTGTTTTTCCCCCCTATAATTATTCCTATATTGTGTGAGGGTTTGATCCTGAAAGTTATGAAATATTAATTCTGTCGTTGTCCTAAATATAAGAGAACTGTCGGTGCTAAAATTTGTCTGAGCTGTTCAGGTGAATAGCACAGTCTGTAACCCAGATCTCAGCTTAGAAAGAAATACTGCTCCTCTGCCATAGAGGCTGACTTTGGAAAGGGAATTTATTGAGATCATTATAACCAGGCAGAGGCACTGTTAGAGCCTCTGCTAAATTGGATGCTGAATGTGTTTTGCACTAAATGGACTTCTTACCTGAGCTATCTAAAAACAGTGTTGCTAATTATCATCAGCAAAAGGCAGTCCTCCTCTGGTACCTCCTCAGGTTCATCTATAAGAAAGCCAAATAATTTGTTTAATTTACTGACAGGGACTAAATATAAGACCAGAGAGATACAGTCATGTAGGAATCACTTTGTTTTGGTATTGCATCTGTGTACCTTCTGAACATACCTAAACTCAGCCTCTCCATGGCAGTGAAATGCACATCATCATTTTCTGAAACAAAAACTGTTTGTTTGCTTGATACCCAACGTGCTGCCCTCTGGGTCCTTGGCTCCTGGAAGGAACGGGACCAGCTACTGAAGTCATGGGGGAGCTGCGCTGTAGCATTCACATTCTGCTTTGAATTTTTGAGAAGTGTCTGAAACGTTTGAATTTACTTCATGTGACTGCTGGACAGCACCATCTGAAGAGCGTTTCTACTTCTTATTTCTTACATCTGTCATAATGCTTGGCCCAGCTGCTAGCAGGGGCTATCTGGGAAAGCTTAGCCAGCTTGCAAGCCTGAGCGTTGATGTGCCCTGGCTGGCACAAGCCAAATGACTCATGAGTCAAGAACACTTCTCTCAGATTCAACTCAACTTTATAGTTTGATATTGCTTGGCCTTTGCTTTTCAGCTGACATCAAAGAGTGTTAAAATAGTCGGGGTTTCATCTCCAGGCACTTTCCTCAGTTTAAACTGCAATTCTCAAATATTTCCATTTCACAGAGCAGCAAATAGAGTATTTTGTGCCCAGAGTTTTCCACATGTGGCACATGTTAACTACCATGTCTTTCTCAAGTCCCTCCTTCAATTATTTGGCCTTTGCTCTCATTACTTAAACAAACACTTTCTAAAGGATGTACTCTTTGTTATGTTTAAAAACATCTTTCTGGAGGGAATTATTAGAAACTTTGTTACTCAATATTGAATGTAGATATTGCCCTTTTGCAAAGACACAAGGACCAAGGCTTGTGTCTTTACAGACTAGGCCTTAATTTTCTACCTCCTGACAGCTTAGGTGTGCAGCAGGTCTCACAGGGGCTGGCAGCTCTGATAACTTCTATTAGTTCTTCCATCCTTCTAGGCACATGACAAGTTCAAAACAAAATCGAAATTAATTTTTCACTTATAGTAGGGAAATCCTAATAAGTGTAGCAAATAGGATGGATGGCTGCCACTCTCCAAAAGTGTTTTATTTTTCTATAGTGAGAACAGTTCCAAGAGACAAAAAATATGCAGTGAAGCAAAATAAAATAAAATAAAGAACAAAAGAATAATATAAGCTATGACAAAAAGTGAAAGTGGGAGAACGATGAAAGGTATGCCAAAATGAAAATTTCAAGCTTTGAATTAGGAATTTGCTTCAAACAGGCCATTTTTATAACCCATAAAAGCCCGTTTGCTTGGCACATTTAGTATGCTCAAGTGTCCTTTGGTGTGACACCAATATAGACTTAAACATTTTAAACTATCACTCATAAAGAGTTTTTTTCCTCTTGAGGATTTTTTTTCTGTTCATAAAAGTACATTTAAAATGGATGTTGTATTGCGGTACTCATCTATCCACTGAAGCAAGTGTTAGCCTTCCTTAGTGCGCCACAGATTGGCTCAAGCCCTGAGTAAAAGTCAATTTACCAGGGTGACACTTGGACATTGTTAGCTGTCACTGAAGTGGGTGTTCTGCAGATGCTGTCAGTGAGGATTCCCTCTTTATTTAAGAAGTAGGAGTATTTTCTTATCCTTTATTTAGAGAGCCATTTGTTTCCAGCCGTTTAAAGATAACATCATTAAGATATTAAAAGGCTAGGACAAGGACTTGCCTATCCCAGTGTGTTGACACCGTGTGGATTTTGCATTTTATGAAGCCTTGTTTCATATTAATTCACATTTTAGTGGATTGAGCCCATCCTTCCTACAGAATGTGTCACTGCTTGTTGTAAAGACTCGGAACAAATCCTTTCTCACATGTCCCTGTCAATGAAAAGCTACTCTCCCACCGGGTTTCAGCACCACACAGGAGTATTGAGCAGATTCTCTGTGACCCTGAGGGTACTCTGCGGTTTAGGTCTGTTTCACAGTGCTCTCCTCACACCCCTTGCCAGCATCTGAAAGCTGAGCTGGGTAGGGTAAAGGAACAGCCCATGTCTGGCACACTCAGTAAAGCTCTCACCACTGGCTTCTGCAGATTTCTCCTGTGACTTACCTGATCTCCCTGTGGAGACTCTACCATGTCCCTGGGGGTATTGTTCAGTCAATGATTAGTCTCACTGGAAAAAAGAATATCTCTTATGTTGAGATGGAACCTAATGGGCATGTCCAAGTGTGCATGTGGCAGTCACTGCCTGCCTGGGGCAACAGTGCATGAGCAGTGAGGTGCAGCAGGTGACTCACCTGTCCTGTCAGCCATGGCAGGGCAAGAGTCCTGCTCAGTCACCAGAAAGTCTTGGAAGAAGCTGCCTACCCAATCATTCTGGCAAAGATTTTATGTGGGTTCATTATCTAAACAGGCTAAAACCATCAGCAGAACCATCAACCTCGAGTCCTACTGGCAACATCTCATAGTGAAAGGCAGGATGTCACCATGGTAGAGCTGCTCAGAAGTTGACCAGCATAGTAATTTTCCACTGCAAAATGCTAATTTGTCAAACTGTGTATTGAAAGAGGACAATTTCAATAAATTTAAACCTCTTTAAAAATGCCTAGTAGTTCTTCAAATATCCTACTTCAACTTTTCTGAGTGAGGTTTAAAAACCCCCTCATTTTAAAGTTTAAATTAAATTGCAGTAAAATTAATACCAAATTGAAACAAGTTTTGATCATAAAAAGAAAAAAAATACAGGTCCATTATAAAGTTATTATTTTGCAGCGTTTCACTGTTTAGGCATACTTGAGATTCAGACTTTTGTTCGTATGCTTGATTAATGTGATTGTTTAAAAATGTTTTTTATGAAAAAGGAAATAATTTTCAACTTGTTTCTAATTGGTCACTTTGTTATACAAATTTGGACAAATCATCCAGATTGCCCATCTTACAAAATGAGATAATTAAATATTTTCAGCTGAAGACAGCTGATCAGATCTTGACTCACTAGTGAATGCCTGGCATTTTGATGGTGTCACAATTTTACCCTGTCTCTAACTAAAATGTTTTCCTACAGTTTTTAGATCATTAAGATGTCTTTGTATGCCTATATAATTACACCTAGAAGTCATGGGTTTTTTTGGTTCCTCCAAGACATTGCTTGTTTTGTCAGTGCAATGAGAAAAACAAGTTTGAGAATATTCCTGGCCTACAGGGGCAAGGTGACAAAAGCACTTCCAAGTCACGAGATGATGCTTTGGTGCAGCTATTTGCTCAGGAAGTTGGGTCTTTCCAGGTGCTTTTCCATTTTTAACTTTTTGGCTGCATGGTTAGATGGTCCTCATTTTCCCTGCCATTATCAGTTACCCTCCCCTGGTCCAGAAATGGAGGGCAAATCTCCCCAGTCCTTAGAACGACTCGTGTTTCTTCAACTTCCCTTCTCTAGTCCTCGGCTTTTGCCTGCACAGAACCTGAAGCTGCATTCTGGCAGAGATACCTAGGTTTGCAAACCTACATGTAAGCATGAACAAACCTGGCAGCACGGTGGCTACCTGTATCAACATCTGTAGAGATGGTCATTGGCTTCCTCCTGTTCATTGCAGGAAGCAGTCAAATTATATTCCATGCTTGTTTGGCAATCGGTGATACTGAAAAGTCATGGCAATCAGGTAAATTGCTTGGTGACCCGGAAAAGGGTAACATTGCACCCATTTTTAAAAAGGGAAGAAAGGAGGGCTCTGGGGACTACTGACCTGTCAGCTTAATCTCTGTGCCTGGGAAGATCACTGAACAGATTCCCACTGGAAACTCTGCTTAGGCACATGGAGGACAGGGATGTGATTTGAGATAGCCAGCATAGCTTTACCAAGGATAAGTCCCACTTGACCAAAATAGTGGCCTTCTATGATGGAGTGACTACATCAGTGGAAAAGGGAAGGATACAGATGTCATCTCTCTGGACTTGTGTAAGGTCTTTGACATGGTCCTCCCCAACATCATTCTCTCTAAATTGGAGAGATATGGATTTGTTGTGTGGATTGTTTGGTGAAGGAGGGATTGGTTGTATGGTCATGTCCAGAGGGTAGTGGTCAATGGCTCAGGGTTCCAATACAGATCAGTAATGAGTGGTGTCCCTCATGAATCTGTGTTGGGACCAGTGTATTTAATGTCTTATCAATGACATAGACAGTGGGATCAAGTGCACTCTCAGCAAGTTTGCTGATGGCACCAAGCCGAGTGGTGCAGCTGGCACACATGAGGGACAGGATGCCATCCAGAGGAGCGTGGAGAAGTTCAAGTAGTAGGCCCATGGGAATCTCGTGATGTTTAACAAGATCAAGTGCAACGTGCTGCATCTGAGTTGGTGCAACCCCCAGTATTGATACAGGCTGGAAACAAATGGATTGCAAGCAGCCTTGCTGAGGACTTGGTGTGCTGGTGGATGACTGGCTGGACATGAGCCAGGAGTGTTTACTCACAGCCCAGAAAGCCAAATGTGTCCTGAGCCACACCAAAAAAGAGGTGTGGCCAGCAAGTCGAGCTTGGGAGGTGATTCTGCCCCTCTACTCTGCACTAGTGAGATCCCACCTGGACTATTGCATCCAGATCAGGGGTTCCTAGCACAAGAAGCATATGGACCTGTTGGAGCGGATCCAGAGAAGTGTCACAAATATGATCAGAGGGCTGCGCACTATTTATGAAGATGGTCAACCTTCATTTACATAACAGCAAGATGTCTAAGTCACCTTTCTGGACAGCCCTTGGTACCACGTTGGTATCCGTCCCACAAAGCCCAGAATAAGCTGGATGAAGCCATCACAACTCCCACTGGGTTATGGCTTAAGTGTGGGTGTGGGGAGAGGGAACATGCCGCCACAGTGTCTGTCTGCATCATTTAAGATTGACTTTGAAGTTTTTGGAAAAAGAGGCTTTGTTCCTTTTGGAAATTTAGCAGCCCTTCAAAGGAAACCAGTGAGAGATTTGATTGTTGATTTTTAGAGCTGGAATGAGTAAAACAGTGAAGAAACTTAATTGCAGCTCATGTACTTGGGTACAGTTTCTCCCACAAGCAGCAGACTCCAGTAATGAGTATCACAGGATGCTACAGACTGGGTTGTTATTCAAAACAGCACATGCAACCCCCCCAACCCCCCCAAATTAATGAAATATCTTAAAGTCACTATAGTGCAGTCCCCCAAAAAATCTGGGGTAATGTGAAGTTACCACTATCTTGTGACATGGACTTAGGTCCTTCCTCTCCCTTTTAAATGATGCTGAGCAATTTGGACAACTGTTTAGTTAGGTGGCTATCTGGTGCCTATTATTTACCCAGGGAAATAACTATTTTTTCCCCTGTCTTTCACCACTAGCTTCTTGCTGGAGTTTCTCCTGTGGCATACCTGCCAGCTTGAGGTAAAGTTGTGATCATGGAGTGGCTGAGGGAACTGGGATTGTTTATTTTGGAGAAACCTGAAAGGAGTGTGAAGACAGGTGCTGTTGGTCTCTCCTCCCAGGTGACAAGTGGTGGGATGAGAGGAAGCAGCCTCAAGTTGCACCAGAGGACGTTTAGGTTATATATTAGGAAAAAGTTATTCACTGAAAGGGTGGTCAGGCATTGGAACAAGCTGCCCCAGAAGTTGTGGAATGACCATCCCTGGAAGCATCCAAAAAACCTGTAGACATGGTGCTTAGGGACACATTTTAGTGGTGGATCTGGCAGCAATGGCTTCACATCTGGTCTCAATGATCTTAAGGGTCTTTTCCAGCCTCGGTAATTCTGTGGTTCTATGATTATATGCCAACAGAGGCAAAAGTTGCAAGCGGTGTCCATTATCTTGAGGAGAGCTCAGCCGGGGCCGAGAAACGAGAAGTCAGGCAGGGGGCAGCATCCGATCAGCCTGAGACCCCGCTCCGGCCCCGCTCCTGCCCTTCTCCAGCCCCGC
>WBMV01004998.1:0-20176 GCA_013396655.1 Campylorhamphus procurvoides
TCTCCTTTGAACTGAGACACTGGCCTAGGCAATTAAAGGACATCCAGCAGGAGTACAGAGAATTAATAATTTTGTGTATTGCATGTCAGTTACAAAAAAAAAAGAAGCATGCCATGCTTTGCCTCATGGTTTGAGTTTGAAATAGAGCTGAGCAAAAGGCTGGTGGATTGGGTTTCAATTACAACTGTTCGTTTAAGAAAAAAAACTGTGTTGCAAAAACACTGCAGCCCACATGGTTCCCTGAACCTGGGGCTGGGAAACTTGGACTGCACAAGTGAAAGGGAAGCCCAGCCTAAGAAACATCTGCTTATCTGCTACCATGAGGCCAAAGGCAGGGCTGTGCAGGTGCTGCCTCATTCAGCCCAGCCTCAGAGGGTTTCCCAGCCTAAAGCCCCATCAAAGGAGAGGTGTGTGAGTCCTGCTCCTGCAGTGGGGAGAGCCTGGGGTAGCTTGAGTCTGAAGTGCAGTGCCCGAGGATGGAAACCCTGTGGTGTCTGTAGGGCACAGAGTCATGTGGAGTGATCTGACATCCCTTCTGTGGTGGCAGGGAAAACTCCAAGTTGCTTGCCTGTGTGGGGAAATTTTATTCTTCAGAGTGCTTTTACCCTGCTCATAGCCAGGGATGTGCTGCCAGGCATGATTTTTCAGAGGCTGGTGCAGCATGCAAGGTCTTCTGCAATCAGTCAGACCTTCATTTCAAGTCAAGGTTAGTCTGAGCTTGACTTAGAAAAGCAGCAAGACGATGGGGCACCACCAGTGCCTACCTGCAAAAGAAGAAAGAGCGAGGCTTGGCAGAGAGAACTCCATCCCTCAGTTCCTTTATCTCTGAAAATACCTGTAATTGTTCTGGTCACAGGCTGAGCAGGGTTTCCCAATACAAGGCTACTGGTGTCTCCCCTCCTCTCTATTCCTGTCCTTTACCTGGCTTGAAATCACTGGCAGGGAGTCATTGGAGAGGTACAGCCTGTGTTCCTGTGCTTCACAGTGCTTTTGGCTTTCCGCAGGCTGCAGTGAAATCACTGACTGCACTTTGTCCCTGCTTCTCCCTTAGTGAGTAAGCCTGGAGTTTTTAAAAGGTTTGGGTGGATTGGGCTGAAAGACACTACAGAAATGCCATGCATTTTGTGATGTGGTTGAAGAACTTGGAGGAAACTTACACATTTCAATTGACCTGGTTCCTTGGCTTCAGAAAGAATTGCTTGTCTATGTCAAACACTGCCATGCTCTCCCAGCATTCAGTACTCCATGGGCTTTCAGCCTTACTTGACAATTGCTATTTGACTCAGGTCTGTGGTAAACCTTTTGAAAGGTACTATTTATAGCTTGAGTGAATGGCTCAACATGGACTTTCTCTGGAAAATTTTTAAAAGAGGAAGCACTACGAAACACCTGTATGGATTCAGCTGAAGGGAGCTGGGACCAGCAGACCTTTAAAAGTGACTAAGAAGGGATCTCTCCTGACAGAGATGAGTCTGGTGAGGTTCAGCAAGGTATTTTTGTGACCCAGCTCCTGCTGATAGTGCTGTCAGTGTCAGGTGTGAGTGGTGCTGCCAAGTAGATACCACTGCCAGCAAGATGGTCTCAGGGGCCAACCCAGATGGCTAAAACAACAACCAGTGTTGTTTTAGTAATGCCCATCAGAGCATGGCCAGAAACACGGTGGCACAGGGTGGATATAAATCCCACACAAACCACCACTGCAGCTCTGGGGCTGCATCCTGGAACTTGGGATGCTGAAGAGGCTTGAAAGTTGTAAAGAAAAGCATGAACTCCCAGCTTGGTGACACTGGAACACCAAGCCAAACACTGGCTGCCTCACTGGGATAATTCAGAGCAGGAGTGAAACCAGAGCCCTGTGTTTGGGAGCAGCATTAGGAAATCATTCACCAGCTGCAGTGCACACATACAGGGTTGGCATTGCAATGGAGGTGATTGATTGATTGATTGACTGATTGATTGAAAATAGCTGAAAAATGGAAACTAAGTCTGGAAAGAGAAAGAGGGTTGACCTATGATCTGGAAAATTTAACTTCAAGGATGTTTTTTAGGACCTCACAAGTAAATTAAGCTTAATTATCTATCTAATAGCATTATATCCTACATTTTATATATGTATATAGTATAGTATATAATATGTGTATATATTATACAGTATAGAATACAATTCTACATAATATATATATATTCTATATATTTTAACAAAATATAACTTGATCTTAGCTTCAAGCACCTACATGGGAAGGGATTCACAGTGATAGAAGGCTCTTTAAAATTAGCAGAAGACATATAATGGGATTTGGCAGCTGACCAAGCTGAAACAGGGACTTGAGCACACACACTTAGCATGGTACTAGCTTGTCTACATCCCTCAAACTCCTTTAGGTTAAGACACCTTGTCTTCTAGTGAAAGATGTGTTTTAGCCCCAGGAAGAGTCCTTGGTCTGTTGAGGTTACTGACAGAAGATGTGTGAGTCATTATGGTTATTTCCGGGGTTTAAAATCTATTAAATCTACTTCCACAGTTGACCTTATTGAAATGCTAAGGTGAGTGACAGGCAGCATTACAGACAGAGATTCACAGCTCTATAAAGAGGTGATCAGAGGTCAGAATAGGCTACATAGCTGCATGTGAAGAGATTTACAGACTCCTGAAGTCCTCAGTTCTCTTGATTATGCCTTTTTTTTTTAGCTTGTGTGTTAAACAGTCAAACTGTAAACACTCATAGACAACAAGGTGTTACAGTAACAGTGAGAATTTATTGACATTAAATCAATGCTATCCCTTGTCTGCCATTGAAACAAGCCTAGTGGGGAAAATATATATTTGTCCCACATGCCTGAGATCATATAAGCTCCCTTCTTATGTCAGCTTTTCCACTTCTTGGTAAGCATGGGGAAATAATCCCCACTTTCTGATCCCCATGGTGTCAGCTCTCACAGACTCTTAGTCCAGCTGCCTCCTTGGTCCTGTCACCACCTGCCTCAGGCTTCCACTCTTCGTGGGTTTTCTCCCGTGCTTCCTGGTTGTCATTTTTCATTGAGGGACCTTCTTCCTCTCTTTACCCCTCTAAGACCAACACTCAAACTTGTCTCTGCAGCTTCCTCAGCCTTTAGATACACTGGGAGGAGAGTGCTGGGGGACTGGTCCACTCTGACGGAGTTCCAGTGTTCTCTAGGGGCTGGGAATTGCCACGTTGAGGCAATTGGATTGCTCTGCACTGGTCCTGACATTATGAGCAATATATGGCCAAGAGAACATTTGCTTAGAAATGCTGTCTGAAATCAGAGCATACCAACAGAGTAGGGTAGAGCTGCAACACTCATCTTTCAGTTTACAGTTGGTGATGAAGAACATCCTGGGATTGCAGAGCCACAGGCATTTTCAGGCTTGAGGTGATGTTGGGATATCTCTAGTCCAACCTCTAGCTTAAAGCAGGTGAGGAAGATCAGACAAAGTTGCTAGGGCTTAGGCTTCTCTTGAAAACCTCCAAGACTGGAGATCCAGCCACTCTGGAGTCTTGTTCCACTGAGTAACTGTCACTGTGCAGGAAAACTTTCTTACATCATGTTGAATTCTTCCCTGTTTCCATGTATGTCTGTTGTGACTCATTCTCCTGCTGTGCACTCCTGCAAAGAGTCCATCCCTGTCTTCTGAATATTCTCCTCTTGGGTGCTAGCAGGTGCTTATTAGATCACCCAAAGCCATCTCTTCTGTATGCTGAACAAGTCCAGCACCCTCGGTGTCTGCCTAGTGCAAATCCTCCAGCCATCAACAATCTTGGTACTGAACTCAGCCTGGTTTATCAATACCTCAGTTCAGCCCTTCACTCTCTCTCTCTGTGAGTGAAACTGGAACTCTCCTATTCATTAGGAGGCCTTTTAGAGTTCATTTTTCATCACCTGGGCAGAGAACAGAAGCACTGAGCCACCATCTATCTCCTTATCTTATTTCTTTGCTCCCTGGATAGCTCCTTTCCTTTTTTCCGGTGACTAAGGACATGGCACATAGGACCGAGGACAGGAGGTGAGAGTGGTTCACCCTCTGTGCTTCCTCACACCTCTCAAAGCTTCTTTCATTAACACTCACCTAGTGTTTCTTAATTAGCACTTTCTGGCTTGGAACTGCCTGCCTGTGTTGCAGCCTTCTGGAGAAAATCTGCTGAAGCTCTATCTGTTGTATGAGCTAAGCCAGGAGATTGCAGAGATTATGACAGAAGTGCAAGGTGTAACCAACACAAAAATCACCCCCAAGGGGCAGTTATCAGTGGAATAGCTAGGATGATATCTCAGAACAGCCTCCAGATTTATTTGGGAGGATGGGTTGATGTCCTCACTGTTATTTCAAATTTTTTTATTCATTCCTTGGCTGATGTAGCAGAGCCTGAGAGGACGTGGTGGCGTGGAGGTCACAAGGACCTTTGACAGGTTTTGTATCAGATCTCCATGTGACCTTGAAACATTGAGGAGATGGACAGAAATCAAGGAATCGAATTCAGTGAACACCTTTCAAAAGTACCAAAAACATCTGGCAGGGCAGGTCTCTGCTGTGCTTGATTCTGCTTAGATTCAGAGCCTGAGCTAAGTTTCTGTGGTCCAAGGCCTCAGAATTATGTTAATGAGCCCAACCCAGTCAGTGATCCCATGCCTACAACATGGTGTGATTTCAGCTGGGAGTGACGTGAGAATTTATCTCATGTAGTGTACACCACAGTAACACCCAAGCCCCAAATCACCATATAGGAAAGATTGGCTTTGTGTATGGTTAAATCAGGGATTACTGAAATAAATCAACTCTGTTACAAGTTCTCTGCTGCTCTCGCTGGATCTCTGGCTCGTTTACAGATGGTTGCTGGGGAAGTTAAATTACAAAGAATAACCATTCACAATGATCCAGGCTTCTTAAGGATTTTACAGGCTAGGGAGAAGCTGGCACTCTCTTCAGTTACCTTCCTTTCACCTTCAGAGCAACTGCAGCTTTCACTTAGGGATTTTATGCATCTTTATGGCAAATAGGGTGTTAATGAAAGTATAATTACTGTAATTAAATTTAGATTTAATTTTCTGAGCACAAGTGCCCCCTTTCTGTCTTTCTTTTGTTTCCTGCTTGGTTGCCTGCTGTGAAAACATCTCTTTCCAGGATTGTTCATTTTGCAGAGGCACTCACGTAGTACTGGGAGTTGTGACATGTGATGGGCTCATCCCCTGCTGGGCTGTGTCTCACCCTGCTCTCAGATGATGCTGACCTTTCTCCTGCAGTGAGGGGGAAGAACAGGATCAGCAAAGAGCCTGGAGAAAACTCTGTGCCTTGGCATTTGTGGTATCTGCCTCTCCCAGAACTTTGTAGGCAGGATCTATATGGTGAGTGAAGTGTTTTGTGAGAGAAGCAGTGGGATACAGGAAGGTGAAGCAGCATTATTTGTGCGAAGCAGTTGTTTTCACCACTCCTCTGGGTCAGTAATTTTGTGTCTCCTTTATGCTAGTGGACAGGGACAATTCTGGTTAGCACCCTGAGGACTCTCAAAACATCACCAGGTTCTTGTTCAGTCTTTTTTAGTTTCCACCTAGACCTGCAACCTGACAACACATCCGCATTTCAGGGATTTCCTCGCACCAGGGTGATACCAGGAGAATTGGTTCTTGGGGCTGGATCAGGGTGGAAACAGAAGAGACTGGGAAGGAGTGACCCCTCCTGAGATGGTGAATTGACTATAATGAGGAAATCTGGAGCCAGAACTGGTATCCAGAAATAACAAGGTCTCTGCCATGTCCTCCAAAGTGATTTCTTCTCCAAGGGCCCCCAGGAGGAATGCTGGCTGTTTGCCTTGGCACCATTGCCCCAGCCATGACACTCAGTTCCGGTTCCAGTTCCAACTCCAGCAACTCAATGAGCGGGGCAAGCATCAGGTCCTGTTTGCTGGTGTGTTGAGGTTTTCAGCCTTGCTAAGGTGACAGTCTTTGTGTCACTGTTCTTCTCTTAATCACAGAGTCACAGAATTGTTTAGGTTGGAAAAGACCTTTAAGACCATCAAATCCAACCGTTAACCCAGCACTGCCAATCCCACCACTAAACCATGTCCCAAAGTGCCACATCTACATGTCTTTTGAATGTCTCCAGGGATAGTGACACCACAACTTCCCTGGGCAGATTGTACCTGTGCCTGACACCTCTTTTGGTGAAGAATTGTTCAGTAGTGGATCTATCAATATAGTATTGAGGTGCACATCAACCTCAGTTTACCTCTGCTAGTAGGTTCCCTCTAGTCCTGAAATCTATTAATTGTCAGATAGTTCGTTCTGCCAGCTTGACCGCTGTCCTGCTGAAGCTGTCAGTGGCTGATTAACCTTATTCCATCTTTATTGTTCATGGAACATGCTGGGCAATGGAGAGGTTACCCCCGGAAGTCCTTATCTTAGGGACCTTAATGAGTTCTACATCCTTTTCTTCCCAGCGTGCCTCTATTTTGCGCTACTTTATTGCAAAGAAGATCCATTAGTTTCAGCAGCCAGCTGAGCAGATGGGTTTAACTGGTCTGTGGCTCTGAAGTAATTACATTTCGGTACAAGAGAGACACAGCAAGGAACATGTAAAATTAATTCAGGTGCAATGTCCTGGTCAGTGTCTCAAAGCAAAGAGCACTTTAGGGAGGCCACTCCTGGCCACACTGAGGCTGTGCTGTTGGCAGTGTGCACAGTCACTAGGACAATCTCCCTCTCCTTTCCATAGATGATGTTGGATGGCTTTTCCCATGGCCAGTTCCTTCTTCAGACGTGTGTTAGCATCAGAGAGATTGATTACTGCTCACGTGTCTCTTCTGCTTCTGTTATAATTAAAATGGCAATATATGCATGAAGCAATGAGATTTTAATAATGCTTTTCTAAACAGGATGTCAAGGAGCTTAGTACAAAGACTTGGCCTGGGGCCAGATCAGCATCTTAAGACTGGATTATTGTTAAAATTGGTTACCTCCCCCCTGAACAGCTTACATGAACACAGGCTCTGGACTTGCTTTATAGTCAAGTGTGCCTCATCTTTGCCTCCAGACAGGACCCAGAAGATCCCGTGCTTTGAGGTATCAGGGCATGGATCATCAATGCACGTGGACTCTGGGTCTGATAGTGGGACAGGAGCATCCCCAGCTCCAGCCCCGTGGCCATTCCCATCACTGTGTGCCAGGGGGCCCATATTCAGGTCCTCCCTGGATTTCTTCCTGCAGAGCAGCTGCTGATCAGGTCAGGGCATATCTGCACGCTGCTGGCAGGTCTCCCAGAAAGAAATGAGTGTTCCATGGATGCCTGTGCCCCAGAGGAGCACTCCCTGAGCTGCCTCCCATTATGTTGCTGAACTCGTCCTGTATTGTTTTATCCTGTCTGCTTCTGACTGTTAGATAAGTTCTGATTTATCCTATTCTGCTTCTGATATGCAGTCCGTGGGCCCTGCATTTACAGTCGGACCAGATTGAATCCTACTCTCTATACAGCTCTGACTCAGACCCTTGGGGATAGTCCAGTGCTGTTGGGTCATCGAGCATGAATGGGGAGTGTGTAACAAAACCTTAGCTTCCCTGCCAGGATTCATGGGCTCAGAGTGGAGATGTCTTAACCAGCAGGAACAAGCATCCTCCATGGAGCAGCACTGCGCCAAGCCCATCTCCAGAAGAGGACTGACACCAGCAAAGCTCAGAGGCTCCTGGGGCAAAGGGACGCTCTGGTGGGATACAGCTGAGCCTCATCTGTCTGTGGGGCAGGAAGGGATTTCTCAGCCGCTCTAACATTTCATCCCCTGAGGATGAAATCCCAGGGAAGAGCAACGCCTCTAGCTGCAGGATTTTCCATGCTTGTCCTGCGTCCAGCTTCTCGCTGACCCCTTTTAAGCCCTGATTTGCATGTGGCAGCGTAACTCAGTCGTATCTGATGCGATTTAGTGTGACGTCTCACAGGGTCCAGGCTAGCAGTGTGTCTGGCTCCCAGGCCTGGGAGTGTTTGTGTGGCATTTATCATTTGCCTGGCTGTTTCCTGTGCGCCAGGTGGAGAGAAGCTGTGCAAGTAATTTAATCTGTGACAAATGGGAGACACGGACTGAAGAAAACAGGATGCACTTTGGTGAGGATGGAGGCAAATAGAAGGAAAGGGAAGGGACATGGGAATAACTAAATAACTGAGGTGAACAGAAAAAGATCTCACTTGCCAGCAGTGCCCTGCTGTAGCAGAGGTGTACTGGAGGGCACAAGCAGGAGAGGAGTGAGCAGGAAACAGGAGCTGATCCTGTTGCATTGCTTAGTGGTGCAAAGGCCTCAGCTCTCATTTAGGGTACCAGACTTGAAAGACACGAGGAGCAGGAGAGCAGCAAGGACTGTACAGCCAGCTGAGGGACTGGAAGCAGGGGAGTGAGAGAGACAGCACTCCCAAAGAGGTTCTTGGCTGGCAGGGTAAGGAAGGCAGTGTTCTGAGGTTATGAGATGGCAGGAAAAGGCTTAGGGAGGAGGTTTCAGTAGGTGTAAGAGGGACATACTGTCAGACATCACCAGGAGATGGGTTGGCAGCACCATTCCTTGGGCTTTGCAAAAGAAATGGCTATGCAGGTGGTGGGAGCAGAGCGTGACAATCCACTGCTTAGGGCACGTTGTGCTGGGCATCCCAAGGACTGGATCAAGTGCTGGACAAGCATCTGTCAGAAGCAATTTCAAAGTAGCTGTTCCCACCATGGACCAGGGTGCACAAGTGGACTAACCCCTCCTAGTTCTGCCCCAGGTGACACTGATTTAAGTGAAAACTACACAGGAGAATGTGTTGTTGAGATGACACAACTGTTCACATGGTTGAAATATCTAGTGCTATTTCTGGAGCATCCCTGAGTTCAGTCATGGAGAGCAGGAGAGAGAAAGAGCGCACTGTGGCTTGACATTAAATACCAGAGTGAGCTCATTCGTAAGCAGACAAGTATCAGTTGTAATACATCTTTCATGCCATTGGCATTTAATGTTATTAAATATGGGGCATCTGTGAGTGGAAACATTTATTTTATAATAATAGCAAAATTTGGTTTCCAGTGTACTTCTATTTATCCAAAATGAAGTATATTCACATGCCCTTATGTCAGTAGGAGATAAGAATATATTTCCTACGTAAATGTTTTTATGAACTGTATTTAAAAAAATTTAAGAAGGTGCTATGTTAAAAAAGAAACAGCAATTGGACTTTCTTAAAGCAGTTAAAAGGTGATCAGAGTGGATGTGTGTATATTAAGAGTAGTGGCCAAAGAAAGATTGGAAAAATTGCAACTTTTTAAAATATGCTGTTCATACAACTGCAAATGTTCTTTCATGAGATGCTATGGTCTATGAAGTAACAGCAGTACCCAAGTATTGCAGGAGCTGCATATTCACATCCGTGCTTGATTGCTTTTATTAAATTCTAATCTGTTACAGCTTACTGAGCTGGCATGCAGAAATGCTGAAGTAAAGCTGAAGAAAGAAAAAAAAGAAAGAGATGCTGAGTGGTAAAGAAATGCTGCTGGGTGGCTGATGGGGCTGCCTGCCAGCTGGCATCAAGAGCTGCAGCTTAAGGCTGCTGGGGTCACTGCACTCTGCGGGGCATTCCCTTGATTTTGCCCCTCGGGATGGTTTGGTGTATGTGCCTTTGGGTGCCACGTGTGCCTGAGCCTCTCACTTCTGGACTGCCAGTCCAAGTAAGGAGGTGCTGCAGATGTGGCTCTTTGTGGTAGGCACAAAAGTTAGGGAAGCCTGGGCAGCTTTTAGGCTGTCTAGGTGACAATGTGGTTTGGTGTCTGTGTGCCACTGGAATCGCAGCGATATTTGAAGTCAGATTAGAACACAAGGTATTGCCTGTCTAGTGGGTTTTATGGACGATCTCAAGTAAAATCCCCTTCTTGTTTTCTCCCTTCCCACTGCCTCAGCCTGAGAGATCTCACAGCTGAAACATTGGGCATTTATGCCTCCGTCAGCCTTTCCAGCCATTATAGCAGTGGCATGTGGGCAGGCTTCGGGGACTGGGGCTTCCTACTGAGATAAAAGGTAATCAAATTAATTGATCTCATCCAGAAAAGCCCAATGGCAATGCAGAAGATCCAAACCCAGTAGGGGCCGGATCCAGAGTTTGCATGGGCATTGTCTGCGCCCCCAAGGGAGGTGAAGGAAAGGCCATCCCATCCCTCTGTCCTTATCCCAAAGATGGTTTACATCATCAGGACCCCCTGGGCTTGAGGGAAAAGCTTTCAGGTTTTTCATTCCACTCTGACCCTTTACAGGACTCCTGTGTGTCAGGACAGGGTAATTACCTTGCACACTGAGCACACAATGATTTTTCTCAGTGTTTAGTACCAATTCTGTTAACTGATACAGCTGAAAATCTTTTCCAGGCACTTTGTGAGGAATTTGTCTTCTCACCATATTGCTCCATTTGAGGTGTATGCTGTTAGCTTGTCTCAGTGACTGAGGGTAATAATGCCCAAAAGAAAGCTGTTCTCCCTCTCACACACACACAGAGCTCACAGTCTGAGTGGAGCCAAATTGTCCTCAGGGCTGGCAAAACCCACTATGACCTCCTGAGACCCTGTTGCTGATGCTTTCTAATCACAGCGTCTGTTCAGGGCAGAGTTATGGGTATTGGCTCATTTTAGACCATTATGTCTTTGGATAACTTTAAAATTTGTCTTTCCTTTTAAAGGTTTTTTGTTTGGTGTTACTTGAAATGAGTGCCATGGCCAAGTCCCTGTTTTTAGCCTGTAAATGTCTGACAATAGAAAAGGCAGAAGGTTGACCATTTAAAATGGTTTTAGTGGGTTTCTACAGAAGGTACAGGAACAAATTCAGAAGAAGATTACAAGTCACTGTAAAACCCAGTTCGAAGGAGCTGTGCAGACGGCTATGAGCCCAGTCTGCACTCAGCTTGGCCTTGTTCACTGAAGTTTTCATGCTAAATGTGGTCTTCTTATGGCTATATTTAGGTACCTAAATTAGTGGTCTGTAAGAGACAGTGCTCTGGAGTCAGCAAGAACTGGGAACATTCTTCAGGGAACAGCTCCTGCTGTGCGCACAACTTTTGCTTGGCCATAGAACACTGTGGTGGGGTTGAGCAAGGATGGTGAGTCCCAGACAGCCTCTGGCAGAGCAGACACAAGGCTGTGATGATGGCTGTCCTCCCTGATGGCCGTGGCTATTAGCCTTCTGCTGCTGCAGAGCCCATCCATTCCATCAAACGTCCCCTCCCCTCTCCCATAGGTGTTTTAAGCCAGCCACCCCTGTGGCATTCTGTAGGCAGATACCCAGCCCTGCCCACATTCACTTGAGTCTCACCCAACTTCCTCTGTTTTTTTGTTTTTTTTCCAGTTATACTCCCACCCATTTCCAGGCCTGATGAAATTTTGCTTGCACTTCCTGCCTGTCAGATATCCTGACCTTTGTTCCCATGCCTTTCCTGGCAGATATGTGCTGCTGAGCCATGGGCTGGCCCCAGCACTGTGACTTATCTGGTTCCAGTGGCTTCACTGGTAATTTCCAACAAGCAAAGTGAGGTCAGCGGGGGCCCTGTGACCTCTCTGCACTGCTGTGCCCTGGTGTGGTCCAGTGCAGATGCTGGCCAAGATCTCTGAGTCAGTATGTGAGCTGAAGCAAGGTGGGGTGCCTGCCCTGAACTGCACAGTTCTGTGGCAGTGAGGAACCTGGCCACAAACACAGCAGCTTGGGCTTGTGTAGGGTAGCTCTTCCCCCTCTCCCCTCACTGGGATCATGCTCTGGTGTCCAACTGAAGCTGGAAGTAAGAGCATCTTTGAGGCCCATGTTCCAGTGTGGCTACTGTTGCCTGAATGACCCAGCCATCCCCCAGGCTTTTCTGCCGGCTTCATTCCCTGCAAGAACATTTCCTGCGTCATTTATTTCCAAATAGTAGCAAAATAAGCCTAAATCCTTATCTCCAGTCTGTCAGCTAATCCTTCCATGGGCCAGGAGCAATGCTGTCAGATCAGGCTGTGAGTGTGACTCAAGGCTCTCTGTGGTCGACAAGTGCATTGCCACTGTGGGTAAATGGGCTTCTTGAGAGCCCAAAAGTGGTTCCTGGAACAGACATCATTCCCAGCTCAGCATAACTCCAGCTTCCTTGAATGCACTGGGTTGTTATAGAACCACAGAGGGGTAGGTTTGGAAGGCTTCTGGGCTACAAATCATATCACATTCCTGTTGATGTATGTTTGGTTAGTGGCCCAGGAAGACAGTGAAGAGAATTTTGCTGTGTTTAGGAGTTTGGATTTCCTTGGTCTTCCCAACAGAAATGCTCCAGGGAAGACCCATCTTTCCTTTCATTCATTGAATTCACTAGTCACTAGTGTGTTTTACTACCCTGGAGCTGTCACCTTAGTCTATTCCTGACCAGGGTAGAAGGAACAAGAAAAGATCTCCAAAAGAAATACACCTCTGAAGGTCTGGCAGGCTGTGTACCCCTTTCCACTGAAGATAATAAGGATGAGGGGTTTGGGCAGCGGTTTTGGGTGGCTTCTTGAAGGCTCTCACCCCCTTCAAGACCAGTCTGTAAAAGCTTAAACCCCTTTTGAATGAGAAGCCAGTGTCTTAGGTCACCAGGCTGCTTTGTAAAATGGCTAGATCCTGTCCTGACATGACTGTCCAGAAATTCCATCCTGTAAGGAATGGCATCAGTGTCATGACAACAGGGCAGAGACAGGCCTGTGTCCCCTGGTGAAGACTCAGCAGGGGAAAGGGTCCCCTCTTCTCCCAGGGGAGTTATAGGGACTTCTGTGTCTATGTTCATGCCAGCATGGTTGATTTTCTAGGTACTTTAAACATAAACATGTTTTGCCTTGTTTAATCGAAACTTTAGAGCAGATGTTTTATGATTATACCACCGATGGGAAAAAAAAGGATGCTGAAAAGTGCCAGTATCATGGCTTTTATGGGAGACTTTTATTAACTCAGCAGCATGCTGTTCAGCTAGAGAATGAAGGCATCAGTCAAGACTCAGGAGCCCAGTTTAAAGGAGTCCCATATCCTGAATGCAGAGTTTGGTATATGTCAGTGTGGGGATGGGTGGAAATGGGCTCCCAGGTGGATGGATCTTCGAGCATCCCATCCTCATTCTCATTCTTGTCCTTATCTTTGTCATCATCCTCAATCTACCTTTGCCCTTGGGGCTCCACCTCAGTCATCTTCCACTTTCTGTTTCACTTACAGTTCTAGTAACTCACTTTGAGGCTGAGAGGACCGTCCAGGGTCCTGCACACTCCTGAAGGGCCAGGAGCCCCATGCCTCAGTTTTCCTGCCTGGGAAAACAGAGAAGATCCCAGGCTTAAGGCAAAGGGAGCATGAGGGTGGTGAGGAACCTGGCCACAAACACGGCATATGTAGGGGGTCTCTTCCCCTTCTCTCTTCCCTGGAGTCATGCTCCATCAGCAGGGCAGAGTCCATCCCCACACAGCACCTTTTCTGTCCCTGCCATGAGCTTTCCTTTCACTTCCCTCATCACCATTTCAGCCAAGAGCATTTTGCTCTCCTGTTGGAAACTGCTAACAGTAAAATTGATGCAAACACTGCTGTGAGCAGCTCCAGTACCCAATGGATGAGCTCCTCAGGGACAGACCTCCCATGTAATCTCAGCTTGGCATCTGAGAGCTTCCTGGGAAGGATGTTCTGCCTCTCAGCTCCTGGTGAGCCCCATGGATGTGGTGTAAGCACGGATGTAGTTGGAGGACAGACTCAGCTACATAGAGCATGGCAGTGCCCTATGAGTGCCCTCTCCACACCTGGCCACAGCATCTGCTGAGGGGGAAGAGCCCTTTGGCAGCCGTGTGTGGAGGGGATGCTTCCCTGCCTCACGAGTCCTCTGGGAAATTGCAATCACTCTGCTTCAAGGAGGGCTTCTCCTCAGAGGCCTGATGCAGGCGAAGCCCCTGGATTTGTAGGAAGCTGCCACGTGCATCGAAGCAGATCCCACAGTGCTGTGCTGGTGCCATCAAGCCTGCAGCAGCCTGGCCAGCTCACATGCACAAGCGCCCCAGGAAAAGCAGATGGCGGAATAAAGGGAAACTTTCCATTCCAGTGCCCCCAAAAGGACATTATAATTTTCATTCCCTATGTCATTCTGCTTGCCTGGTTATGTGGCGTTAAATTAGGGCTCTGGTTTGGTTACGGCTCATTACAGGCTTTCGTGTGGCTTTGTTGCAGCGTGCTCAGAAGCACCAAAGGAGCTGAGCCAGTGTGAAAGTCAAAGTTTTAGGGACAGCTTGGTGACTGGGAGCTGAGCCTTGCCTGAGGCTGATGACTGCAGTGCGGCTTAGACACGTGGACCATGGATCTGGAGTCACTTCCTGGAGGGCATTGGTCAGGGAGCCAGTGGGGAGAGCAAAGGGCTTGGGATGGAGATAGGTTGATGGGAGGTGGCTTCAGCATCTCCTTTTCCCATGTGAGCAAAGCAGTTGCCTGTTCAGCCTGTCCTGAGGACCTGTGTAGGGTTCCGTGTGTGACACAGGGTGCTAAGGGAAGGGTTTTGAACACTGTCAGACAGCAAAGCAGGTTTTCTGCAGAAATAGCTAAGTCCTGAAATACCTCAAGCAGCTGTGTTTATCCTAAGGCTCTTGCTCAGGGAGATGCTCAGCTGTGGTGTGGACCTGTAGTACAAACATCACTCACACAGTGCCCAGACCAGAGCCAGGAAGGGCATTGCTCACTTGTTGGCATTAGTACAAACGAGCACTGTCCTAGCCTGAAATCAATGGACTCAGTAAATGAAACAACCTTGGCTTATCCAGTGCTCAGGACATGAGTGGGGCTGTCTTCTTGAGAGCAAATATCCCCATTCTCCGCCCAGGATTGCTTTCATCTCAGCAGAGTCCTCTGGCAGCTTCAGAAACCTCGGCTCCATCAAGGCCGTACTGGGCTGGCATGAGAGGAAACCACAGGGATCCCCTGGGCACCTCCTTCCCTGTTGTCATCACTCAGCAATGCCCGTGTTTGCTGGAGTGAGATCCATGCAGGCTTACAACTTTCTCTGTGTTGTGTGCTGGCATTTCTTCCAGCACTGAAAAGAAAGTGCGTGTCTGTAACTGCTGCAACTGGGGCCATTAGAGGGGCTGATTCAGTAGGAGGAGAATTGATCCTCTAAGTGGGGAGAGAGGAAAGCCTCCTTCCTCCGATGCTGAGTGCTGCTCCCTTGACCTTCTGAGAGCACCAAGAGAAGAGGCTGTGCTTTGGGGATGCCAAAAGCAGCTGACACAGCAGCTTTCTGCAGGCCACCTCCAAACCTGGTTAGGGATGTTCCCTTCCCTTTGCTCTGCTGCAGGGTTGGGGACCTGCTGCCACCTCTCCCAAGCCCACCTGCCCTCCTGCTCACCTGTGTTTGGCAGCTGCTTTCTGGGGTGTTCAGAGTCATGCTAGACATAGAGGAGTTTCCCAGCCCCAGAGCAACTCGCCAAATCCAGAGGCAAGGCAAGAATCAAGAGGCTGGCAAAGGAGAAGGCTGTGAGCAGAAGGGAGCACTTTGAGATGGGTAGTGGTGACTGTGGGGATGCTGGTTTGGAGGAACACCATGGAGTAGATGCTCAGCTGCAGGAGGGCTGGGTGGGCTGAATGCAGGCTGGAAAATTCCTCTGCTGCAGCTGTATCTGACATAATGTGAACCTGGAGAGTCCAGACCTGGTTATCACTTTCCCAAAGTCCCAGAGCTCTGGTCAGAGCAATGTGGTGATGATGCAGCCCACAGCAGGGGGGACACATTCTGCCCTAAGCACTGAGTGATACTCGTACCCTCATCAGGCAAATCATCCCCCACCAGGCCTGCAAGGTCCTGCTGCCCCCAAACAAGCAAGGATTGAACTGGACAGGTTGTTTCCCCCATGCTATATGATTGGTCTCAAGATGCTGATAGTTTCTTTAGCAGTCAGGCAGTGAGCTTCTGGGGGAAGTGTTTGTCCTCCTTGCACACACTGGGCCATGTGTCAGGGTTGGCACAGCAGTGTTCAGTGAGGCATGGAGCTGTCCCAGGGGGCACTCCAATTATCAGCCAACCTGGGAGCCCTGACTCACTTCTCCCCGCTGGGATACAGCCAGCAGCCCTCCTGGGAAAAGCTATTTGGGTGCAAAAGGGATAATCCCCGCCCCTGTGACTACCCCTGCCCAGGAGCACATGCGTGGGATGGGCATGGTGGGAGTGATCTGGGGAGGTTTGGAATCTGCATTGCTGTCACTGCCCTAGGAGTCTTGCATGCCTGGCACCTGCCCAAAGCTTGGGGGAATAACTGGAGGGTTTAGAGGATGGTCCAGGCCCACGGGGCTGAGAAGGGCTGGAAAGAGAAAGGTGGAAGAGGGTCTAAGTCACTGCGGATCAACAGGTCCAGTCCCATTCCTTAGCGTCCTTCCCCAGCCCATCGGGGCTTTTACACATCACGTGGCAGCTTGAGCTTGAAATACTGGGACAGGCAGGTTCATCTCCCTGTGGATCAGCCGGCGGTGAGGGCTGGAACACAGCAATCCAGCAGCCCTCCCTGTAGCGAGCACCTCTTCACCCCCACAGTCCTCCCTGCTCACAGCTCTGTCCCGCTTGCTCTCTTTGCAGGAGAAGAAAGGCCAGGAGGTTAAGAAGGGTCCCGAGGTGGAAATGGCGAAGCTGGAGAAGCTGCTGAGCCTGGTGAGAGAGCCGGAGAGCAAGGCAGAGAAGTGAGAGGGGGGAATGATGGCTCTGCCGGCAGCCGCCGGCCGAACAAGCCCGGCTTTGATCGGCGGCTGCTTGGCATGCAAGCCACGGGCTGCGCCTCCCGCTTTTTGCACAGCAGGAACACTTCGCCTCTGTGCCCGGACAAATAAACAGAGGTGCTGGGAGAGCGCTGGTGTGCAGTCTTCTCTGGGGGGAGGCAAATCTCACCGTGCTCGCTCCCCACAGAGCCACACGGCCCTCGGCATTCCCTGCCCTTGGCCGGGCTTGCGCCAGGTGAGTGCCCTGTGGAGGGCAGGTGAGGGGTGGTCTCAGCAGCCCCAGGAAAGCTGCAGCTTCGTGGCAGGCAGCCCTGCCTTGAGCAGTGGCCTGGGAGACTGAGTACCGCATTTGTGTGGCCCCCTGGGTTTTGGGGTGGCAGCCTGAGCCAGATGGTGACTGGAAACCTGGCCGGTGACTGCGGGAGGGACGTGCCATCCCTCCAGAGAGCACACCACAGCAGCTGCTGCTCACCAGCTGCGGGAGGGTCACAGCTCCCCGCTCCCCGGGGGCTCAGCAGCTGGTGCCTGCGGGAATGGCGGGGCGGCGGGGTTTGCAGACCCTCCCCACGGCCTGTAAGGCGCTGTAAGGCAGAGGATTAGCTGCTGCGTGGCTGCGGTGGCAGCAGGAGCCGCGGTGGCCTAGCCGCATGCTGATGAGCAGCGGGCGTCGGGCTGTCCCTGCTGGATCCTTGCACACAGTTCCCGGGACCGGGGACCAGAGGGGTGTGGTGGCAGGTCTCCTCCATCCACTCAGCTGGCCTGTGTCCCTCACTGGCATACCTCTAATGTAAGGTCACAGCTGGAAACTCTGACGTGCCTCTGGCACAGAGGTTGGGGAGTGCTCCCTGCTGACACCTGCTTGTCCCAAGACCAGGCAGACGTGCTGTGGGCGTGAAATACCCAGTCGGGTTTCTCACCCAGAATTTAGAAGCCACAGATGGACATGGATGTGAGCCCTTCCTTATCACCATCACCCAGCAAACCACCCACAGTCCTCCAGCGACATCGGCCACCAACCCTGGGGCTTCTTAGCTCTGCAGGACAGCAGGATGTGCCACCTCCCTCAAATTTTTCAGGCGCTGGGTAGAGCTCAGAGACACCAGCTGGGTCCTACAATCGGTTTATTAGTCTAGTAAAAACAAGGCTGCAGAAGGATGTGTTTGCTACACCTGATACAGGGAGGAACCGCAGGCTCTGCCAGGCCCGGCCAAGCCTGCACAGGGACCCTGCCTGGTGTCCCTCCCATCCCACCCCTCTGTCCCCTTATTGCAGTGGCTGTGCCAGTGGTGACCATGGCTATTGCCTGGCTCTAGGATAGGCAAGGCAGAGCCCTCCAAAACCCATGGCACCTGCTGGCAGGGCAGGGGATGCAGCAGCTGGGCTTGAGAACAAGCCAGACCACCAGCATCCCTCCCCACAGAGCCACTGTGATCCCCAAGGAACAGTTGGGGTCAAAGAACCTTCAGTACCATTTGTCTGGACACTTTCATCTCCCCACATCTCCCACCTTCCCAGGAAAAAGCCACCCCAGGCTGCAGTCAGTGGGGATGGGGATGCCAGTGAGGGCATCTCTGCCGCTCAAAGGCTGGTCAAATCCCACTGGCTGGCCTCGGCTGCGAGCAGGCAGGAGGGAAGGCAGGGACACCCAGCGAGGAGAGGGCCATTTGCCTAGCAGCGTTAGTGCTAATGCTGTAGGGGATTGACAGACAGAGGAGGGAGGATGGGGCAGACCATGCAGACCCTCTTGTGCCTCATCAAACTGGCTGCTTGGGCAGACATATGCCAAATGCCATCCTAAGTCTGGGGACACATGGCACCCCAGAGCCACCCCCAAACATCTGGACTGGTAGCACCCTGCTCTGCCAGCAGGACCAGGGCTGCTCTGGTGCCCCTGGGCACACCACCCCACCATTGAACAGCCAGCCAGCTTGGAAAAAAGTGCTGTGCCAGCCCTGTTGCCTCCCCTCTCCAAGCCTCCAACTGGCCTTGCTCAGGTCTGCGATGTGGTGGCCTCTGTCCCATGCCCACAGGCTCTTCCTGAGCATGGGGTGCACAGGAAGGCAGGGCTCCTGCTGTGCTTGCTGGCTGCTGGGACAGGCATGACTGTCTGTCCCTGTAGCATATCCCCATCTGTTGTTTTTCTCTCCCCATGACTACTGTGGGCAGTTGCAGGAACTTCTCACACCAAAACTACAAAGGCAAAGGACTGCATCCCCTGTCATAGCCCCTGCAAGCAGCTTGGTGTCCCCTCTGTTTTCATCCTGCCTGGTCCAGCACCCTGGTCCAGCTCAAGCATCCAGGCTCGTTCAGCTCCTTCAGCACAACCAGGCACCCAACTCCTCAGGCAGATCAAGGCTGCAGCAGGTACTTCTCTTCATTTCTTGATTCATCCACATCAGAAACTGGGCTCTTCTTGGGACACGAAGGGGTCCTGCAGGCTTTGCAGAGTATGAGGAAGAGGATGAGGATGAGCAACGCGATGACACAGTTAAAAGAAATTGCCACAATCGCTCCGGTGGAGAAAGCAGCCCCCATGGCCGCTGTCCCGCAGGAGTAAATGTGGCCCACAGCTCGGTCTCACACTCGGGATGCCAGTGCAGTGACTGAGCCTGCAGCCTCCACCTGCCGGCATTGGCAGGGGACAGAGGGGACAGCGGTGGTGCCGGCGGGGGGACAGGGATGGCCCAGGAGGGCAGCAGGACAGGTTCGCCCCGTCAGTTTTTGACTGCTCACAGCTGTGTCCCTGGCCGCACCGCACAGCTGGGAAGGATCGGTGACAGCTTCCTCTCGGCTCCCCCTCCTCCAGCAGGGCAGTGAGGACACAGGGATCCCCCTTCTCCCTCCTGGAAGAGAAAAAATCACCGTCACGACAGGCACGAGGGGACGGGCTCTGTGAGCCCCTCCGGGTGGGCTGTGGGGGTGCCAGGGGGGCAGCGACCCCCAAGCCCAAGGGGCTCCGCCGGAGTTCAGAGGCTGCAACAGCTCCCGGGTCAGACGCTGTTTGGGGAGCCTTTCCAGCACTCCATGCCCCGTCTGTCCCCCCATCCCCTGCGAGGGCCCCCCACCTGGAAGTGTCCCCAGTGGGAGATCCATCGCCTGTTCCCGACCCAAACCCCCCTCCGGGTGACTGCGGCCAGCCCCGGCCGCGCTCCTGTCCCCTCTCCACACTCCCGGCTGCTTCTCCTGCCCGTGGCCGGGTGGCAGGACGGGGTGGTCGGTGCGGCCCCTCGGGGGGTCCCGGTGCCTCCGACCCGCCGCGGAGCCCCCGGCCCGGGGCAGCAACAAGTCCCGCCAANGCGGGCAGCGCGCGCTCTGCCGGCACGGACGGGGACAGGGACAGGGAATGGGACAGGGATGGGGACAGGGANCTCCGCTGTGTCCGCTCCGTGCCCAGTCCCGCCGTGGGTGCCGCAGCCCCGCGCGCCGCCCGCGCGCACCGGGAGTGGGAGGGGGCGTGGTCCCACGG
>WBMV01004998.1:40265-58237 GCA_013396655.1 Campylorhamphus procurvoides
TTGGCCAGGTAGGTGCACTTCAGCACCTCAAAGGATCCTCTGCTCCAGCAAAGCACCCAAACATCCTTCCCCCACACCCAACATCATGATCTGCAACCAGCCAAACCCACCACCCAGCCAGAAACCCTCTGGGCACACCAGCATGACGGTGAGCTCTAATCCAAGCCCTGCCTGCAGGACTGTGGGGTGTTGGACGACCCTAAGTGCAGGATCACTTCACAGCCTGAGTCTGTCCATCCATCCACCCGTCCATCTGTCCATCCCCCACTTTGGCCCTTCATTGCCAGCACCTGCTGTGGGCCAATTTCCATCCTTGCTGACCCCCTCCTTCTCCTGCCCCCTCTCCCCAGGCCCTGCCACTTCATTACGATGTATTTTATAGTAAAGANGTTCATGGGGAACTGGGAGGCCACGGCCAGGAGGTTGTGCTGAAGCGCATGTTGCACCAGTCGCTGCTGCTCCTCTGCTGTCAGGGCCACCTTCTTCTCCGGGGGCTCCCCTGTCTCCAGCTTCTCCCGCAGCTGCTCCAGCACCACTGCCTGTGAGGCAGCTGCTGCTTGGGCTGCTGTGAGATGGTGGCCAGCCAGTCCCACGGGGATAGTGATGCGCCCCGGCACTGCTGCCGTCAGCATGCCGTCCTCTGCAATGACCTAGAGATCTCAGGGGGCCCCCCATCACCACTCCACCTCACCACACCCAGCGGGTGCCACAGCCACCCCACCAGCATGGGCAGGGTGGGCCACTATTCCCAGCATCATCTAGGCTTGGTCACCCTTCAAAGCCAGGAGAAATAAACCTTTATCAGCCCCAGAAAGGGACTGAAAGAACAAAATTGTTCTTCTTTTCCCCAAGCAAAAAGGGCAAGTAGACAGGGAACATCCCTGCTCCAGTAGTACTGTTCATCCCTGCCCAGAGACGGCAGATGTGATCCTCACCCACCTTTCTTAACACCGTGTGCTTGGCTGAGCTGGCTACAGCTATGTGTGGAGATACTAAGCGCTGGCAGAGGCATTTTGGGGGTGCCCAGCAGGGTTGGGGTGCTGGCTGGCGAGTAGTTGAAGAGTGCTGTGCCGAAGGTCTGCCTCCGTCCCTCCCGGCGGTTGCTGTCGATGGCAGCTTGGAGCTCCCCGGGGGAGCTGAGCGCCCGCTTCTCACATTCGTAGGGATACAGGTACTTCATGTATCTGCACGGGGAGAGAGCCAGGATGAGATCCAGCATCACACGCCTCCCAGCCAGCCCCATGCTGAGCAGGGCCTAGGGTGGGGAGGGCATTTGGGAAGGGGCAGAGCCCTCCAACCACTTTTGTGGCTCCCTGTGATGGATCCCACTGAGGGCTCTGGGACAGTGTGTGCTCCAGGCAGGTGTTCCCCACCTGCCACCACAGCCAGGCACTCACTGTGTGCGGAGGGTGAAGGCAGCACTGGTGATGGAGGTAGGTAGGTTGAGGCCCTTGGTGATCTCCCGCCAGATCTTCTTGTTGATGACTTCGACCAGACCACCCTTGTCTGTCACCAGCTGGTACAGGGTGTACAGGTCCAGCACTTGCTTGGCCATGATGGGGATGCGGTTCACTGGTGTCCCTTTGGAACGCACACAGGAGACAGAAAAGGGTGTGGGGGGAGCCCACAGGGGCCCTTCGCACCTGGGAACACAGTCCACACCTTCTCCACACTGTCATTGAAGGTACCCATAATGGGAAGTACACCTCTCCATGCCTGTGCAAGGACCCATGGGCACAGTGGGGTGCAGGCAGGACTCCAGGGTGCCTGGGAGAGTGGCAACATGCTCAAGAGCAGATAAAACCCCAGGATGCTGGCACAGGGTCACCTTTGATGGAGCTGTCAGTCGGGCTGGGCATGCTCTCAGCTGGGATGTGGAGCCACAGTGGGATAGGCAAAGTGCCCCCTCCAGACCTCTCTAGAGAAAGCTGTTCCACTACAGAGGTCTGTCCCCTCTAGAAAGAAGCAATCCACAAAATCTCTCAGAGCCTTCTAGAAAGACTCTCCCTGTAACATGCTTTCAGAGTCTCACAACTTTAAAAAGAGACCCACCTTACAACCTTTCTGAAGAGGGATGCTCCCCACAACCCTTCAGGAAGGACTTACCCTACAGTCTCTCTATGGAGAGGTTTTCTCTCCCAGCCCCATACAGAGAGACTCTTCCCAAGAGTCCCTTAAAAACCTCTCAAACTCACAGCCCCCACTGCTTAAAAACCTTCGGTGCCCTGCCTCAAGAAACCTGACCCCAAACCCCTTTAAGTACCTTTAGTAGAGACCCTGACCCCTGGTCCCTCAGCATCACCCCCCTCACTGAGGCCATGGGGCAAGGGGACATGGTGTCACCAGGGTTCTGTGAGCTCAATATAGACTAGCATGGTCTCCACAGCCACCAGGTCTGGTTACAACCTCCTCCCCACCCCTTCTCAGGACCCCCAAATAGCCACACAGCTTTGCTCTGCTCCATGGCACCTTGGGGCAATGGTCTCAGCAGTGACTGAAAGCTGCAGCAGGGCAGAGGAGGGACAAGCACTACATTCCATCCCATCCTGTCTGATCCTGTCCCATTCCACCCCGTATTTATTCCTCTTGTGAGGTGGCGGGGCACTGGCAGTATTGGAAAGCCATCCATTTGGCTGGGGGAGGCTGTCACAAGTGCGCTTTGCCCCTCAAACGAAACCGTCATTCACCGCCATCCTCCAGCATCTCTAATTTATGGCCCTGATATTGGCTCGGCTTCTTCACATAAGCCTGAAAAATGAGCTCTTTTTATTCTTTTACTGAGTTCATTTAACTCTTTTCTCTTTCTTTTTTTTTTTCCCCTGTGTGTGTCTGTGTTGTTCACGGGGTCGGGAAGGGGGAGAGGAGTTTATCCTCCTGGGAAAAAGGCAGAGATATTGACTTGGTATCTGCTGTCAGTACCTCACCAGCCCTGCTCGAGGCTGCCTGCACGAACACCATCGCTTCGGGGAAGGGCCGTTTCGGGGGCTCTCCCTCACCCCCAAAAGTGAGTTTTGTAGGGTCTCAGCCCCCAGTCAGTGGCCCATGGACTTTCTTTCTCTTCTCCCCTCTCCAGCCGTGGTGGCCAACGAAAGTGGCTCGCCNGAGGTGCTGCAGCCATTGTGGTGCTGCAATTAGCGCCTTGCTTGATTAATGGCCCCGTGTTATCAGCAGGCCAATGTGGGGAGGTCTGCAGACCCCTGGTGAGCAGTTGCAGAAATAGTCCTCCTAATGACCCAGCCTGCTACTTTTGGGGTCCTACAGAAGCTGGGGCATGGGGATGAGGTGCCCCACTGCCTGTACCCCGCAGGGGTAGTCCCGTCACCCCCATGAACCGCTGGAGCCAGGTGTGCCCTTGTACCATGGGGTGGCTTCAGAGGGGCTCTGCCCCCAACCCATTTTTCAGCCCTGCTAATTTTCCACCCTGCTGACAAATGCCACTGCTGACACTGCCGTCACTGTCGCAGCCCGCTGCCTGTGCACTCCTGGGTGCCACAGAAGAAGCTGCCGTGGCTCACAGGTACTGCTTCTTACCCACATCCTGATGACCCCCGGGTGCTCTCCCTGCCCCACAGCCCCTCTTGTCTGCTTTCTCTTTGCTACCCGACGCCAACATTCCCGACTTCTCCAACAGACTTGTGCCTAGCCATGACTGCACAGGTGCAACCCTGCCTGCCCCTCTCAGGGGGATGGCACTCACTCTGAGAAGAGAAAAGACAAACAGGACGGAGTGCACAGGAGTAGGACAGTCCAAGGTAGAAAGATGTGGGATAACAGTGAGGGAAGCATCAGGTTCGTTCTCTCCCTCCTCCCCAGACCAGCAGGCACTTACTTAATTAGCCGGGGCCCCAATAGCGAGGGACTTAATTAGCTCTGGAGAGAAAGATAATGAAGCCGCAGAATAGCCCATGAATCTTGCAGCTGATGGATGCTGGGGGGCCAATGCAGCGCTGATGCTCCCACTCGCTCCCCACAGCCCCGCACCTAAGCCAGGGGGCACCCATGGGGCAGTACTCAGCACTTCCATCGCCTCCAGCCTGGCTCCAGCATGAGCCCCTCTGCTGTGCCAGCCACCCACAGGACAGCCGTGAGTGAAACAGCTTTGTGGGGTCGTAGTCTGACCCCAGAGTCAACCTCTGCAGCCCCACAGACAGGTGGGTACCCCCACTACCTTTCCCACGGGCAGGGTATATGGACAACTGCCCCTTTCTGCCCTCCCTCACCCCACACACGGCCAGCCCCCCTGCTCCACCACCCCTCCTCAGCCTTCCCCCGTTAATTAGCTCGGCATTAACCTCTGCCTGGGGTTTACTGGCTATCGAGCGGCTTGTTCATTAATCCACACACCAGCAAAAGGCTCTAATTAATACGGCCGGCCACACGCCCGCACTCGGCAACTTTTAATTGTCGCAGGCTCGGCCGGGGAGGGCGAAGGTTAAAGCATTTATCGAGTCCCCGGGAGTCGGCTCGGCCCCCCATGCCGATAGCAAAGATTTCCGATGAGGATGGGTTGGCTGGCGAGCCCTTAACCCTTGGGTGCCCGGCGCTGGCCCCGCTCCTGCACACTGTGGGGCATCCCCGAGGGGTGCTCACGGCGGGCATCCTCACCAGGTGCTGCTAAAAGGGAGCCCGAATGGGCGCTGCCAAGGGCATTCCCACTAGGGCATCGCTGAAACGCCCTGAAAACTGCAAATGGGCCTCATTAACGGGTGTTGCTAACAGCTTGTCACCAAGAGGTATGCTAGTGGATATCCCCACCGGGCATTCCCATGGGGGATGGAATACTAATGGGCAATCGGCATCCACCACTGCCCCAGCTTGGGGTTGGGGGAGACATCGCAGGACAGGACCTGCTTGGGGGTCTCAAAGACACCTGCAGCAGCTCAGCGCCTGAGAAGACAACACCGTGGGTCCCCTGCCAGCAGCCCAGGCAGGAGTGACACCGACACCCACCCCAGCCACCCACCTTTACCTCTCTTCTGCATGAAGCCAAAAAGGTCATCCAGGAACTCCTTGCGTTTGGGATCCTCATCCAGTTCGTAGAGCTGGGGGCAGGAGAAAGAGGGGTCACTGGTGCTGGCACACACAGGTGAGAAAGGCAGAGGGAGCAGTGCCAGGGGGTGGCCCCTGCCTGTGCCAGGACATGGCATCATCCCTGGGCCCACCTGCGTCCTCTGCCAGCAGTGAGAGGCTGTGCACCACTGACAGAACCCCCCTGACACACCCTCTGTGCTTGAAGCACTGGGCTCTCCCCGTGCCTGGGGTCTGGCGTGGGCTCCCCAGAAACCACTATTTTGTACCTTTCCTGAAAAGATGCTGACTGTGCCTAAGTCTCCCCTACCACTCACCTTCTTAGGTGGAGGAATCACAGTGCTTCAGCCCAGGGGCATCAGCAAACCCCAGGCCCCCAGGCAGGACTCTACGATTAGGATGCTAAGCTCTGCTCTGCTCTGCTCTGCTCTGGCTGTGCAGCCTCCCAGCACTGCTCGGTGCTGGTGTTCACCAGGTCCTGGCACAGGATCAGCATCCTCCTCAGCACTCATCCCTCACAGGCCCACCTGCACAGTGGAGATGCTGGTCCCATCCTGGGACAGGGAAAATTGGCCTGGCCATGGCACTGGTCACTGGTGTGGGAGCTGCAAGAGCTGGGGCTGCCCCACTCGCCCAGGGTGACTGGTCTATTGACCCCCTGGTAAGAGCAGCCTGAGCCAGGTCACTGCAAATCAGGGACTGACCAGTGGCCAAGGACAGCGTGAGGCACTTTCACAAAGGGTCCCACTGCCAAATCCTCCTCCCTCACCTGGGCATGGTGAGCACACAGCTACCTCCCCTGGCTAGGCACAGGCACCCCACCCTAAATCCTTCTTCCTTGGATGCGCATGGGGGCCAGAATGTGAGAAAGGCACAAGGACCTCCTGCAGTGGATGTGGGAGTGCAAAACGAGGTATGAATGCACAGTGTGCAGGTACATAAGCACAAACACACATGTGCAGCACCGTGTGTGCACTGATAGTGGTGTGCTCATGTGTCCCAGCAACTTTGTGGGTGCACTGACACACGTGCAAGCTGGTGAGTGGGCACATGGTTGTACAGGTGCACATATATGGCTGTGAGGATACTTATGTGTGCTGGATGGATGGATGCAGGTCCAGACACATGGGCACAACCCCCAAGCTGAGGAGAGGAACACCACAGGGTGGCGAGTGCAGCCCCTACACCAGGGACATGAAGTGCTGGCTCCGTGTGAAAGTCTAGGCTTGCCTGATTCCACCACAGCGCCTGAGTGACCATGACAAATTGGAGCCTGCCAGATCGATGGCCCAGCAGTAAAAGTCAGAGCACATGAAGGAAAAATTAGCACCAATCGAAGACGCTATAGACACCAATTCCTCCCAGCAAGCCCGGCAAGAATTTAAAGCCATTGAAAAGAAACAAAACTCAGCAGTCCAGAATGGATTTCCAAAACATATACAAAGAAATGCAAGCTGGAAAACAAAGTCAGGCACAAAATAGAGTCGTTTAAAAAACAATTGTGCTGGGAAAGGCCGTTAAAAACCAATAGAAAGGGAGCACACCCTCCTCCACACAGCACATCATTCACGAGACAGATAAAGGGAGCTGTGCTTCAGGGACATCAGGCTGCAGAGACATCGGGATGTGGGGATGGGGGGGATGCAGGGATGCAATGGGGACACATGAATGCAGGGTTATGGGAATGTAGGAGTGCAGGGTTATGGGAATGCAGGGATACGGAGTTCCAGGGAGTCAAGGGATATGGGGATGGGGCAATGTAGGGATGGGATGAGGACACAAATGCAGGGACATGGGGATGTAGGGATGTGAGGAGAAGGGACTTGGGGACATGGAGATGTGGGGATGCAAGGATGCAGGAATGCTCCTGCAGACACCCCCCAGTTCCCATCACTGTGCAGACACATCTAACATGGTCTATCATCTAACCCATGGGTGCCAGATGCCTGTCCCTTGTCAGGGACAGATGGGTGCTTGTACTTAACCTGGTCTGTGGGTACAACTGTCAGTCTCCCACTACACCCACTGATGCTGAACTACCTGGCTTCGTGATGTTCCATCTATGCTGCTTCCTTGCCCTCTGGGTCCCACCTACCTATCCCCTTCTTGCATCTGGGTGCTCTTCAGATGCCCCGACTTCTGGGTGCCAGCACTCTGTCCCTCTCCCACACTGTGGTGCTCCCTGCCTCACCCTGTGCCCCCTCCTCATCACCTGCTCTTTCCCAGGAGCTCCTCGAGCCATCGATTACAGTAACTAGGTCAGGCTTGGAGCAGAGCTCCAGGGGGCTGCTTTGATTTCTGCCCCAGGAAGGCTGTGTCAGCCGGGCTTTGCCTGCATTTCCCTGCCTGTCCCTGTCTGTGGAAGGGCTCTGACCCCCATCATTCCACACCGAGCCTGTTTACGTCCCCTGAAATCTCCTGGCTTGAAAAAGCAAGAACAAACGCCCTGAAACTGGCAACCACTGCTCATCCCACAGCAAGGGGAAACTATGTCCTTCCTGGGGATCACATAGTAGGTGGGCTTCTCCACCCACACCTCCACTGGGCCCCTGGGTGCCACCTGGGTTTCTCCTCCCACCAAGGCAGGCAGGATCCCACCCAGAATGGGATGCTACTGACTCCAGCCCCCAAAACAGGTGCGACCTCCACGTGCCAGGTTCTACTTTTCCACTGTTTATTAACCTCTAACCTTTTATCTGTGGGGCACTGAGATGCAAAAACACGTTACATCAAACAGGGACCAAAGGTCAGCTTTTAAGTGGAGACAAGAGTGGAGCTGAGTAACCGGGAACCAGCCAGCAAGGCCCTTGGGTATGCTGGGATGCACCAGGCATTCATGAAATTTGGGGATGTTCAGTCTGCAGAGGAGGTGGTTTTGGGGGATTCCTGCTGATAGGAGGTGGGGGCTGAGTCCCAGACAAGGATGGTAATGGCATCCTGGCAGCACAGGTTCACAGGAGTGACACATGGACGGTGGCACAGGTGATGGTCTGCTGGAGACACCAGGCAAGAAGGGACCCTTCAGCCCTATCCCCAAAGAAGGATCCAACTCCATCCATAAAGCGGGGCTGTGGGTTCTGTTGCTCACCCTCCTCCTCCTCCTGCAGGGTGGGGACTGTGGTTCCCTCCCACCTCAGTTGGGGACTGACCATCCAGGAGGCAAATCACAGCCCTCCCGGGTCAACACACAGTCACAGTCGCTGTGCAGGGGGACACGCCTCACCTGGGTGTACATAACCCCACAAGGGCTGACACAACCCCATATGGGTGTGCACAGGCCCATGCAAGCACATACAACCCTACACAGGCATGCACAACCTTGTATGGGCTTGCACAACCCCATGAGTGTGCACAACCTTCTGCAGGTACACACAGCCCCCATGAGCGTTCACACCCCTTATGGGCATGGCAACACCTCCACACAAGCATGTGCACAGCTCTATACAGAGACACACATTCCCCCATGGCCCATGGCCCCCCATGGGCCATGAACAGGCTCAAATAGGCATGTACAACCCTGCACAGGCACGCACAACCTTGCATCAGCGTGCACAGCAGAACACCACATGGGTGTGCACAAGCCTGCACACGCACACACAGCCCACACAGGCACAAATCCCTACACAGGAACCAAGTCTGGGTGTGCACAGCCGCCCACGGGGTATGTGCAGCCCCAGATGGGCAGGCAGGACACCAAGGTGGGCATGCACAGGCTTTCATGGGTACACACAGCTGTGCACGAGCATCCACAACCCCACATGTGCATGTCCAGACCTGCACAGGCACACACACCACACGTACATCCACAACTCTAGGCAAGCCTGCACAACTTTAGTGGGGCACACACAGCCCCACACAGGCACAGACAGCCATGCACAACCCCAAAGGTGCATGTACAACCCCAGGTGCAATGTGCACATTGCTGTTATACGCACATACAACCCTACATGTGCATCCACAACCCAAGACTGGAACACACAACTCCAGACAGGCATGCACAACCCCAGGTGGGTACACACAGCCCCAGACTGGCATGCACACCCTGAGACAGGCATGCCCAGCCCCAAATGGGCACAGACAGCTCCATGTGTGCATGCACAGTCCCAAACAGACCTGCAAAACCTCTCACGTGCACACACAACTCCATACGTGCATCCATCAACCCCAGATGGCTACACACAGCCTGAGACTGGAACACACAAATCCAGACAGGCACACACAACCCCAGATGGGCACACACAACGCCAGTCAGGCACGTACAGACCCAGATGGGCAGCACAATGCTGGAGTGGAACACACAACTCCAGACAAGCTTGTACAACCCCATGTATGCACAATGCTAGACAGCAATATACAACCCAAGTTGGGCATGCACAGCCCCAGAGAGGCACACGGAGCCCCAGACGGGCAGCACAGCTGCAGAATGGAACATACAGCTCCAGATGGGGACGCACAATCCCACACATGCATGCACAACCCCAGACAGGTACTCTGTGTGGATGGACACCCCCACCCGGCAGGGGCACACGCCGCCCCAGCCAGTGGTGTGGGCCTTGCCCGGGGGCAGTTGTGCAACACAAGCAGCAGCTCCTGGTTGTGGTGACCTATGAGCAAGGACCCTTTTAATCGTGTTTGTATTGATATAATTAGTAACTCATTTAACGCCATCGATGTAACTATATTCCTCTATAAACAGAAGTATTAAACTGTCAAGTCCCGGGATCGATATCCCGCCCGCACGCAGTGCAGCTCCGCTCTGCTGACCTCAGGGATCCCATCCACGGTGCTTGGCCACACACAGAACCCCAGCACCGCCCCAATTCCACCCAGCACCGCTGCCTGGGTGCCGGAGCAGGACTAGAGCAGTGTCCTCATGCCCCACCCTATCCTGGGTGCAGCTCTGGGATCCTGATCCCTCCTGTCATCCCACTGCCATAGCGACATCTATATTCCTTAAGGGATGGGGATAACGGCGCTTGTCAGGCAGGTTAAAGGTCAGCAGGTCGAACACGGTTTATTAAAGGCATGTGAATAGACCCTGTGCCTCCTCCTCCTCCTCACGGCAATTACATAACATTGTTAGCACCACTCACTTACCCAGGAGACACCTCTCCTGGAGCCAGGGGGGCCTGTAGGAATGGAGCTGGGGTTCCTGAATCCCCTCAGACTAGGTGAGCCCCTGGACAGAGGAAGGATGTGGTGAGGTGCTAAGCCACCCAACAAGCATTTTCAAGTCGCCTTGCCCTGATGAGTCTCCCCACAGGACACTGGTGCCACAGGAAGCCATCTCAGAGCCCCCACAGCCCCTACTCAGCTGCCACCTCCTGCTGGCAGCCAGGGCTTGGATCGGAAGCCAGGATTTAATCCACTTAATAAGAGTTGTATCGATCCCGGACCCAGCTCAGCTTCCCCCCACCTTGCAAACCCCCTGAACCCTTAGCTGCTTAATATGCACCACATTGATTATCTGCACTGCTAATTTTTCCATCTGGCCACTGTTCACGCAGGGCACCCAGGTAATGCTCGTCTCTCTGCATCCCTCAGCCTCCCGGGGTGCAGCCACACACCACGGGGGGCTGACCACTGACTCACTGTTTTGGAGTCACTGCCCCCATCCAGAGCACCACTGTCAGCTCTGAATGAGGGTCTCTGGCTTCTTTCCCAGGGAGATGGTGCACAACCAGACACCCAGACACTGGGATGTCCTCCCCTGTGCCCTGGTGGCATAGGAGGGAAAGAAAAGCCGTAAGTGCCTCAGTTTACCCTGCTAGTAATCAAGGAACCAGCTATTCCCACTTGAGGCACAGCCCTGTGCACCCTGGGGTGCAGGGACCTCAACAGTGTCCACAGTCAGAGCCTCCCCCAGCCATGAGCCACACACAAGAAGCTAAGGGCTTGTGGGTCCCTCCTCCCCATCCCCACAGCCAGAGCTGGGGGGCAGTTCTCCTCCCGCCGGGCACAAACCACCCCCTGACCTTGTGAGCCACCACTCGCCTCTACCACCAGTTGTTAATAAGTTAATGGTTACGGGACGGCTTTGCCGGGATGCCGGCTGAATGCGAAGGCACTGCTGGCTCCTGGGGGGACGCTGCTCTCCTGACCCCGCTGCTCCAGTGGGTGCTGGAGTGTTCGCTCACCCCAACATCGCCAGCCTCACCAGTCACCCCTCTGGTGGGTGAGTCAGTCACCCTCCTCTCGGCTTGGAGACCTCTCCCAGCACGGTGGTTCCCCCCAAAAGCCTTGCATCACGCTTAATATTTAACGGCGCTTTATAGAGCAGCAGGTTTAATCAGCGCTGATAATGCGGCAGATCCGGCAGGTCATTAAAACCCCCCTCCTCGCCGCAGCAGGCACTGCCGCTCCCGGGAGGGCTGCCTGCTGCAAACATTAACCCGGCAAGGTGAGGGACTCTTTGCTGGCAGCGCTGGCCTTGGGACAGCAGCCCCCTGCCCACAGCCTGGCTCTGGGGTGCAGTGGGGGGCTCACAGGGTCCCCAGCCCCCTGCTCAACACATTTTTTCAGGAGGGGAAAGTGAGGCACAGGGTGTTGGCATGGCTCCCCACCAAGGGCCAGGGCCAGAGGAAACACTCTATGTGGTTGCCACCATGGGTGCTGTCCATGGCCCTATCCTGCTGCGTGTCCCATCTGCCTGGGGGCTGCAGAAAGCAGGTGTGGGGTGGTCTTACTTCCCGGTGAACGCGTGTCCCCCACGATCAGCCCCTTGTTACTCTTTCATGGCTGAGCAGGCAGGGAGTCAATGAGCGGATTTGTTCGGGTTAACCTCCCTGACCCGCCAGCGCTTGCCACACCACTGCCTCCCCCTCCAGCCTTGCTTTCCTCTCCATCTCTGCCTCCTCCTCCATTCTAGTCTCCCATTCCATCCCTCCCTGGGTGACTGGAGCCATGGGACCCCATTCATCATCACCCCCACCCCAGGTGTCCTCAAGGGACAGGCACATGCACATCCATGGTACATGCCTGGGTGTGCACACAGGGCACGTTCCCGCACACCTGGGGGTGTGCTGGGGGTCTGTGCACACACACACAGCTGCTAGAGGCTCGGGTGGGTATGGGGGTGCACACACAGGGGGCTGTGCATGTGCCTGGGATGTCCACTGGCTGCTCAAGACTCACTCCCCCTCATGCACCTCTGGCCCCATCCCCTTCCTCTGACTGCTTTGAAGAGAATGTAGGAGAAAGCGCTGGTGGCTCCTCCACCCCAGCTTCCCTATGCAGGAAACCTCAGCCCCTGCCTTGGCCTTCAAAGAGCTCCATGCTCAAGCAGAAAAAGTGTCTGGGGCTGGTGCTCATTCATGCCCTGCCACAGGATGTGAGCTCTGGATCCATGATGGAACAGCTCCAAGCTGCAGTCTACAGGGGACAACACAGTCCCACCAACACAGGCTTTCCACTGGGTGCCCAGTGCCCCAGGGAAGAAGGCTCCACAGCCCCCCTGGACAGAACACAGTATACTCACTCTGCACACCCATGCACCCAACAGCCTGCTCTGCAGATGCACGTGTCTTGGTCATGTTATCCTTGCACAAACAGCCCCACCATGCACACTCACACAGCCCCTAAATGTGCTCCCTCTCTGCACAGACCCCGTGCACACTTACGCACCTCTATACACTCTTCCTGTGCAGACAATCCTTGTGCACATCCATCCATTCCCCTTACACACTCTTCCCATGCACAACCACAAATCATGTGCACACTCGCACCCAACCCACTGCCATGCATGCTCATACATCCCCTACATGCAGCCCCTGTGCACAATCACACAACCCTACACACCCTGTCCCCTATGCAAACTCACCCCCACACACCTGAGCTCGCTCCCACACCCCTACACAGCAGCAAAATGCCTGTGGGACCAGAGTCCACCACCCCAGATCTAACCTCTCTGCTGCAGCCCTGCCCAGCTGCCTGCCAGCACAGGGATTTACCTCCATTATTAACCCAATTAGTGGATTACCAGAGGCCCAAGTTGGTAAGGGGGTGCACCCCTCCTCAAATTCTCCACTCTCATCTGATTTTGGGACGTAACTGAGGAGGGAGCCAGAAGCGGCTCCAGGATGGGGGCTCCTGACAGTGCTACTCCCCTCCACAGTGCCTTTATTCTCACACCCTCAGCTAGTTTTTTACACCTCCTCCTTAGAGCCCCCAACCTCAAGGCCTCAGGACCCCCAGTTGAAAGATGGTGTCATGGTAGCTCCTGAGCCTCTCAGCATTCCTCAGGCTCCAGTGGGGCTGGAAAGTGCCCTGGGGGGCAATAGGGGGCTGATACCCACCAGGATTGCTCAGCTCTGTGGGCTAGACAAGGGGTGTAGAAGTGGTCTTGGAGGGGACTCAGCCCCCAGACCCTGCTTCAAACACCCATGGGTCCATGCAATTCTGTACATGGAGACAGTGGTACATGCATGCACATACACACTAGGATACGACATGTGACCCTGTACATGTACACAGGTGTGTTCAGACATGTGTGAGCACATGCATATAGGATACGACATGTGACCCTGTACATGTACACAGATGTGTTCAGACATGTGTGAGCACATGCATACAGTCTCATACACACACCCTAGACACATACATACACACCCATACACACATGCATGCTCCTACAGAAATCCGTAAGCACATTTCAGCTCTCGCATGGCTTCATGCATAGCTGCACACACCTATGAATCCATACAGACACACAGGATCCTCCAAAGGATCCCTAAACACAGGGGCACTCACAGATCCTCACATGGGTTCAGACACGCACGGCCATACCCCCACATTTACATGGGCACTTACATGGATCCATGCACTCACGCTGGTCCGCATGCACACACACCCCCGAAACACCTCTTTATGGATCCCCAGTCGTACCCCAGCAGCCCTTTGCTTCAGCCCTGTGCCCAGCACTTGTGCTGAGCTGCTGGAGCTGTTGGACCTCCAGGGATTAGCACACTGACCCTTGCTGCTGACGACACCTCCCCGCAGCAGGTGGTCCCCGACTAGGAGCAGAGATCTGCCCACTAGTTTGCTGGAGAGAAGCCTCCAGGCAGACGTGGACAGAAGCAAACACACCATGTCCACGCCCCTCCTGCCTCTGCAGTGTAACCAGAGACCCTCTAATTTAGCCCTAGGAGCCCTTCGGTTGTTGTTCCTGCACCTGGATTGAAGATGTGCTGGAGGCGAGGAGGGGGCTGGGGAGTGGAAATCACTTCCCTCTCCCCGGGGTCCCACTCCTCAGCCACCTTCATTCCCTGGACATTCCTGCCTCCATTCTCTTGATCTCCTGGGGACAACAGCACAAGAGAAAGCAATGGGGACAGAGGCAGGAGGGCGCACACCACAGACCCTGCCACCCCATTTTGGGATGAACCCAGGGGATGGGGTGGAGATCTGTGGCACAAAGGTGGCCTGTGGCTACAGCCAAGTGGGGCCACTTTCCTCCAGGCTTTGAGATGGGAGTGCATTGGTTCACAGCAAGCAAGCCCTCCCTAAATGCATGTAAAGGACAGGTGCGTGGGTGGAAGAGGCAACTGCCAGTATCAGGGACAGGCAGGACAACAGGGAGGAGGAACAGCTATACCAGGGTTAGGCTGAGGATGATGGCAAACAGCTGCTGGCAAAACCAGCCACCTCCAAATTAACTGCTGAGGCTACCAGACATCTGAGAGTCCCTAAAGGGCTGGCTGGGGCTCACTCTTCTCAGCTGCCCCCAGGCAGGAAGGAAGGAGCTTCAGAGGGTCCCAATCCCCCCAGCCGCAGATGGACATGAACATTCTGGCAGGGCTCTGGCAGGGAAGGCACCCTTCTGTCAGCAAACACTCCACTAACAGAGAACTGGACACAAAGCCCAGGTGTTTGAGTCCCTCCTGCCCTTGGGGATGGAGAAGGAAGCCTGGGGTTCTGGTGCTGTTGTCCTATCGCTTGGAGGCAACAAGGGCACCCCTGTGTACATGCATGGTTCCCCTGGGGGGAAAGCTGAATTCATGGAGCTGAGCTGGCACCAGCAATGCTCTTACCAGTGCCCTCCAAGTCAGATGTGACACAGCACCACAGCACTGCAACTTGGTGGCATTCCTGTCCTTAGGGAAGTTGGGGTTCACAGGCAGTGCACCGTCAGACCCCACCTGGTGCCCCCCACCTCAGGGCTGGGACTGCCTCACAGCCCTGGGTGTGGAGACCTCCCAGACCTTTGCCCAGGTCTCTACTCCTGTGTTCTTATCAATGTACATAAACCGGCGCCAGGGGCTGATGCAAGAGGCAGGGGTGAGGGGGTCTCTCAACCTCGTAACATCAGAGCAGCCCTCCCAGTCAGAGCAAAGGTCCTACCAGCCCCCCGCTGCCCAAAGCAGCGTCTCAGGAAGCATATAAAACCAGGGCAAACACAGCGGATATTTCCCCAAAGTGCTCCTCTAGGCAAAGCAGCATTTGTCTATTAACCCTCAATGGGTTTCTCTACCACAATCCTGTCCTCTGCTCCCATTCTCAGCACCACTCCACTGGGTGGAAACCCTTCCGTGGCTGGTCCTGCACCAATCTCCCACTCCAACCAAATCAGGGTGCTCTCCCCAGTGCAGAGAAATGGGAAAGTGTCTCCCTGCCCGCCTTCTACCAAACAGACTGGATTTGGCGGTCCCTGTTCTCTTAGCTGTGTCCCCCACCCAGGAGGATGGCAGCAAGGACAAATCCTGAGACTCATCCCGAGTGATGTCATGATGGCTTGGGGCAGTTCCAAGCACGGAGTCCTAGTGGGAAACACAGCCCTGGTCACCATAGGGTTTCTCCCCAGCTCCAGGACCCTTATGCCCTCACTGACCATGCTCCAGGAGCTTTCCAGCAGGCAAATGCTTCTCCCCACTTTTTCCCCACGAGCATCCCAGCCCAGGCCCTGTGAAGCTTCCAAAAGCTGAAGCATGGCCACCCTCCCCACTCAGTCCCTGTGGAGAGTGGAGAACCTGTTCCCCAGGCTGGGTGAGCCACAGCCCTGCAGCCTGGGGAGGGCCCAGCAGGGCCATGTCCCTCCCAGGTAAGGGTATGTCCCCTCCTGCATGGTCACAGGGGAGGGACAGAAGTGACAGTCACCTTGCAGACCACAAAGCAAGCTGGCACCACAGCCTGCTCCAAACTGCAGGGGGACATCTCAATGTTTCCTGGGCTGGCTTGGACATGCCATCAGGCGAGAAACCCAGGTGTGGGTCTCCGGAGTAGGCGTTCATCACCTTTCCAATCACAGTTGGAAAAAAAAAAGAAAAGCAAGAAAGGAAGGAGCCGGCTCTCACCCTGGGAAGTGGCTGCAGGATTTATCTCGCACCCCAACCTCTCCTGCCATCTGTCTCCCAGTATTCACAAGGAACGCTCCTGTCCTGCACAGGGAGCACAGGCAGTCCCAGCCAGGGGCAGGGCGTGAGGCTGAAGGACGAGAAATGCCGGGGATGCTTTCTCTAGCCTCGCCGGGAGGGAGGAGCCGCTTCCCACCTCCCGGCTGACCTCGGGAACCGGACAGTCAGCCTTTTTCTGTGCAGCAGGGTGTAATGTAACACTTCCCCGACGAGCTGTTTGGCCTTTGTAGCTCACTCACCTCGGCCCTCCCTGCGCTGCTTCAAGGAGCGTCAGGCACTGGCAGCATCCCTGGGCACAGCCATGGGGCAGGTGCTGCCTGCGTCCTGTCTGCACCTGTACCTGCTGCCTCAAAGGCAGGTAGGGGACCAGTGGGTGAGCCCTGGCAGCCAAAAGTCGAATCCTTGCTGCTCTTCCTATCCTCTCCTGCCAAAACTGCATGAGGCAGTAACTGCCCTCTTCCTTCTGTCCCTGAGCAGCACCATCCTAGAATGTCAGACACCAGCTGTACAGGGACATCTCTTTCTGTCCTGCCCCCTTGCCACATCTTCCCTGTCACCCACTGTGCCCCCCTCTCCCCCACAATGAAGATGAGTGCATGGGGAGAGCAAACCTGACCCGGTGCTGCGCACTCCATGCCCACACCCTTGTGTGGAGCGGCACCCAGGCTTGCACAGCACAGCACCTTAAATACAGGGAGACCCTTCTTCCGTCCTATATATGAAACCCTGGAGCCGTTTCCCTGAGGCAGATATTGGTGGCATATGGGTCTCCCCTATGCCCACCAAGAGCGAGGCCAAAAGGTCATTGCCCTGCTCTCTCCAACGCAGGAAATCAATGAGTCACATTGACCAGCCATAATATGCTCCGGCCCTTGCAGAGACATGAGTGAGGTCGGCTCCATGGGGTAACCACACACCAGAGCCCTTGCCCTTTTTCACCTCTCCAAAACCTCCGTGGACAGGGGGACACTCTGTTTTACCCATTACAAAGAGCACCAGGGATGGAGCCGGCATAGATGAGGGTGGGCACAGGGAGATGCCCAGACATTGGGCACCCCATCATGATACAGGACCTGTGGACAGGCATAGGGGACACTGAGGAGGCAGGGTCATGAAGCAGCGGTTAGGTGGGGTTTAGTGGCAGAGAGATGGGGAGCACATGAGGATGCTTATTACGGTGGGACAGGGCTTAGGGGCAGGGGCAGTAAGAAGCATTCGGGGGGTACCCATTAAGGAGAGGATGAGGACCAAGGACTGGGATGCTGGGCTACACTGACTATACCTTCCTGGGATAAGGTTTGGGGACAGTGGATGGCAACTTGGGATGGTTCTCATTTAGGGTGGCATTGCCATAATGCCTGGGGTTAATGGGGGTACTGGCAATACCTGCTTTGGGTGGGACTGGGATGGGGTGTGGGGTTGCACATTTAGGGTGGGACGCAGACTGGGCTTGGGATCAGTGGGAAGCATAAGAGGTGTCCATTCAGGGAGGGCTGAACCCCGACTCTGCGGGCCGTGGGGGAACCCCGGGGATGCCTGCCCGGAGCAGCCCGTGCTGGTGCCGGGCAGCGATGCCTCCTACCTGCTTGAACTGCT
>WBMV01004998.1:67456-289908 GCA_013396655.1 Campylorhamphus procurvoides
GGGTGAAGCGCCCCTGGCAGGGGCAGCTGGAGAAGCCGCCCCCCGAGGATGTGCCCCGCTGGGACCCCAACAACCCCCTCTGTCCCGGGGCCACCCGGGCCAACGGCGAGGTACCACCCGGGACACAGGGGTCTGGGCTGGCCCTGACGCCCTCTCCCAGCCTGATCCCATCTCTCGGCCCGGCAGGTGAACCCCCAGTACGAGGGCACCTTCGTTTTCCCAAATGACTTCCCTGCGCTGCAGCCTGATGCTCCAGAGCCTGGTAACTTGTGGGAGTAGAGCAGGCTGCCGGGCACCCCCAGACTCGGGTCATGGAGGGGCTGCAGGGTGGCCTGGAGAGGCATGGGTGATGCCCCAGCACCTTCTCCCTCCCTACTCTCTGTACTTCCCCAGATGACAGTGATCACCCCTTGTTTCGAGCTGCCCCAGCCCGGGGTGTGTGGTAAGTACTTCCATGGCTCCAGGGAGTCTGGGACACAATTTGTCCAGGCCCTGTGAGATGATGGTGGACTGAGCTTGCTCCTGTCTTGTGGTGCCCATTCTGTGCACATCTGCTCAATTTTGGAGTCATTCTGGGGGGGTCTTGTTCCACTGCACCCAGCAGGGCTATGAGGGTCTCCAGAGATACCCACAGTCCCACCCACGTGTGTTTCCTCCACAGCAAGGTGATGTGCTTCCACCCCTGGTCGGACCTGACGCTGCCCCTCATGTCCCTGGCAGAGATCCGGGCTGTCATCGATGCGTGGGCAGAGCTGGCGACCGAGCTGGGTGCTTCCTACCCCTGGGTGCAGGTGTGGGGCTGATGGGGGCTGCTCTTTTATGGGTGGAGGTGGGAGGCCAGTGCTGGCTACTCCAACAGCACCTTGGGGTTGGGACCATCCTCCTTATGTGTAGGTTCCCTGTCCCCGCTTTGTGCCCTGCTGAGCTTTTCCATGTGAGTGTGAGGCTCTGTTTCCCTGTGGGTGCTTCCGTGCTGTGCTGGGGACACCACAGTGGGGACTCTGTGGCTGGGACGTGCTGGCTGCACCTCTTCCTCCACAGATCTTCGAGAACAAGGGAGCGATGATGGGCTGCTCCAACCCGCACCCCCACTGCCAGGTGAGGTTGTCTGACCTGTGACCTGGCTAAACCAAGAGTCCCTGCTGGCGACCCTATAACAAACCCCTACCCTGGTCCCCAAAGCTTTTTGCACTGAGGAGACCCTCTATGCCTGTCACCTCCCCTCCTGGGCACACTGTCCCTTGTGCCTGCCGTGTGCTGAGCTCTCCACCTGGTGGCAGCAGGGACCTGCAGATGGGCGGTGTGACTGGGGGTGCCCCTGCCAAGTCCCCCAGCCCTGTGCCACCATGTGCTTCCCAGGTGTGGGCCAGCAGCTTTCTCCCGAACGAGGCACGCCTGGAGGACCGGACCCAGCGTCAGCACCTGAGCCAGCATGGTGTGCCCATGCTGCTGGAGTACGCTGAGCAGGAGGCTCGCCGGAAGGTCAGGACGTGGCTGCTGTCCATATATCCCCTCCCTGGCAGCTGGATGTGTGCTGGAGTGGGCTCCCAAGCCCCCAGGAGCTGGGCCCTGGGAGCTCCCAGGAGTGCCCTGGGGCGTTGGGACAGCATATGTCTCTGTCAAGCACTGTGTCCTGCAGGAAAGGCTGGTGGTGGAGAATGCGGACTGGCTGGTTGTGGTGCCGTACTGGGCCACCTGGCCCTACCAGACTCTATTGCTGCCCCGACGTCATGTCTGCCGCCTCCAGGACCTCAAGGAGGGCGAGAGGGACAGTGAGTGGCCCTGAACCTTGTCAGCCGCTGTCCCCTGTCCTTTGGGCTTTTACTTTCATTGGGTGGCAGTTCTGTGGCAGCTGTGCTGGTGCTGGAGGGACTATGTCCCCTTGGGTTGCGGGTCCACTGTGCTTGGCTGAGGAGGGGACTGACACCCCTTTTATGCTGGCATAAGGGCTGGGTGTTCAGGCACAGGCAGCACTGCTGGTGGTAATAGAGTTCTTTATGGGGTGATGAAGCACATCGTGCTCCCTGCTTTTGAGGGAGCTCCTCTTGCATTGGTTGTGCTGTCTGTATGGGTGGGGAGGGGGTCAACTACCAAGTGCAACCCACTTGCCTGTGTCCACTGATGTCCACGCAGGGAGAGGTGCTGAGGGTGACAGCCCTCATGTCTGACACACTGCCTGCCCTCAGAGGGGCTTGGGCCAGCTCAGGTTGGAACTCTTCTGCAGGTCTGGCCTCCATCATGAAGAGGCTACTCATCAAGTATGACAATCTCTTTGAAGTCTCCTTCCCCTACTCCATGGGCTGGCATGGTGAGTGCCATAGCTGGGGGACTCTCACAATCCTCTCATCCCCATCCGCTGCCCATGGCTCACACTGCACCTGCACCTGTGGCAGGAGCCCCCACGGGCCCCCACCTGGAGGAGGACTGCAGGCACTGGCAGCTCCATGCCCACTACTATCCCCCACTGCTCCGCTCTGCCACTGTCCGCAAGTTCATGGTGGGATATGAGATGCTGGCGCAGGCACAGAGGGATCTCACCCCAGAGCAGGTAAGCACAGCTCGCAGGGATTGGGGGAACTAGGGAGTCCTATCCCAGGGCTGTCCCTGGGACCAACCACTGGCTGCCCTTTGTGTTGTGCCCTGCAGGCAGCTGAGCGCCTGAGGAGCCTCCCCGAGGTGCACTACAAACAGAGGGACAAAGAGATGTGATGGGGAGCAGAGGAGCCAATTCTCAGATGTGAGTGTGAGGGGACACCTTATCCCTCTCTGCAGTTACCTGAAAGGAGGTCATAGCCAGGTGGGAGGGTCAGTCTTTCTCCCAGATGGCAAGTGATAGGACAAGAGGAAACAGGCTCAAGTTGTGCTAGGTGGTTTAGATTGGATATTGGCGTAAATTTTTTCACTGAAAGGGTGGTCAGGCATTGAAACTGGCTGACCAGGGAAGTGGTGGAATAGCTGTCCCTGGAAATATTCAAAAAAACACTTGGGAACATGGTTTAGTGGTGGCCTTGGCAGTGCTGGGTTGATGGTAGCTGTCTATCATTCTATCATTCTGTGTGCCTGGTGAGGTCAGGAGCCAACTGGGAGAGGTGAGAGCTGAGGCCTGGGAACTGATGTCACTTGTGAGCCCTCTGAGATCCCAGATTCTCCTGAACCTTGTCATGGGTAGGCTGGGTTTTGGGACTCATTTGGCTTGTTCAGGTACTCCAGGCCTAATCCTGTGGCATCCTCACATAGGTGGTGCTGTTCCTTTTCTCCTTCACCATCCCAGGCTCTGTCTTCTGCCTCTGCAGTGTGCTCCTACCACCACTACAGAGCTTACCCTCATTACCAGTCCAGTCTCACTGGTGGGACTGGGAGTTCTTCCTGCCCTGTGGAGGGACATACCTCCCCCCGACCCAGACAATAAAACTTGAAAGCAAAGTGCCTCTGCCTGTGCCCTCATGGCTCTCAGCGTTGGGTGGGAGGTTTAGGGTCTCTGATGGGGATCCCCTGCTGCTGGAGGAGGGGTAATACTGGGGTTGCTGGGGATGAGCTGGCATCCCCATGCCTTTTGCCCCTGTCTCTGCCTCTGTGCTGCCTCCTCTTCCTCCATGGGGGGAGCTCTGAGTCTGTCTGAGAGCTGCAGGCTTGAGGATGAGTGGTAAGCAGGGAGAAATGGATGTAAACCAAGGCTCAGCCAGCTGCTGGGAGAGGACTGAGTCCTAGAAAACTCGCTGCATGGAGGCTGCTGACTGGAATGCTCAGCCCTGGAGCTGCTCCTCTTCATCCTCTCTGCCTGGGACTGGTGGCCTGCAGCCCCTGTGCTGCCTGCTGTGGGTGTTGGGGCTGCCAGGATGCAGCCAGGGGCTGGTGGTGCAGCTCTGTTCATGGCACTGCTGCCCCCTTTCTCCTTTCCTGTGGCCCCATGTGGTGTAACTTAGTGGCAGCCTCATCCCGGGACTGAGCTGAGGGATGCTGCATTCACCTCTGTGCTCTCCTCCCTTGCAGCCCCTCCCTCCAGGAAAGCCCCAGAGTGCTGCAGGGGTAGGTTGTGGACAGTGATGGCACTACAGCTAATATGGGGGGATGCTTTGCACAAACAGTTTGTCTCTAAAGAACCCTTCTCACAACTCTCTTGTCAAGTCTGTGAGTGAGCTCCTGAGAGCTAGAAATACCTTGCAAGGAGAGAAATGCTCTCCTCCTACCTACAAGATGAGTTTGTGGGGAGGTCTTTGTTCCCTCTGCTGCATCTGTGCATCCCTGGCCATGGGGCTGGGGCAGGCAGAAAACCCTGGCCTGTGTGATGCTCAAAGCCGCTGGCTCTGATGCTGGTCCTGTCCTTCTGTCTGTGTCACCTCATCCCTGAGCCACAAGCCATCCCACAGCTACCTCAGGGCTCTCCAGGTGCTGCAGGGTTTTAGGAAGCAGCTGGTGGGTGACTCTTAAGCTTGGAGACGTTATTGTACACAACACCCCTGTGCATGGTATATAGGGGTTGCCCAGCTTGGGATATGGCCTCTTGCAGGCTGTTTTCTTCACTCCTGGAGCAAGCAGGGTCCATTTGGGCTCTGTGACCGTCCCCATCGCGGCTCTCATCCCTCCTCATCGCAACAAGTGCTTGCCGTGCCAACCTCTGAACTTCCACACGTTTCTCCGGGGTCCTGGAAAAGCGGCAACAAATTGGCTTAAATGTGGCAGTCCAGATTGGGGTAATTAGCCGGTGAACCGGTCGTAACGAGGCTAGTCATCGCCCTGCACACGCAGTTAGCTCTGATTTAATAGCCCGCCGGCTGCCAGCCCGGGCTGCCTCGGCCAGGGGCTGTAAATGGAGCTCGCAGTTAAGTCAAGCAGTATTAAACTTTACAGTCGCCGTCTTTGGAAAAGAGGCTCTCTCTCCAGTAAATCAGGGCAAGTGGGATTGTAAATATCGAGGCAGGATCCATATTGCTTAATTAAACAGCACCTAATGAACAGCCTGTTTGTTGTGCTGTGATTTAGGGTGCAGGCTGGGGAGGCAGCGGATGCTGAGCAGTACTGGTACCAGTGCTGGGATACTCTCCTGCTACAGGTAGTGGCTGCTGGAGCTCAGCTGCTGCTAAGAAATCCCTGAGATGGCCCGAAAATTGATTTTTTTTTCATTTTATTTTTAATAAAAATTAAATCCTCGCCCTCCAATCTGAAAAACTCAGGGTGGAAGTCAGCAGCAGTTGGAGGAGGAGCAGTGGATACAGCTGGGGTGTGAGAGTGGGACTATGCTGAGTTCTCCACTTCCTCACAACAGATCCACCTCTTCTTGCCCTGATATTTTTAGCTTGTGCACAGGGGTGTTGAAGGCTGGAGGGGAGCAACAAACCCTTCCCATGGCACAGGGAGACATCAGGCTGGTGCAGACAGAGCTGCTGTGGCTGGAAGGGCATTGCAATTCACAGGAATCATCGCTGGTGTGCTGTAAAGCCCCAAAGCCTTTTGTATTTTAGTGGTTACAGTCCAGTTGTAATTAAAAAGTGATTTATGGCGTGGAGGTTAAAAAAGTCTAACTGTGTGAGGGATGGGGGAGTGGAGAGTCTGCAGGGTATCCAGCTGTTGCTCTTGACCTGGGAGCATCAAAGGGAAACAGGCCCACTGGGGTTTCCTGTAGGGATGTCCCTTGATGCCACTTTGTTTCTGCAAGGGAGGTGTCAGAGATCCTGGGTAAAATGTCGCTGTGATTGTGTCATCCTTGTCCTGACTCCACATCCCCCAGCATCTGCAATTCCTGCCCTGAGCTGCTCTGGAGGAATGAGCAGGGCAGATGATGGGGAGTGCAAGAGGAGCTAAGACGAAGCTCAAGCATGGAATTAATGAATTAAAAATGCATTAAGACCCCATGGAGGTGTTTGCACCATCTGTGGCATGTTAATAGGTCTGTGAGGGATTAGGAAAGGGATGCAGTGCTTCTGCATCGTACTGGCACGTCCTGTGCTCTGCAAGGAGCAAGGGATAAGCCCAGTGAAGGATGACAAGATGTAGGGGTGCTTCAGGGAGGATGGCTGGGAATTTATTCTCATTTCTGTTCCATTTTCTGATGTCACGGAAAGAAATGGGTCAATCTGCCAAGGGATGTGGCTTCCCCAAGGCTCACAGGGTTTTGTCCCAAATGAGACAAGCCAGTGTGCTTGCCCAGGTTGTAGCAGTGGCTGTCTCCATCATATGCCTGTCCTACGTATTTGGGAGACCTAGAGCACCCCCAGCTCTGACACTGACTCCTTCTGCAGATACAGGTGAGTCCTGGGATGCTGGTCCGGGATGGTGCCCAGGTGCACAGACACCATTTGGCATGAGCACTTAATGGCAGAGGCAATTGCTGGAGGCACGTTCATCATCTTTGGGTACACGTCCTTGTCCTTGTCAGCTTGCAAAGGCTGCAGAGCTGCAGACGTGCTGCCAATTGTGAGTCCCCAGTCCTGCCTACCCCTCGTCCTCTCCTCTCTGCTTTCCAGTGCAGGTGAGACAATAAATATGGAGCAAAGGAAGTTAATCTGTGACCAGAGTGTTTTAGTCAGAAAAAAAAAGTTATTAGTCCAGGCCTGCTGGCTCCTGCCAAACTGCAGTTTTACTGTTCCTCCTGGTACCAGGTTTATGGCTGTCATTTCATTCCAGTTTTACTGTTGTTTTTGCCCTTATCATTGAGTTTCTCCTTGCCTGCTGCGGCCTGTGACTGAATGGGGGTTTTGTCAACGCAATAAGGAAGAAATTAGTACATTTTTAGGGAGGAAAAATTGAAGGAAAAGGAGGAAGATGGGAAGGATGAAAGGAAGGAATGGAGGAAGGGAGAGAGAAAAGAGGAAGGGTAAGGAGAGAGAAGGCTAAACCCCTCCCGTTTCTATCTAAAAGGCACCATCCAGCCCTTACAATGAAAATAATTAAAAATTTTAAGCATATACTAAACATTCTGGTGCCCTGCAGCACATGTCTCTATGCTGTGGGGAGATCGGCTATGCCAGGAGGGTGAAAAGCAAAACCCAGACTCTTAGATTTTGTCTTAGGTGGACATGTAGGAGTGCAGGAAAAACTGGGCTAGCAAACAGCATCCAGCTTCTCCTGAGTTGTGTGGTGCATCTGTTTCAGGAACTTTCCAAAGGGTTGAGACCAGCAGGAAACAATTTTGGAGGTGACTTGCTCATGTCTCAGACAGCTGGTGTTTTTTCCTCTGCTGATGGTCACTGACTCCTCCCTGCAATGAATTTTCAGAGCCCTTGGGGACCATGTGTTTTGGGAGGGCTGCTGGTCCCTTGTGGGCAGGATAGGATGACTGGATGCTGCCTGCCAAGCTCTGTATGGACTTTAGAACAGCAACTCCAAGGGTGATATTTAGTTTGTTAATCATCTGATACCTGCAGGTAATTAAATACTGTCACGCTGCAGCATCCATGTGGTCACTAAGCAGTGGCTTCCTCCAGGTCTCCCCAAATTTCCTGCATTCCTGGAGCTGGGGACGTACCCTGAGGTTCAGATCTTGGCAGTGGAGACCTGTCACTGCCTGTGATTTGAGCTTCTCTTCCAGCCTGGTAAGCTATCCTGGAGTCAATGGCCTCTGTTTAAAGCAAAAAACCACAGGAGGGTCTGGATTCCTGCAGGATTCAACCCAAACACAACTACCTGTGGAGAAAGGAGAGCAGATGTGGATGAGAGGGCAGAGGACTGGTCTGAGCTAGGGGCAGCCAAATGGTTGATCACAAAACGGGGTTATTCACCATCTGTGGAGATGCTGGAAGAAAGCAGGAGCCCTTGCAGCACCCAGATTGGGCACCCTGGCTGTGCCTAGCACACCCCTGCTGCTGGAGCCAGCTGTGAGAGCTCACGAACATCTGTGCCTGCCCCAAAGGAGGGATCCCCCTTCATCCTGATGTTCCAGAGAAGGAATCTGTAAATATTTACTAACTATCATCATCAGTGCTGAGGAGTCTGCTACAAAGCCCTGGAACCAGGGTGACAATTGCAACACCAGGATGAATCCAGGGTGGAAAATCATCTGGGGTTCCCCTGGGCATGAGGTGACTCCCGGCAGAGACAGAACCCTTGGGGGAGGGCAGGAAGCAGAGAGATACTAATTAGAGACTAATAAGAAAGTAATTAATAGGTCTCCAGCTTTCCAGGTGCCCTCGGGCTCCCTTGCCCGGCTCCAAGCCAAGCCACCTGCTTCAGTGTTGTCCCCAGGGTGGTTGAAGCCCTGCAGGGTATGGCTGGAGCAGGGATGAACCAGCTGCTGCTCCCCACGCACACTGACATGCTCGACCACAACGAAATGTCCTCGTAAATTACCCTCGTGAAACAGAACTTGACAAATAAAAGCCAAAAGACCGTTTGGAGCCTGTTTGCTTTCGGTGTTTAATCCCTCACTTATCTTGCTCGCGTTTGTCTGTAGCTCATGGCAGCTCATCCACTCCCTCATAGCTACATGCTTGGGCTGGGAGACAAGACTCCTGGGCTGCCTGTGCTGTCCCTGTGGGCAGATTGCTGCCCCTCCTCATGCCTCAGCTTCCCCGTGGCTCAAATTATCTCAATGACACAGCAAACAGACCCCACTAACTCGCCGGAATGCCTCTGGGCTTTGAGGGGGTCCTTGGGACACCCCCAGTACGAGACCCTCAAAGTGCCTCTGTCTTGGACCTGGCTCCCTCCCATCCAGCACAGGTCTTGCAGATATGAGGAAAATGTTTTCCACCCCTGGGGCTGACTGCTGCCCCAAAACAACCCAGTGCAGCAGACCCCTGGGTTAATGCACCCAAATTGCCGGCTCACTATTTAATTTACATGATAAAAGAAAGGAACCAACCTGATTTAATTTTAAAAATTAAATATTTAACTCTCCCGTGGGCAAGAAACAGAGTGAGAGCAAAGCCGGGATGGGTCCCCAGGACGCCAGCTTGGCTTTTAACCCTTCCCATCCCACTTTCAATTTCCCCTTGGGATCAGAGATACTGAAAAATCATCCATTTTGGTTCCAGCTGCTTCCACTGCTCTTTGGTAATAGCAGGACCCTGCTTCATCACAGTCTGGCAGGTCGCCTCTGAAGTAGCCGATGCATTGGCACAGGAGAAATGACCCCCAGCCTCTACTGGGGTCTAAAATTCCTCCCACCTCCCAAAAGGACTAGCCGACACATCAGGAACTTGGAATGATTATGATAAAACCTGCGGGACACCAAGGGCATCACTATGATTTGTGCTGTCTAAATGTTAATCAGAATAATAATGCCTATTGAGACAGCTGTTTTAAAAGGCTGTGATGTTGGAGTAAAAATTCCAATAAAATTCTATTAGCCCTTCCTTGTTACACTAATGGTGCCTGCTGCTAAAAGCCCCCTGCTATAGACACCCGTATTAATGGGCTTATTACAGGAAATAAAATCTGAGGCTGAACATTACAGTGAAGCCTGATTAATTCAGCAAGGTAATCTTTTTTTCCCTTTCCCCTCCTCTCTGCCTTTTCTTTTATTCCCCCCCTTTATTTAATGAATATGCTTCTTGAAGTGCCAACTTTTGAGCTTTGTATGGAGTTTGGAGATGATTTTATACTGATCTCGTTCACAAAGAGATGAATCTTTGTACCGGCTCCTGGTGCAAATGTGGGGGAAGGCTTCACAGATATCTCTATCAAACTGGGAAAGACAAAAAGCAGCCAGGTTAGAAATGAAGATATTAGGGAGGGGGGAAACAACAAATATCCCATGGATGGTCCTGGAGTGGCAGCTCTTGGGCTGGAACAGCCCATTGCTTGTCCCTACACAGGTGTGTGATGACATTGGCCAAGGTGAAGCTGTTGGGGGGCAAGCAGCAGCTGCTCCTAGCTGTTCCCTCCCGTCCTCTCTTGTCCTGATTTCTCCTTGTTTGCTGCCACTCCTATCCCTGCAGGAAGGTCTGCCTAGGTCTCAAGGCTATATCCAGTCTTGCAGGTGCCATCCCAAACGCAGTGTGGTGTCACCCAGTGTGGCTGACACCCTCAGCACACGCTGAGAGGCAGAAACACACGGACAGACACACCACTATTCATCCAGGCTATAAATAACTCCCATAAAAATCCTCTTCTTAGCCTTTTGTGTTCAGCCAAACCCTGCCAATGGGAAAGGAGACGGCATCTATTTTATGGGCGGCTGGAAGCCGGCTTTGCATTTTTCTGGCTCACATAATCCCACAGGTACCCTCGTTTCTTTTCTTTTCTAACAGCCTTTTGATTCACATTCCTCCCAGCCAAGTTTAATTATGGCTTCAGCTCCTGCTGCCCAGGGAGGGAAAGGGCAGCCCTGCCAGCCTATGCAAGGACATGGGACATAGGGCAAGAGGGAGCAAAGGAGGGGAAGAAGGGAGGGAAGGAAGATGGAGAGAAGGAAGGAGAGCAGGAAGAAGAACACAGGTTGTAAATAAGGAAGGAAAATTAAAAGGAAAGGGAAAAGTGCAGCACAGGTCTATGCCCATCCTGGGAAGCCCAGAGTAGTGTCCAGGTGCCAGTTTGGGTAATGACTTCATTTACTGACGTAATTTTTTTAATTAACAATAGCAAGAAGGTGTGGACACTATGAGACACCAGGCAATGGGCTAGCAAAGTCTGTAATTCATTGATCCTAATTCCATGTGGGTATGTTGCATCATTCCTTCAAACTGAGCACAGGGCCAACACACTACAGACTGGTAACAATTTAATTACAGTATACGGAATTTCAATGAAAATATAAAGGTGATGGGATTGCACAGACCCTGCCAAGCAGTCCTCAAGGGTATGCAGGTGGGGCTGGAACTGAGGTTTCCCTCTGGGGATCTGTGGGCTTAGTACCTTGGAAAATGTAGTGTTCTTGGACTGGGCATGGCTGGAGATCTCTTCCCCACTGTGCTTGTTGAGGCAAAACCCATTCACATCAGGGATCTCTTTTCCCACATAGGATAACACAGCCAGTATTCACTTAATTACCTGTCCACCCTAAAAAAAGAGTGCCTTCAACCTCATTAGTTCCTCAGATTCCTCTGAATAAGTTCATGCTGTGATCACCTCCCCTTCACGCTCTTATCGGCACCATCTGGCAGTGAAGGTGAGGATCTGCATGGGAAACCCTGTGAGGAGAGAGAACATTCTGGTGAGTGGGAAGAGGGAAAAAAAGCATACAGAATGAAGAAAAAAAAAGGGTGAAGCAATCAATTTAGTTACAATAAAGCCTCTTACTGTATTAACTGCTAATCCACAAATACACAAACACACAGAGGGAGACCTTGGAATAAAGGCATTTAATTAAGATATTTGCTTGAAGCTGGCTCTGAAAGGTCTGGCACGATGGAGGAACAGGCACAGTGGGACCCTGGGGAGTTGCTGGCTGGGGCCTTCCCCCTTGGGTCAAAGCCATGGAACAGTTCTGTCCTCTCCATGGGGACACAAACCTACCTTCCAACCATGCCTGGATGCCTGAGGTTCCCCTTTCTGGCTGGGTAGAATATCTCCTGGCCCCCTGTGGGTGCTGACTTTTCATGATGTTTCCCATCCAGCTGTGGTGGGAACTGTTGGCATCACAGGGCCATTTGCTCTTTCCTCCTTTCCTTTTCCTTGAAGGGAGGGGGCCATGGTGCGGGGGGTTATAACTCTTCTCTCCTTTCATTTGATCTGCCAGCGGGCTCAGCGGGGGGAAGACCCTGTCTCGGCAAGCTGCCCACGAGATAAAAGGGAGAGAGGGCCAAGCCAAGACATTTTTTCCACTGTTCCCCCCACCCCTTCACCCTTTCCTCCATCCCCCCAGTTTTCTTGGCAAAGGACAAAACAGGGAAATGAGTGTACTCCTTTCAAAGCCCTTCTTCTTTCAATATTGAACGGGGCCTGGATTCCCTTCTGGATGCCTGATTGCTGGCATTCCCACTCCCCATGCAGCCTAAACTGTAACAGCTGAGGGCTGGGAATGATGTTGGGGGACTGCAAGCACGTGTGGGGAGGCTGTAAGAAGAACACCACCCTGCTTCTTCCTATCCCAGGGCCCGGGCTGTGCTGCCCAGTTGAGACCCGTTCACTTGGGGGTCCCTCCACCCCATCCCCACTTTCAGCCTGCGAAGCACTGCTGCTCTGACATGCCATGAGTTGTGGGTTCTCTGCTCCTGGCAAGCTCATGGGCTGTAAGATGTTTGGCCATGTCACCATGTCTGGCAGAGCCTGTGCTTTGGGGCATGGGAACCAGTTCCACTGTCCTGGGATCCTTGTCAAGACTTGGGAATCCTGTCCTGCCCCAAGCTGGGATGAAAGCCATCCCAGGGAACCTGGCACAGTGCAGTGCAGCTCCTGCTTGCTGTGTTGGGCTCAGCAGAGTGCTTCAATTTAACTTTTTCCAGATATTTTCTTTTGATTTCACCCTTTTATACTATTTTTTTTAAAAGGAAGATAACGATCTTGCATTTCCAAATGAAGTCATTTGGCACCTGGGTGGGGGAGAAAAGATTTATTTTTCATTTAGAGCTGTGGAAACAGGATAGCTAAAACATTGCATGTCTTTTTATTTTATTTTATTTTTCCCCTGAAGGTTTTTGGAAAGAGAAATTTCTCTGAAGTGACCTTTTCTTAGGAAGTGTTTTGATGAACTGGCATTTTCTGGATGAAAAAGCATTTCTGTCCAAAGTGCCTGGCCCTTCCCAAGGGAAAGGGCAGGAGCAGAGGGGCCATGAGAGCTGTGGAGGGGGAGAGCTTGGTTTTGGGATTTCTCCAGCAGTCTGGGGCAGATGCTTGGGGTGGCGTGGGAAATGTGGTGCCAGGACATGGGGACTAATGACCAAGGTGGTGGTGACAGCTCTGGTGTGGTTCTTGCAAGGCAGAAAGAAAGGTGAGATGGGGCAGCCCAGATCTCCAGCACAGCACTCACCAGTTCCTCCATATCAGCCCTTTAGCATCTCTCATGCCTTTATCACACTCTGTGGAACTTCCTGAGGAAGGAGGGCAGCCCACCAGTGAGGCCTTACTGTAAACCTTCAATCACAGCTGCTTCTGGTTACTGCTTGAAATCCTTTGAGGCAGGAGTATTTGGATTTGTGAAGGGACAGGGGGGATGGAGAGCTGATGGTCGTGATCCACTGTGCTCTTCGTGGGAGGGTCTCACGCTGGTACATCCCCCATACCCAAGTCCTGGAAATGCACACTCACTGGGCCTGGAGAAACACTCTGCCTCTGCTCTGGCATGATCCTGCCTAACACCCAGGTTTGCAATAACCTGTTTCTCTCTCCACCAGCCCATGGATTGAGCTGGACATCCCACGGGACTTCATCCAGATACACTGCAGAGCTGCTGCCCCCAACAAGGGTACCCACATGGTCAGTGCAGCCCACACTGTCCCCACTCTCAGGGGGGTTTCATCTTCTTGCCTTCATCCTGCATCCACATGTGATGGATGGGAGTTGGGGATGCCCCAGGAAACACTGTCTTGGAGGTTGTTCCCCTTCTTTAATCCTGTTTGGATGTCCTCATTTTCTGCTTTTCTGCACATCTCATGTGGCATGTCGATTCTCTATTGCTCTGGTTTATTAATCAGAGTGTCAGGCAGGGGCAGATCAAATGGCTTACAAGAGCCTAAGTACGTTACAGCAACGCTATTATCTCTCTCCACTGAAATTCGTAATCTCCATGAAAAATTAGAGCAAGCTGCTCTGACAAGCACCATTCTCCATATGCCCCACGAGCAGGACCGTAATTATTTCACCTTTCTTTAACTCTTTATTAATCCCATCCTCCACCAGCTGCCTGTTATTTTGCCTGGGATTAATGCATTAACAAAAAAAGATTGGCTTCACACACTCTCATAAACTCCTGGTGCTTGCAGGCTGCTGACAGAAAACTGCTCTCCTTGCATTGTGATACTTGCCAGAGAGGCAGACAGCTGCTTTTGGGGGTCCCTCACACTTTTTGGGGTGACCTTGTATGGCAGGGTGGCAGTGGCTGAGGATACTTTCCACAGCACCCAGCAGGTGGTGGTGATGTATAACTAATTCCTCATGATCTTTTCTTATCGGAGGCTTTTAATGCTTTACTCAGTTGCAGGTTGACGTTATCCATCTCTCAGGCTTTCAGTGGGGGCTCACTCCATAATAAGACCTTTTTTCCCCCATATCTGCCATGCTGGACAGAGGCAGGGCTGGCATCCTTTGGTTCTTGCTCCCCTTTTTGTGCTCTGCAGGCTGTGCCATGAGCAGACTTTCACATGAAGGGAAAATAAGCAAAGCCTCTTACTACTCCTGCAAGTCTAGTTGACACAGTCTTTCTACTCTTTGACTGTAATTAATATCTTTTATTTTACATCTCTCAGCACTTTACAACAGGACCAAAAAATATAATATCTATAATAGTGCCAGTTCTGAAGGGATAGTGACTGGAAGGAAACAGCAGGGGGTCATTAGATGTGGAGCACAGGAGATACCAGAGAGGAAGCAGTGGAAGATGGCTCATGCTTAGGGGGTTTGACTTGCCCCTACCTGAGGTTGCCTTCCCCAGGCAATGGGGACTTGAGCTTCAGCTGGAATTTTGCTCTCCAGGACTTTGATGCAATCCTCCAGGACATGTGTGGTGCTAAGAGGGCTGGGCTTGCTGCATTCCAACTGCTGACCTGGCACCTGGGGACATGGATGGAGGTGGTGAGGGGCTGAGGAAGAGGCAAGAAGGAGCAGAGAGGCATTTAGACAACACCTCCTCTGCCAGCTTTGGGAGGCACTTGCTGCTTGGGAGATAGATGGGAATGATATTGTGGGTGTACATGGGCAGAGTCGGTGGACTGGGAAGCTGACGTGCCCTTATCCACTCTTTGGGCATGACAAACAGTCCCATAGTTCTCATCCAGAGCCTTCCAGGTGGCTGTTGGGCCAGCTGTTGGCCTCTGGGGAAGGCACTGGCACAGATTCTGGGAAAACTCATCAGTTCTCCCAGAAACTGCAACCAAGCTGAACCAGAGGGTCTTGCCAGGGTGGGAAGTGGAGAAATAAGGAATGTTACTGCTAGAATCTTTGTCCAGGGCTGCCAGAGGAGGGGTAGGTGGGAGCTGAGGGTGTGCTGGGCTGGAGCCTTGGCTGGTGTTGATGAAGGGCTGAGTTCAGCTTGGCACTGCCAGGTTTGCAGCCCCATTTCATCCCAGGGACGCTCAGCCTCCCATCTGCCCCCCAAGGCCATCAGAACAGAACAGCTGAGGGGCACAGTGATTCATCTCCCTGCCCTTCAGTGTGGAAATACCCAGATACTGAGGGAGTTTTTATTTCTAGGAGCCACCTACTTCCCTAGAGAGGCCAGAGGTGTTCTCAAATTTAGCATCTTGAATGCCTCCAGTGCCACTGCTTTGCAGGTTCCTCTTTGCTTTTTACTCCACGTTTATGTCCAGGTGTTTAACTGTGACCTTGGATCAATTTAAAATTATCCATTTTCCTATGATGAGGGCCTCTGAGATGATGAAAAATTTACATGGTATAATAGCAGAGAAATGTCTCTGGATCTGCAGCCAATCTCTCCTGCAGTGTAGAAATTAAGCCCTCCAAACACTGCATAACATCTGAGCAAATCCAATAGTTTCTGATTTTTATATAGGCATATATATTTGTATGTACACATGCCTAGCTCTATACATATTCGTATTAATATTCTCCACCCATTTCATTGCAGCATCTGGCCATCAGAAATGCAAGTCCTAATGCCAGGGGCTAATGGGATATGTTTTTATTTGTCCTTGTTATAAAATAGGTACCTCTGTATTAACTTTGCAGGGCATTATATTGATGTAGGGCAGTAAACTTTATGGGAGATTTCACAACCCTGTTAAGTGCATCATCTTAGACTGTAATAGCTATCTGGAAAGACAAGTGAAACCCTTGCCAGCAATATATGCCTGGGAAGATGGTGTGAAGATGGAAGAGGAGAGAAGTGATGCTGATACCTGCGGGATCCCGGCGTGTACAGGAGACTCCCCAGATCTGGGGGAGAGGTGTTTGTTCCCTGTTCTTTGGCTGCTCATGAAGCCTCTGTGAGCAGTGTCTTTGCCAGCAGTGATTGCATCCCTTAGGGTTCTGGTTGGCTGCTCCAGAGGCTGTTTGCTCTCCTGTCCCTCTGCCTTTCACATCCCCAGTAAATCTAATGTTATGCACACTGTGGCCGCTGGTCACAGATAACTGCTTAGCTTAAATCCTGCTTGAGTTCCCTTGGCTTATCTGCTAAATGGGATCTTGGTTATAAATAGAGTCCTGCAGACATGAAGGCCTATTTGGGCAGGGGCTTGTTTGGCAAGGAGTTTTACAGAAGTTTGAGCAAATTGCTGAGGAGAAGCTGAGAGATAATAACGAGGAAAATTATATTAAACTGAATTCTTCGCTTCCTCCTTATCCCTCAGCTGTTAGCAATTCACCAGGAGAGTACAGCTCTCAAGCGGACAAGGTAACATGGGTCTCCAGAACTCCAGAACAGCAACTGCAGAGGTGAAATGCTGTCTCAGAGCCAGGAAAAGGAGCGAAAAGTGTTCCCATGTGTGTCCCCACATCTGCCCTCAACAGTGGCCAGAGGTGTGGGTCCACACAGGGTGAAGACAAGCTACGTGCCCACCAAGGCACCAATGCTGCAGGAATGCTGGCCCTCCTCCCCCAGATCCTGATGGCTGGCTGCCACCACTGTCAGCTAATTGGGATGCTCATAATTATTAGTGTTTCAGGCTTTAATTTTCCCCTCATTGCATTCTATGCCTCAGCTTTTATGGCGCTGAGCATGCCACTGCAAAGACTGTAGGAGATGGAAGGGGTGACCCACACCCTTCCAGGACACTGGTGAAAGCAGACCAGATGCAAAAGGTGCCTGGAGAGACAGGATCAAACCTCCATTGCTTTGTAGGCACAGTGAAGACCAGGCTATGAAAAGGGTTAGCAAGGCTGTGTCTGGAACAGGTCAGAAGAATCCTAATTCTTCTGAAAGTCTTCTGGGGTATGAGTTCAGCATCTGCAAAAGGCAACCATCCAGATGGGTGTGTGCACAAGAAAATCTCTACTGTTGTGTATCTCAAGCATTGCAGTCATTCAGAGTATTCAAGGTAAAAAATAATCAACAAATTAATTTACTTGGATTGCCAAAGGATAAGCACACTGTGGGGAAATCAATCCACTGGACAGAACAGCGGGGCAATATTTGGTGGTGATGGGAGGCTCCATCACAAGGGTTCTTGCTGTTGTGTCTACAGCTGGGCCAGAAGATTCTGCCAAATGTTATTTTGTCCAGTTCTTACAACCTGACTGGCCATGATCCTACCTGAGCCCCTCACAGCACGCATAATTTAGTACTACTGACACCTCTAGCACACGAAAAATGTCTCTAAATTATCTTAATTACATACAGAGGACCATCCAACGTGACTGTTCCTGCTGATGACTGGCAAACCTCCTGTGTCTACACAAGGTGGTCACTGCTGCAGCAGGGATGCTTCAAGACTTGCCTCCTTCTAGGATGAAGGTCAACACTTTCAGGTACACAGATAGGGCAGAACAATCTGAAATTCCCACCTGGAGGCCTGTAAGAATTAGTCAGATACTTGACTGTAAAGCTGTCATGGGGGTGTTTGCAGCCAGCATGGATTGTAGGGACTTTTTACATCCTTTTGCTCGCAAAGCTTTTTCATTTCTTTCCCTTGTCTGGCAATCAAACCCTAGCAGGGAATAGTCAGGTTTTCCTGGAAACTTGAAGCTTCAGGACGCTGCAAGAAAAGGACATTTGAGCAGATATTGCTGGATGGAAGTTGGCACCAAGACCCTTCCCTGTGCAAATCCAGGCCTCAATTGCCAAATAAGCCTTGGTTTGGTCCAGATTTTCCCCAAAGCCAGAGGGATAGGTAGGAGAGTGACCTGGTGGCAGGGAGCCTTGGAGGAACCACTGGCCAGGCCAGCGCAAGCCCAGACTGATGCCAGCATTGCCTGAGGTCACCTTGGCCCCAGGCTTGAACCAGAAACATGGTGTGGTGCAAATGGGAAACATAAGAGGCAGCTTGACAGAGGGCAATTTGGGTAAAACAGCATCAGGAGTGTCAAAATAGATTTGTTTCCAATATAGAAAACACCTCCCTTGGGAGCATGAGGGAGACTTCGAGTTGTTACTTTTGGATGAGAGAGGCAGTGAATTAGATCTGCAAACAAACGGGAACTGGCAAAGCTGACAGATTTTGCTCTGATTGCTTTGCTTCCTCCATGCTGGGCTATGTCTTTTATATATATATATATCCTTTAATTTTTTTCCTTTTAATTTATTGAAATGCTCTGGATCCCTATCCACTTTCTTTGCTCTTTACTTCTTATTGCTTTGGCTGAAACTTTAAATCCCCAGTATGACTGGGATCAGTGCAAGAATAAAAATATCCCATGGAAAAACAAACCAACTCAAGGACATGAAAACAAGCTGCAGTGTTTCTGATGTTCACTTTTGGTAGCAGAAGGTGGGTGTCTCTTGGGAGTAGGACAAGGACATGGGGGCTGTGGCCTCTGGCACAGAGGGCTGTTGTCAATCCCTGTACAATGGGGTGCCCAAACTGAATTAGTGGGCTACACTCTGGCTCCTAAGGATGGAGCTCTGCTGAAATTGGCTGCCTGACTTTGAAGGGCAGGAAAAGAGAGAAATCTTGCTGCCAAGGGGTGAGGTTGGAGGCCTTTCCTGAAGCTAAAAAAGTGCCAGGAAGGAAGCCTTGCCCTGTGAAATGTCTTCAGAGAGCTGCAGGGACATGGAGAAACAGCTGCCAAGCCACCTCCTTGCATGATCCTGCTTTTCCAGAAACAAGCATCATTTTTCACAGGGGGAAACTGAGGCCCACAGCAAAGATGTGGTATCAGCAGGTGGGGAAGGCTTGGAGCAGCACCCCACATTCCTGGGCATCAGCTGCTTTCCCTCTATGCAGACAGCTTGTGTAGTCAGTGTGTCACATTACTCCCTTTTCATCAGTGTGAAATTACCTTTTGTGAAAAGGGGAAAGAAATCCAAATCTTCAAGAAGCCACTCGGACTGTTGTCTGAGGATTGTTTGCTTGCTTGTTTGTTGTTTTGTGTTTGCTCTATTTTTTTCAATCAAAGAAACAGATGTTTCTATTTTATATGAAATGGGCTGCAGGGCTGGAGCTTGGACTTGCTTCCAGAACTGTGTATCTGGAGTGAAGCAGCGGTCACTCCAATGGGGAGCAGTGCTTGTTTGCAGTGCCAGACCCCCAAAAGTTTTGGGAAAGACGCTTTCCCCTCCTTGTGGCACCTTGCTGTCAATGGCATTAATAACAGATGTATTTACAGCCTGCATGCAGTGGAGTGGCTCTGGGAATGTTTCTCCTTCCTGATCACTGTTGTGTCTGCCTCAGAATGGGGCTGCTCTAGCTTTGCTGCAGCCTCCCCATGTGCCTTTGTCTCAGCTTCTGATTCACTGGGGCTTTTCTAGCACCCTTCATGGTTGTCACTTAAAGAGACACATTGGACTGCTGCAGCTCATCACATGGATTTCCTGGGGACAAATATTTCCCAATGGGATTCCCTCAGCACAGCTCAACCTGAGTCTTTCTGTCAATGTTGGCAGGTACATTTCAGCATCCTCAGTACCTTGTGTGCAGGGACTGGTTTGGAGGATGCTTTTCTGCATCAGTTGTAGTGTTGTTTCATGTCTTGACCCTTCTTGCATTTTGACTCCAAAGGAAATGGTGAGAAACTATTTGCCCTGCCAATGACCTTGAAGCACGGGACCAAGAGCTTGTGTTCACATGAAACCTCCTGCACACCCTGCATAAATTTGGTCTGCTGACAGGGTCTGATTCTGCCAGCTGTGTTCTATAATCTGTTTCAAAGTTGGATTTAGCTCCCGGTAAACAAGATGAGAAAGCTGGAGCTGAAGTAATGTGGAAAGCTGGTTCCTCAGAGCTGCAACTTATCCTTGCTTTCCCACAGACAGGTGATTGCTCTACTAATCATAACAGATACTGGTATCTGCCCACACAATATTCAAGCTGAGGCTAAGGCAGGAGCTCAGCAATGCACAGTGCTGAACCTCATCAGCAGGTTGGCAATGGGGCTCAGCAAGGCCAGGAGCTGCAGCACATTGAGAGATGCCTGATGGGGGTAACAGCTCCTCAGTACTATCTCCTCTGGGCTCCCTGCCCTGGAAAAGGGCATATATACTTCAGAAATGCTTCATGCTGGGCCCATGACCATGACCAGCAGAAGCATCCTGCTTCTTTGAGAAGCAATATGTCAGTGGTGTCTGCTGCATTTCTACCACCAAGTTTAGCACTTAGTCAGGGAGAGAAGAAAGTGCATGAATGCCATGCCACACTGCTAACAGTGCTCTCCATGCCTCCAGCACCACAGATGTCCTGACAAAGCCCAAGCTGCTCTGTGAGGGTGATGGCCATATTTCAGGAGAGGTTTTGGACTCCCTGATCAGTAAATGAAGCCTCTCATGGCTCCACATTAAGGCTGAGGTATGGGAACTGTAGCTGATTAGGTACAGAAGAAAGCTCTGGACTGGATCAGAAGCATCTAACGCGTCAGATCCTCTTTAATCATAAATATACAAAGGCAAGAATCTCATCTGACTGCTGGGCTGTGCTGAAATAATAGCTTATTCAGAAGATAACATAAGGAATTTAAGCCTAAAAGCCAACATTTGTGGTGTATATTTAAAACAAACAGGCACAGGGAGCCTATCTGCATTTAATTTCCTTCACAAACTGCTTTGATCCAGACATTATTGTCCAGGAAAAGCTGGCATAAGTTTCATCACAGACATGACCAACAATGTTGCTGTGAGCTGCCCAGCATTGCAGGTGAGAGTAGGTGCATTATTCATTTTATCTGAGCGTTTAGGCTGGTGAGTCTTGCTTCAGTTTGTCACCAGGATCTTGTTGCCTCCAAAATCTGGAGCCTTGCCTACCTCACCGACAGGAGATGAAAAAATAGGGCACTTGTCAGGCCCTGCAGCAGGTCTCAGCTACAGCATGTTTGGTGATGTACAGGAAAATGCTGGGAGTGACAGGGCACCCAATTCAGACGGGGCAAAGTGAGTGAGGGATTTGTGCAGGCTGCTGGATGCCTATGGCATGTGTGGAATGAAATCCCTGAAGAGAAGGCGATAGATTCTGGGTTTCCAGCATGTTTTCTGTGAGCTCATGGTCCTACAGACTCTTCTGCTTCTGTGGCTGAAAGAGGGACCATTCATTTTTATGGTCATGTCAAACTGATTGTCACATTCTTTTCTGGCTGTCTTATTGTACATTTATGCTTAACCTGCCAGAGGCTGTGCTCTTTTAAAATTCCTTAGTCTTCAATATGTGAAGACTGTCCCATTTCCTTTCTTGCCCTGCAGGTTTACCCAATTGGCCTTTCAAAGGTCTTTTTCTGTGAGGAGGAAGGTGCCTTGTGCTGAGTATCTGAAAGGGCATCTTTAACCAGTCCCTGTGCTGCCTGCATGATCCATCTCTTTGGCTATTTAGTTCATTTAGATGCTTTTTTTATGGCTATCCTCATTGTAAATGTCATTCCCTTTTCTCAAGGAAACACTGGCAGAGCGAACTTTTGCCATCCCTGCATGTATAGGATGGTCACCTTACATGCAGTGTTTGGGTACCATTGGCTTGGAAGACAGAGCAAAGGTTTATGGCTCCTATTGTGGGCTTGGCTACCAAGTTCTGTGTGCAAAATTCTCCCTAACACCAAAAAAAACACATCCCTGGAAGCATATATATACATACCTATAACTGGATGTGGCACTTAGTGCTGAGGTCTAGTTGGCAGGGTTGTAACTGGTCAAAGACTGGACTCTTGGAGGTCTTTTGCATCCCAAATGACTCTGATTCTATGATTCCTCTCCACTTCCCACCCCTCCTGCCTCAGAAGTCTATTTCTCTTCTCTCTGGACCCACAGCTGTGAGGGATGGCTGGTCCTGTGCTGCAGCAGAGTGCAGCAGACACCCCTGCCTGCCTTGCAATGCCAGTCTGTCAGAAGGGGACTGTTGTGTCCACCTGGTTCCATGAAATCTCTTTCTGTGGTTATTTTGAAATGAAATGGCTCTCCAGCTGGCACAAGTGGCTGGGTAGCTGAGGAGGAAATGTGTATTCTTTTAATTTTCTTGTTATCACTCTTTGCTTGTGCAGCAGCTGAGATGTCTTCCTTGATAACTTTTCGGCTTGCAATATTTGAGCCTGTTTTCCTGCCCTTGGCAGTCCCCCATGACCACAGCCATGCTGTGCCAAGAGTTTTCCCCCAACACTGCTGCACTCTTGTGTGCTTGCAGCAACCCCAAAGCAGAAAGGTTAGGTGTTTTCATTGCAAGCTGCACCATGTCTGTCAGGATTTACCAGATTGCTCTGCAAGGAAGTGCTGGTTTGCTCTACAGGGATGTTTCCGATGTGCTGTTGGTCCTCACAGCCCCTTTGGAAACCAGACTGAGTGCAGGAGCAGGGGTGGGATGGCAGTCTCCCAAAGGCTGGGTCCAGGTCTGCTGCAGCTCCTTCAGGCCTACATATTGAGGTTTGTGCTCCACTGCTCCCCAGGAGGCAGAGACACTGGGTACCCAGATCAGGCAAGAGGAGAAAGGCCAGCAGGAAGAGCTCCAAGCCCAGCAGCTCTCCATCTGCTGACGTTCCATCACAGAGGCAAGCTGAGGCTGAGCTGGAGAACCTTTTGCACTGGGACCAGCAACATGAGCAGGGGTCTTACAGTATTAATTACACATCTGGAGAGTCTGGCGGGAAGCCCAGTTCATTATCGCCGGTGCTCAAGGATGATTTCAGAAGTCCTTCCCCTCCTGCCTCTCCTCTCAAAGCTTTTTCCTTCCAGCGTGTCACCATTTGCACACCCTGGAGAGACCCTCACTTTTAGTCCAGATGGGGAAACAGCTCTTCCAAACTTTGGGGGCCAATCAGTCATCAGGCACAATATGGGCACCGTGAGGTTGTAGGTAGGGCAAGCTGAGGCAGAAAAATCAGGCTGAGTGGCATAGCCCTTCTTGTGGGGTCCTGCTGTGTTGCCTGGAGCTGCACTGTGGAATGATCTGGAGGGTGTATTTGCATTGCTTTGTCCCTGGTGTTGGGCACAGTACGTGCATCTGGGTGAAACATCTCTGAGATTTCCCTTCCAGCACCTCCCAGACTAAGAAAGCAGCTATTCCTCTGCTCTGTGTGCAGCCCTGTGTACTCAGGCTGCTGTGAGGGTGGTGAGGCACTGGAACAGCTTGTCCAGAGGAGCTGTGTATGCCCCATTCCTGGAAGTGTTTAAAGCCAGGTTGGATGGAGCTTTGAGCAATCTAGTCAAGTGGAAGGTGTCCTTGCCATTGGCAGGGGAATTGTAACTAGATGATAATTAAAGTTCCCTCCAATCCAAACCTTTCTATGATTCTATGATTTTATGATAAGCAGCTGTGCACAGGGCAGGGTGTTCAGATGCCTAGTCCTTCCTGTAACCACACTTACCTACAACCAACTGGGCAAGGAGGTTCTTGCTGCCTGCTGACGGCTTGGCAGCTGCTTGTAACCTGGAGCTCTTTAGATCTGCCACCAGCCCCCAGAGCCTGGATTTGCATCATACTCCTCTATCCTTCAAAAGGACACTAGCAATGTCCCCTAACCCTCTGAAAGGGGAAAAGGGCCATGGTCCAAGTGCAGCAAGCCGCTCTTTGAACGGCTGGTGCTGTTAGCTGGGGAGGGACAGCTCCTCAATACTGCAATTGGAACTCCACAGGTAGGTAGAGAAGTGTGAAAAGCACTGGAGAAATACATCTGCTGCCATGATCTTTCCTAAAGCTCAAATGGTACTGATAGGCTATAGGAAACAGTTAGTTTGCAATTAGTACATGGAAGGCACAATGAGATAATTAGCCATGAGTTAACAGGATGAATGTGACGACCACATTCCCTGTTTACTGATGTTTGGCTAATTTGACATCAGCAGCTTTGTTAAGTGATTATGAATTACACAGAAGGCTCAGTGAGCTGGATCTTACTAACAAGGGAGCAATGACGCATGGCTTGCACCTGGGACATTTACTGCTCCAGGGGTGACTAGCCCCGTCCCACATGGTTGTCATGTCTCCCAGCTTCTCCCTTTACCCAGCTTCTGTGAGAGCCCTGCGAGGGTTGTCTGCTGGCCTAGATCCTGTGGGCAGGGAAGGCAAGGGCTCCTGGACCTTGGTGTCCTCTTGGACATTCATGCCCAATTTGACAAGACCATTCTGCCATCCTCTGGTCTGTTTGACCAGGAGCAGTGACAGTACAGGGATGATGCTAGGATGGAAAGTGTGAGGAGGTCTGGCAGGATTTTCATGGGTCATATCAAGCACAAGAAGGTGGCTTTTGCAGACCAAAAATCAGCCTAATGAGGAATAAGCAAGTATTCCAGTGGGTGATGTTAATAAAAGGTTAGATAGCACCAAGTTGAGGACAAAGGAGAGAAGACAGGAAGGAAAAATTTTATGATGACCCATGGGAAGTCCGTGGGCTGGGACTCGCCAGTTGTGAGCTTCCCTGTGGCCCTGAGGGACTCTTTGACATGCCACTTCTGTCCTAGGCAGAGAGGATGACCAGGAGACATCAAGAATACCCTTGAAAGACTGTGATGTTTTCTGGGGCTATTTCTGGGGATTACAGCCTGTACAACAGGAGACATGAAGTCTTGGTCTGGACTGGCACCTGTCTCCACAGTGGTTGTTTTTCTATCCCCACATTTGGGCACAGCAAGGAACTGAGGAGGGGAGGGAAGCAGGAAGGCTCAGGTGGTGCCTGCCCAGGCTTTGAGACAGGCAGACACACATGTGCCCGGGGAGGCAAACATGTGGCTGGGTCAGCTCTGTGCTGGGCTGAGCCAACTGTCCTGCTGGGAGATGGGGATAATTAGCTTGAGCCCAGCATGATGCTGATGGTACTTTTGAAAGATGCTGCCTGAGATATTTCAAGGGCGTGGGGCTAAGCAACCTGTTAAATGCTCTTACAAATCTAACAAGATAATCAGACCCCTGAGAAGCTGAACAAACAGTTGTATTTCCACCGGGAGGAGGTGAGCAACCTTTGCGAATGTCAAGCCATTCACTAGGAGACTTGGGGGTAGTGCAGGAAGAACCCCCGGGGGCCACAAAATGGGAACAGAAACCCTTGTAAAGCAGTTTGTCCTCAGCGATTTGTCTCTTTTCTCCCTGACTTGAATGAGAAGCTGCAGAGGCAGCATGAAAATGAAATATAACCAGGAGGAATACTCCATTTCAGCTCTCCTGCAACTCTTACTGCTCCCTCTGGTCCCTGCTGCTCATCTGCAGAAGTCCAAGGCAAAGTGTTATTGAGCTGCTGGATCTGATTGAATTTTTTTCACATCCCTGAAGGGCCACTGTGACTGGAGTGCTGCTCTGAACAAGAGAGGACATGGTTAGCCAGCTGGCAGGACCAGACCTCGTGAGACCCAAGCAATGTCTGGCCCAGACTGCTGAATGAATGGGTAGCAAGGCCAGATCTCTGCTGCCATGTGGGAACTGCAGCAGATATTTGAAGAAAGGATGGAGACTGAGGTTAAGCTTGCCTTGATAGCACACTCAGATAATAGTCATACCCTGACATGCTCTGTGGAGAGGAGCTCTCTGCTGTGCAGTGGGTGTGAGACCCTCTGATGGGATTTGGTGGGCTCCAGATAACACCCTTGAGATTAAACAGTGTTGGAAAATGGACCTTCCCATCTATGGATTGAATGTCTGGCTTGGGATGACCTGGGCTTTGACTTCACTCTGAGCTGCCCACCAGCTGGGAAGCCCTGGAGAGTTCCGAACACCTCTGGGAGGAGTAGAGAAGCAACTCATGATTTCAAAGGGAGCTCTGAGCCCTGCGAGTCTCACAGTAAATCAGTGAGTGAGCATGGACTCAGAGACACTGAATCACTCTTTCTCTGCAGGCTACAGTACAGGTGAACAACCAGCTCCATCACACAGCGGTGAAATGAGGAGGGCAACATCCCCAAGCCTTTAGGGACATTCGTCTCCTGAAAGCCCTAAGCCATATGTGGCCACCATGGTGGCTGTGGGAGCTCATCTAGAAATGCAAGGCTCTGCTGGGGTCCAGAAGGTGAGGATAAAGATGCTGTTGGTCTCCACTTTCACTTGTTCTAGAAGGGTTGACAGGGGAGTCATTCCTACTTATCAGGGTCTGATCTGTCACCTCTTCAAGCTGTTCAGCCCAACTCAGTGGGCTCTGTGTGGTGCAGCTCAGGAAGTAAGAGTGCAACCAATTCCCTACAGGCAGGAAGCACGAGGGCTCCTCAGACTTTGGAAGGGGGAAGGAGAGTGAGCTTTTGCAATTGTTTGCATAGAGCAAGTCTCTCCACAGTTTTCAGGCTCTCTGAAAACTGTGTCATGTTCAAAAGCCAGCTGACCCAGAGTCTTCAGTCTCCGCCCTCTCTGGGGGCCTCCAGCTGTGTCCCTTTGGCTTTCAGATGGAGGGTGCTGCACAGCTGGGACATCCAAATGGGGTGTGCATCTTTCCCCAAGCCAACAGTGCTCAAGCCTGGCCAGGAAATGGCTCCTGCTGGCCTCAGTGACATCAGGCTGAGCTGTGAATGGAGCTGGCTGGGGAGAACATGTATTTGCTGTCCAGCTGGCCCCACCAATGGCAGGAGCAGAGACCTGGCTGTGGTACCTGTTTCCACCTCCCCTGTGCAGCTGGCAGGGGAAAGCAAGCCCAAGCCAGCAAGGATGATGGATAAATTGAGGTGAGGTGAGATGGGCAAGGAGGCTGGCAGGGGGCTGGACTGAGCACACAGGAGCTGGACCATGATGAACTCTGTGAAAGGGCAGTGCAGTCTTGTAGATCCTCCTCCCCATTCCATGGGAGTGGAGAGAGACCTCAGCTCCACATTTCTGTGGTTTCTTTGCTCATTATAGGAAAAACGAAGGGTGAAGACAGGTCAATGAATCATTACTGTTTGGTTTGGCTGCATTGCCTTGCTGTATTTAGGAATGGCTGATTCTTTTTCTTCTTGTGAATTGTTCTCTCTTCCCCCGCTCCTTCGGGTTTTGGGGTTGTTTTGTGGCTTTTTTTCCTGCTTCGATTATCCTGAATTATTGCAAGATGGTGAAACAGAGGACTTCCTCCTTTCCTTGCATTGGCTTCTCTTGCAGCAGATGTCAAATAAAAGTCTGGATTTTGGATAACTCATCCCAAAAGGGGGTTGGTGCATCCTGGATCTTTCACCCGTTCCATGCTGAGACATTGCAGGAAGCCACTGGCGTGGCCTTCAGGCTTATAACAGCACTTTCCTGGGGGGAAAAAACCACAAAAAACCCCCAAACAAACAAAACAAAACAAAACCAGAAAAAGGAACAGGAGTCCTCTATCTATTTCTTAATTATGTATTTTTGTTTGTTTGTTTGTTACTGGAACATCTGTTCTGCATTTGTGCACAACAGTAATATCTCTAGATCTGTTCATTCCTTCAGTGCTGGGATGCTGGGATTGTGTGGTGAGAGCCTGTACACACCACCACACACTTGTACCTCAGTAGGACATCGTGAGGTGTGGGCATGATGGAAGACACATCAGCAGAACAACCACTTCCATCTCACGCTCCACAGGCCACATGGGGAGTTGGGACTACTCCCTTCTCATCCCACTGCTACCCACCAGGGATGCCCATGCCATGTGCTTTTGGCATGTACAAGCTCTATCCTCAGCTTTTATCTTTTGGGAGGTATATGTGCCTTGGGGCTGTGCTGGAGGAGGTGTTTGCAGACCCATCTCCCTTCTGCTGTTTCAGGCTGAGACTGGGAGGGGAGGCAGCGCTCTTGTGTTTGCAGTGATGAGGGTCCTGGAAAGACAGGGTGCAATTTTCTCATTTGAATCTGTGCTGGGTTATAATTTTTCCTAATTCCTCACCTGTCATGACACAGAAACTAGGGATGAGAGCTCCCTCTTACACATCACTGCCTGATTACATGGTGTCAGAAGAGGCTTTCACAAATTATTCCACACAGGTAGAACAGTCTGGAAGGGGAATTGGCAGAGAGCCACAAACAGGGGCTACAGTCTTTGCAACTCACACAGCAGTGAGTGATTCTGAGGAGGCCAAGGGGTGGACATCCTGATCTTTCAGGTAGACAGACACTCCCAGCAGTCAAAAATCAATTTTACATGAAGCTGGTTGGGAAAGGGCAAATCTCACCTGGAAATCTGAGTGCAGCTGTCATTCTGACAGCACTGCCCTGTGTCAGGGCATACTTTTGCCCTGTGCATTCTCCCAGGCTGGGTAGGAATGGTTATGGAGCAGACTGGCATCCTGATGGAAATCAGGCAGGAGAGCAGTTAACCACCCACAACTCTGCAACAGGATTGTCCTGGGCATTGCAGCAGGAGGGTTAATCAGAGAGCAAACTGCTGGTGATATAATCAAATCAGGGAGAGGCTGTTGTGAGTATTGGAGGTGACATTGCAAAGGATATGTGGGGAGTGTTTGTAAAACAATGCGTGTGCTCCCTGAAGGAAGGCAAGCAAGTGGCCAAAGAGTGAGTCTGGCTAACAGAGCCCAGCTCAAACATGTATTGTGAGTACGGGCTGAGATATTTCTTCCCATTTTTTCTACACTAGCTTTCAGGGGCTCTTTGGGAAAAGCAGGCTTGTGTTCCTCAGAGTGTCCTACAGGGGCAGTGAGGGGGCAGAGATCTGCTGAAAGACCATGCAGTTGCTGGCTATAGAAAACAGTGGCACAACATCATAAACTGAGAGAAGGTTTTCAGATACTGCCCTCTTGTCAAACACCCCATTTTAGGCTTTATCACCAGTGCTCTTGCGACTGCATGGTGAGCCAAGCAATGGCACTTATCTGGGTAAAAAAAAATAAATTTGTGGAGTTCAGGGCATGCCAGGTTCATTTCAGATGGATTGGCTGCAAGAACAGGCTTTTTGTGCCATGGCATGATTACGGGTGCTCAAGAAGGGAGTTATGAAGGGTGCAAACTGAAGTCAGGGTGCTTTAATGGGCAGCAAAACCAAACCTGACATCTTCTACTCCCCTGAATCACTTCAGGAGCTCCCTCATAGTCTCAGCTCTCTAGCAATGAGCTGTTACCTGCAGCAGCAGAAGCATCAGAGAGCCTGAACTGATGAACCCCTGCTACTACACTGCCTCCACATGAAGAGCTTGGCTCAAGCATCTGCACTTGTGAGGCTGAATCCCCCCCTTCACCTCCTGGTCCTGGGTTTTCCTACTGAACTTGAAGCAGAGACTGGCTGTGGAGACCATGGTGTGGGCTGTGTGAGCAGGTCTGCAGCACCTGAGGCACGCTCAGCAAAGATCTCTGGTCCATGTGCTGGCCTTGTACACCTCAGGCTGCGCCCAGGGCAGCTGCAGGACAGAACCTGACATGGGGACTCCCAGGAGAAAGAGGTGGTCCAGACTGTGGTGAGCAACAGCTTTCAGTGTCTATACAGTGGCTTGTAGTGGGGTGGTGTCCTCAGCATGGTTTTGTGGAACAGGTGTCCAACTCCAACCCCAAACAGTTTGTGGCTCTTTTCTTCAGGCCCCTGTGACTTTTCACTGTGTGTCTTCAGTTGCTTGTCTTTACAACCCTTTACTGACTATGACCCAGGGATCTGGGCGTTCCCTAAAAAGACTGTGCAGCTGCCCTGTGCTCATAGAACCATGAAATCAGAGAATGGTTTGGACTGCAAGAGGACCTCGAACATTATCTAGTTCCATCCACCCTTCCATGTGCAGGGACATCTTCAACTAGACCAGGTTGCTCAGAGCTCCATCCAACCTGATCTTGAACACTTCCAAGGATGTGGCACCCACAACTTCCCTGGGCAACCTATTCCAGTGCTTCAGAACCCTCACAAAAAATAATTTCTTCCTAATATCTAATATAAACCTACTCTCTTTCAATTAAAACCCATTCATCCTTGTTCTGTCACTACATGTCCTTGTAAACAGTCCCTCTCCATCTTTCCTGTAAGTTCCCTTCAGGTACTGGAAGGCTGAAATTAGATCACCTGAAGCCTTCCCTTTTCCAGGCTGAACAATCCCAGTTCTCTCTGCCTTTCCTCACAGGAGAGATGCTCTCTCCCTCTGATCATCTTGGTGACCTCCTTTGGACTTGCTCCCACAGGCCAGTGTCCTTCCTGTCTTGGGGAACCAGCACCTCATTGCAGTGTAACAGCTCTGGCTGAAGTGCTGCTGAAATACCACTGGCTGTCTCAAGGGGGTAAGCAGCACATGCCAGGCTTTCTCATGGGAATTCCAAGACTGTGTTTGTGCTGTCTGAAGCTGCCAAGGAGATTTAGCTGTTTGTCAAGCTGGCAAAAAGGGGTACTTAAAGATCCCTGATCCATGCTGGCCACGGAGACCACCTTCCCCATTCTCAAGGACCAGGGAGAGTCAGATGATGGATGTGGTAGGAAAGCATGACTAGATAACACAACAGATCAGGAATAAATTAGCAACGGGCATTGCCTTGCTCAGCTCCCTCTAGTCCAACTCTCCTGCAGCACAAATATTTTCCCTGTCTGCATCTTTGAATTCACTGTTTAATCTACTTTCAAATGTCCCAGGCTTTCCTTGGGAGAAACTTCTCCACAGTCCCATAAATCTTCCTGTCAAGAAGTTTTTTTCTTCCTACAGACCTGAAATTTTCCCTTTCTTAATTTCATGCTGTTTATTCTCCCTTCCTCGTTCTGAGCCCTCTCCTGGAAAGGTGCTGGAGCAGGACAGGAGCTGAGCTCTCAGAAGCATCTTTCTCTCATTCTGCTCTCTAAAGAAGTTATTTGCCACTCAGGGCTAGTTCCTTTCCTCCTGCTTGGTCCTACCTGCTCCCAGGCAATGCAGTGAGAGTCTTGGGCTGTGCCCGTGGTGCTGGCAGAAGCACAGGATTATCGGATGGGAAGGCGGATGAGTTGGAGAGGCTCTTTGGAGCCTCTGGTCCCATGATCAGCTCTTCTTAGCCTTCCCTGCCTCTTGTTTCTTCTTAAACTCCCCCTCACTTCTCACTGCTGTTCCCTCTTTTCTCATGTCCAGCCTAAATTTTCTTTGCTGCAGTTTCAGTCATTCCCTGTTTTAATTTGCTCAGCACAGTCATGATGAAGAGCTCATTGCTGTGGCCTTTCTTGCAGCCTTCCCTGCACAGAAAGCCTACTAGTTTTCTACTTACATCAGTGACAAGAAATGCTGGTTCTGAAAGTCCTTTGGGCTCTCCTGGGAAAGGGCTGCAGGCTGTTGCCTTTGCTGCACACGTACTGCAAACAGATGAGCCCAGAGGAGCACCTTGCAGGTTAATCTTGAAAGTCTAAATGTGGTCAGGTTGGGTTGCAGATGTTGATGCCAGAGTGTATTTATTCATTTCACAGTTTTGCTTATTTATCAGATCCTGTGATCATTAAATTGTGCATTACCATTTGGCATGTGGCAGGTTTTAATTCCTATGGCTGGTTTATGCCCTCCGCAGGTATTAGCCTAAATGCATTTCCTGACAAGTGATGGATGCTCCGAAAAGCCGTGGCAACATATTTATTGATCAGAGCTCTCCGTAACCCCAGCTCACTAATGCAAGCTCTCGCAGCGCCAGGAACTATTGTCTCCTCAGACTGTTTCATTAACTCAGATGTGAGGGTTTGGTCTTTCCTTCCATGCCGGATGGAGTAAATCTTGAGCGGTGTCAATTCTGACAACAGCTCCAGCTCACTAAGTAGGGTAGACCTGGCCTGTGCTTGGCAAGGGAACCTCTGAAGAATATTTAGGAATAGAGAAGCCCTTCAATGACTTTCCAGTGAATGTGGAGGCAAACACAAACCTCCCAGGTGTATTTGGGTTTGGAGGGTGCCTCTGCAATTGTCTCTCTTGCAAATCCATCTGACCTGTCTCTGTACAGGGTCCTGCAGAGGCAGAAGGAGGGGGAGCACAGCACCTGAGTGCGGCTGCAAGTATTCCCTGGCACAGATGGAGCTGGCTAGGGAAGTGCCAGCTCAAGGCTCCCTGCAGGGTCTGCGTGCAGAGCTGCCTTGGCACTACAGGGAGTGGGATGCGTGTGCTGCTGGAAGGGCTGTGCTTGGAAAAATCTAATAGGAAAAGTTCTGCTTAGAAAGACCTGTTTTGAATAGGGGAAAGTTTCCGTTAACCTTTGAAGAGGTGGAGGAGCAGAGAGGTACCCTGAGTTACCCCATGTTTCATGGAGGTGTACATGGACCCTGATGCACTCAGAAAGCTCAGGGCTACCATAGCACAAAGAGATGAGGAGGAGTTAATGGTGTGGCCAAGCTTATTAGAAAACGAATTCAGCCGAAAGGTGAGGTATGGAGGCCTGAAGGAGTGAGAGGTCACTGGGTGGTGGTAACAGAGTTGCCATATGATCTTTGCCTGCCCACTCAGATGGCAAAGCACCTTGCTGAAGTCCTTTTCTTTTCTCCTGAAAAACATTTCTCCTTCCTTCTTTTCCCAAACGCAGTCTGAATGAGTTTAAATTCCTCAGGGACAAAGTCCAGAAGCCTTGAGAATTTCTCCATTCTTCTAGGAGAGGGTAGTGTAGACAAATGCAGGACATACTGTGCCAACCAGGGTCGCACTTGAGCTGGGACTTCATGAGGTGGGATGGCCTTGCAAGAAGATCGTGCCTAGAACTCTGGAGGTGCCACTACTGCCCTCAATGATCTGCAAACCTCCTATCCCATCTGATATCTGGGAATTGTTACATCTCCAGAGCAAGGAAATCAGCTTCCCAGCATCTCTGGTTTGCAGGATCCCATGGATGAAGATGTGTTGCTGCGGGCTGGTTGCTAATGCCTGCTGCTAATGCCCTCACTTTGCTCTGTGCTGTGTTCCAGTGGTGCAACAGGATCTTTATGTCCCAGGAGAAATATCCTGTGATGCAAGTGGCTGCTACAGTGGACAGACTGCCCCATTTGCTTCCCAAGACACATTCTTATACAGCCTTCTCTGAATCTGCATCTTGGGTCTAGTCATCTCTCTACAATCCCCATGCAACAGCATGCAAACCCCTCAGCCCTTCATGGTCATCTCCCCTCCTTTGAGAGCAGAAAGGTGGGATGACAACACCTGGGGTCTTATTGCAGCCCAGGGCCTTGGAGAGTGAAGCAGGGATTTCACACTGTGAGACAGCAGAGCCACAGCTGGTCATGGGCAGTGGAGGATGGAGGACCACAAAATCACAGAATATGCTGAGTTGGAAGGGACCCACAAGGATTACCAAGTACAACCCTTATCCCTGCACAGGACCATCTCCAAGAGTTGCAGCATGAGAAAGAAGATGGAGGTGAAGTTGCCAAACCCATGTCTGGGGAGAAAGAGGGAAACAGTCGCAAAGAGTGGGTGGGAGTGTGATGTGGGATTCTGTTGGCTCCCCAGTTATGGGAAAGTCCAACAGATTTAAACCTGCTGGTGTGGATGCTGTTGTCTGCTGGAAAAGCTGCTCTTCAGTCATGCTGGAGAGGAATGACATCCCACATGTTGCAAAAATTTCCAGAAACCAGCTCCTCGTCACTTCTCCTGCAGTTTGCATGGCCTGAATGCCTGCGGTAAGAGTAGACAGGGCTGTTAGGAGAGAGAACTCTGGTCTTAGTGTGACACTGAAGCACTCCACAAGGCTGCCTTATGGTCAGCACTGGCAGCAGCTCTACCAGTTCTCCACCAGGGCACGGGTTATTGGTGTGCCCCAGGACAGGACAGTGGCTCATCTCTCTGACCTCTCATTCACTCAGCCCCCAGTCTGGGGCTGAAAACTGAAAATGGAACCTAAGGTCCTGAGGCCAGAAGTCAGAAACCTGTGCTTTTGCCAAATGCAAGCTGTATGCCCCTCATGCTGGTGCTCACAGGCGCCTGGCATAAGCATCTTTGGGACTTAATTGAGCACTAAGGTGGCATATCCACCACCTGCCAAACTCTGTGCTGAAACTAGAAGGGTTTCCACCCAGTCCTACCAAATGTCCTCAAGTGCCAAAGGTGTTAGGGGATGCCCATTTGGGTACCCACCACTTTGAGGGAAATACCTTCCTGTTTGCCTGTGTGAGGACCCCTGTCTCTCCTCAGCCAAAGGTCCCTGGAGCTGTCAGTAGACAACAGGAGGGACAGACACTGACCAATAACAGAATCTGAGGAAATGGCCTGAAGTTTTGTCAGGAAAGTTCAGATTGGTTATTAGAAAGAGATTCTTCCTCCAGAGGGTGGTTGGGTGCCGGAACAGGCTTGTCAGGAAAGTGGTCACAGCACCAAGCCTGACAGGGTTCAAGAAGTGTTTGGACCGTACTACTGGGCACATGGTGTGATTACTGGGGATGGTCCTGTGCTGGGCTAAGGGTTGGACTCGATGATCCTTTGGGTTCCCTTCCAACTCAGCATATTCTGCGATTCTGTGCCCATTAGGTTTGAAAGACCTCAGCTGTCCCCACAACTTGATCACAAATGCTAATGAAGGGTAGGTCTTCAGGGGCTTTTAGCAGGGTATAAACTGTAGCCAAGAACCAATTTTTGAGGTTATTTGGTAGATATGCATTCAGGAGACCTTTGGGAAGAGCAAAGTTGACCCTCCCATCATTGCATGGGCTGCTGAATGATTGAGCAGCAGAGTAGGATGAAGATATTTTCAGCTGGGACAGCACAGATGAAAGGACTCTTTCTATCTTCACCTTCCCATGCTGGAGACTGGTGAAGAGCAATAGTTATTTTATAGAAAGAAGCTGGGTCTTGGGTCTTACATTAATAGAGAGAGATTACAGCTTAATGTGAGAAGAAGTAAGAAGCTAAACGAGGTGCTGATGCAGTAAAGTTCTTTATTGTTAAGCAGTCTTAATAATGCATAGTGTTGTACTCATCTTTCAGTAACTTTATTCCACTATTGTAAATCTGGTTTTAGTGATCCCATCATTTCAGCTTTAGTTTTAGTTAAGAGCTTGCATGGTGGTGCCATCTGGCAGTGAGGCAAAAACTCTTACCTTCCTCTCCTCACACCAAACACTGGGAAATGCCCTGCTCCCACAAATACAGCTCCCAGATACCTGTGGGGCAGCACTCTGTCCAGCACCCATCTAGAGCAGAAACACTTCCCAAACATCACAATGAGGAGAAAGGAGTGTCTGACATCCAGCGGGATACCAGAAATCAGGCAACGAGAAGTCCTGGTAGGAATGGCAATGCAACTTGATAATACTAAGTCAAGGTGTGCAGTCAGAGATACCGTCCCCTTCACACACACTCTCCAAAGAGCTACAAAAGCTCACTTATCAGAGAAAAGAAACTCCAACCAAATAAATTACATATTTTTTGTTTCAAAAATCACTAGAACAGGATGGAAACCAGCAGGTTTTCTCCTGCATCTCGTTAATGCCCATGTCCCTTTGCTGTTCCTGCAAGGCTGGGGACAAACTTTGGGAGCTGCTCTCTGAGCGACCAGGCAGCAGCGCCCTGAGCTGAGCTTTAATTAACAGAAAGTGGCCGCCGTTCTGCTCAGCGCAGCAATCTCAGACTTCAATTGCTGATTGAGGCAAGAGCCATTTCTCACCAGGTAGAGGAAATAAGGCTTGCATCGGAACATAAAAGATTGTTTTAATTAAACCTGGTATTTCTAAGCCCGTCTCTGGCTGCAGCCAAACGGAGGAGGCAGTTGGAGTTGGTCAGAAAATTCCCAGAAAAAAAAGGCACTCTTTTCACTTTGTGAGCTAGAAGTGGAACAAGATAGGGAGGGAGACATAAAAAAAAAGGGGGGGGGGCTTTTATTTTATTCAGAGTTGTATTTTTCTCTTAACCACACAGGTTGGAGGCATCACATTTGGCATTACAGAAATGCTTGTGGGGTGTCTCAAAGGAGGAAAACCTCTCCTGCACGGTGTTTGTCCCCAGGACTGACTGCAGCCCAGGATGGCCCGGTGAGATCAAACCCCAGACCCAGCCATCACACTGTCTTTTGTCTGTGCACAGAGTTTCTTCCCTCCTTTCTCCAACTCACTTCTAACTCCACAGTGGCCTTTAGGGGAAGGTCAATATCCAGATAAATTTCTGCCTCAGGATTGTAAAAGTCTTGAGGCTCTACAGTGGACTCTGAGGATTTTTTTTGTGGCCAGCAGTTGTGTGTTGAGCCTGTATTTCTCCCTGCCAGCAGCCATTTAGGTAGTTTTAGCTAATTTAGTACTGTTGCATAAGAGCAAAACCAAGCAGACAACAATCCCCAACCTCATCAAACACCCTGAGGAGGCTGTGGAAAAGACCTGAGCCTCAGCTCTCAGCTGCATTTTATAAATCTGTCATGATTTTGAAATCCTCAGCTGGAGCAGCAAATCCAGTCTCCCAGCTATTCCCTCTGCACTCACCCAGCCCAGGAATGGCCTACGCTGCTCACCGAGCATCCTCTCACGAGCTGCAGCAACCTGCTCCCTGGGCAGAAACATCCAGACAAAACCACATTTTTAAAAGCATGTAAGCTGTGGGGGTTTCCTGCTGAAGAAAGCAAAATTCAGAGCTCCCAAAAGAGCATGGCTGACCCAGAAATCAAACTGGATTTAGGCTTGAGCTTCACGAAATGGTCAGGCAAGAGATCATCAGACTCAAAGTGATAGTACAAACAACCAGGATGGGACCATGTTTTCTGTAGCCACAGGCTATCTCCCACCCAGCAGATTGAGAACTTCTCTTGGTGGCTTTGGAATCATAGAATACCCTGAGCTGGAAGACACCCCCAAGGATTATCGAATCCCAGCTCCTGATCCTGTACAGGACAATCCAGATAATCATGCCATGTGTCTGAGAGCATTGTCCAAATGCTCCTTGAACTCTGTCAGACTTGGTGTCATGACTACTGCTTTGGGGAGCGTGTTTCGTGCCTGACTACCCTTTGGGTTTGCTCAGATGTTGCCCTGTGTCATGTATAGCTCCTTTTATCCATCTGTTCTGCTGGCTTTTTTGACCAAGCAAGCAGCATGTTCTCCAGGAGTCTCATGCTGGCTGTGACAGCACATGGTCTGGGTGAAGTGACCAGGACATCTGGGAAAACAGGCTTCTTTTGAACCCTTTGAAGGTGCTCAGGGGCTCCAGCACTTCCTGGACCAGGACTAAGAGCCAGGGGAAAGGTTAAACCACAGTGGTGAAAGTGTGGGATATTAGCAGCATCATCAGACCATAGCATCCAAAATGGAAACTTCCCAGCTTGTTCTGTGCAACTAGTTGATATTAAATCCTCAATTTCTTGCTTAAAATAAACACAATTGAGCAAACATACAAAAATATGTCTGTATTCAGAAACAGAAATACATTTACACACCACATATCTGGAGTTTCAAATGCTGCATTTGCCCAGAATGCTGCTTCAGCAAAACCAAAACTATTTGCAGAACAAAGTCAGTCACAAAAAAAAAATAACTCTCCCAGCTCAGAAATTTCTGGGGGCAAAAGCAACAATGACTATTCAAGTGAAACTGCCTGCCAAGGTATTTCCAAACCAGAGAGCTGCAAATGAATCCAAATGGTCCCATATCAACATTGGAATAAATTTAGACAAACAAACAAGTAAATTGAGACTAGCATGAAACTACTGGAAATGATCAAACCAATTTACATGTCTTTCCTTCCTTCCTCCTTGGAACTACCAGCAAGAAGGTGAAATTTCAAATTTTTTTCTCCATACAAGACAGGAAATAATCCTAAAATCTGAAATATTTCCACAGATTAGGATTTTTTTAAAGATTTATTATTTATTTGCAGTATTCCATGGTGCTTCTGAAATACCTCTTGCCAATGACTGAACTAAAATAGCTTCACCTGACTGAGCAGAGGAACCAAGATGTTTTTGTGGTGCATCAGGAATGTTTGTCAGCTGTCTGGGTCCCATCGGTGGCTGCAGCCAGCAGATTTAAACTGCATATGCAAAAATCTTAATTAATTAGCAATTAGTCATGGCAGCTTGTCAAACTGCAAAGCTTGGCACCGCAAGATGCAGACTCTGGCCACGTACTTTCAGAGTGTCAACCCTTAAGCAGGGCATCATTAAAGCATTTGTGACAGGGATGTGCCATTAAGCAATGGAATTTGGAAACATTTAGTTCAGTTTCAAGGAGCAAAAAATGGATGGTAAGGTATTGGATACAGTCTGCACCAAACTGCTCTGTATGGGGATAGAAGAGGGATGTGGTGTTGTGGGCTGCTATCTCTCCTCACAGGTCAGGTGTGTGCACGGCTCTCCAGCCAGTTGTCCTCTGGGATGGCTTGGGAATACCAGGTGGATATCCCAGTTTGCAGAAACAGAAGTCTTCCCCTCTGGAGATCTTACTAGCCCACATCAGAGCCCACCTCCCATTTGCGCCACTGCTGGGACTAGCTCAATCCATGCCAACAGAGGGATTTGGTTGAAGCCAAATTTCATTTTGGATCATCCTGGCTGGAGTCAGTGGGTGTTCACGGGCACCAGGACAGGGTATTGGGCATGTGAGCCAGGGCTGTTGTAGTACAGCACATTGGTGGGTACCAAATAGGAAAGGGCATATTTCCCACCACAGCCTCTGTCCCATGGGAGGAAATGCCCCCCTGCACTGCTGCAGGCACTGCCCACATCCAGCTGTTCTGCAGCTGGGGCGACTTTCATGGCTCCACCACTTCCAGTATCCCAGTATGTGTAGGAGGTGCTGGGCAGAGGAGATGGGACAGCAGGACAGCCAAGGCCTGGGTATCCCTGGGAATGCCACATCTGCTGGAAGCCCCCTCCAAGGGTTTTTCTCTCTAAGCTTGTGGCTCACGTCCTGCTGCTGCTGTTCACCAGCCTGGTCAGATCAAATCATTTATTTCCCACACAGCCTGAAAAAACACATTTCAAACCAATTTATCTCAAGGATCTTTACACGTTTTCTAACAGATTTTCCAGCAGAGGTAGAGACTTCTGGTGCCTTAAAGCTGACTGACTGTTGCCTTGGTTCCTCCTGTAGACCCCACAAGCTGCCCATGTGTCCCCCAACAGGGTAAGAGGATGCAAAAGTACTGACCAGTGTTTCCTCAAGAGAAGTTTGAAGCACCGTGCAGGAGTGAGACCACAGCTTTGAGCCAAGTGACGTGACTGGCTGCCCACATTCACCCACATTTTAGGTCATCACCAACACATTTGCTCTAAGAGCAATGGTGGATATCAGACAGGGTATATTAGAGACCCCCTACAGGGATCTTATTGTGCTGCTGTGATTTTGATACCCTTAGATAGTGGATAAGCTACCTCCACAGATAAAAACAGGAATCCAACATGAAAAATGCAGTCATTATGTAACTAGACACAGTTTCTTCAGCTCTAGAAAGCTGTGAGTGGAGGTAAATGCATACAGGATTGAAATTTCACTCTCCTCCAACTTCCTCCTGAGGCCAGATCTTTGTAGAGAGAAAGAAAAAGATTTGCTTCTTTCAGAAGGGGCTAAAAGGTCTTTATATATCACCAGACACCACATGCAGCCTGCTGACCAGGTCTACTCATTCCATCTCGTTTTGTTAGAGCTTTAGTCACGCTGATGACAGTCCTAACATTTCAAGATAGCTCTGGAACAGCAGCTTAACTGAGCATTTTACTGCAAAGGACAGGATGCCAGAAGTTAGACTCCACTCTCAGGTGTCCTGGCATCCTCTCTGCTCTGCACCAGCATGTTGGGAACCTCTCCTGCAGAGATGGAGATGTGGTACCAGCTGGAAATCCTCCTCTCAGCCCTCTCCTGCCACATTTTCTACTACGGCTGTGCTCATCAAGCAGGACCTCGCAATAGTCTCATTTGGGGGTTTATGCCTTGAGCAAATCTTTCAAAAATAAAGACAGCTTAATCCAGAGCAGGAGGAGGCAGAGGGGTAAGGAGAAAGGTGTCCGGCTACATGAAAACGAACTGCAAAGTGGACTGGAATAAGCGGAGATCATCTCCGCTGGGCACAGACAAAACCCATAGCAGGCACTCAGCAGGGAAGATTTAGGTGAGACATTAGGAAGCGTTTCCGAATGATATGAGTACCACAGCACAAGAATCAGCTGCCAGGAGGAGGCAGGAGCCCTCATCAGCTGCTCTAAAAAAGCAATTATCCTCATGTCCTGCTGGGCAGTGCTGGGCTCTGCTCAGGGCAGGAGTCCTGGCTGCCCGTGGACAGTCCCAGCATCACAACCTCCACAGAACGCAGAGACAACACTGTCAGCCCTGCCTTGCTACCCACGGCTCAGGGCAGGCAGGGAACAGCTGATGTTGTGTCTGCAATGGCATCCTACGGGTCCTGTTAATCACACAGAAATAATCAAGTCCGGGGAGTCAAATGCATTAACTGCTAATTACAGGCGTTGCTAACCCTGCAGGCACTCTGTGCCCCCATCACCAGGCTCAGCCCAACGCAGGGAGCCTGGCAATGTGAAGAGGATGTGACAGCCCTGAGCATGAAGTGCTTGCCTGACCACCCCATTGCTTACACCACTCCTCCTCCTCACCCGAGGGAACTCGCAGCCTCCTCCCTCCTGGGTGCGTGCACAAAGCGCTAATTACAGTATGTGTTAATATTCCTAAAGCAGCCTCCCTGTTGGCTCCTTCCATGACCTTGAGTAACACTTTTTCCCCTTTGCAGGGAGGACAGTGCTCGTTCAGAGCTGGCATGGGGCAGGGCGCAGGCTGAGAGCCAGAGCGGCACTGCCCTGATCCAACACAGTGTTGCATGTCCATGTAGTGAAAATGCATGAAAACCGTGAATCCTGCTGGCATTTCTCTCCTGCCTGCCCATTTCAGCCCTGCTCGTCTCCTCCCAGCACTCAGCAATGCAGCAGATGCGGCGCAATCTTGAAATGACAGAACGGTCTTTAGAACATCTGGAAGCTCTAACGAGATGAGATGAAACTCTGGAAATCAGACCTCTGAGCTGCATCAAACACCTCCTGAAATGCAGGGAGCCCACCCTAAGGGGCAGCAAATCTTTACTATTATTTTTCCGTCGTCTCAGTCCTGCACCAGCACCAGAGCAGGTTTCCATTTCAAACCTGAGCTTTCTCTCAGCAGAAGCGGGGCTAACCTGGCACACAAAACCTGAGGGCACAAAACCAGGAATAGGAAATCATGCTTCAAAGCAGCAGCCGTGTCTGGGTATCTCATTGCTGCAGCCAGACGCCCAGCTCTTGGGTAGCCTCTGATCCACAGTCACAACACAGACCTCATTTCAACCACTACGCCTCAAACTACTTATTTAATTGCCTGATATTCATCTCATTATGAATCACTAATTACTATGATCTTATTTGTGTTTACACTGACTAGATGCCCAGGCAGTATCATGCTCATTCTGCTACACTACTTGCCAGGTCCTTTACTGAGCTGTGGCTGCAGATCTCCTTTAAGTGAATTTTATTCCCTGCATTAACTTGGTTTTACAGACAAGGCTTTAAGCATGGAACAAATTAACTCATTAGCCTCAAATAATCCAGTGACCAAAACAGGCCATGTGTCATGGACTCTTTTCCAGCCCATACTGTCCTGGCAGCAACTGCAATCAAGAGGGTGGGATTTTTTCTCAGTGACTGCCCTGGGGATCTCTCCACACAAGCACCAGCTTTAGACCTCATGACAAGTGCCAGGAAGTTTAGATTGAAACTTGGACCCACATTTCTGCAGCAAAATCTTTCTGATTGAAAACCAAAACATTTTCACCAGAAAGAGAACAGCTGGAAGCAAAACCCTGCAGTTCTGGCCAGAAAAAAGGGGGGCTGCCTGCAGTGTGGTGATGGGTTATAAGAAGGAATTTCTGAGCCTCACCTGCTACTCTTTGTGTGTGTAATGTGGTGTCAGTTCCATCACCTGTGACGCATTTTACCCCCTCCTACAGGTCACATATCCCAGTGCTCTAGGGAAGCCTGCTGCCTAAAGCCATTTTCCAAGACCTTTCTATGTTTCTTGTCAATGAAACCCCATGAATATCCACAGCATTTCTCCTCTTTTACATTCAACTCCAAAGCAAGCTGCTTGTTTGCAGGCTGGCAAGGGCAGGAACTCAGTCTGTGGGCAGCCAGCTCCCAGCCTGACCCGCAGCCAGGGCTCCATACCAATTGCTCTGCACAAGCTTTTATGGCTCTTTTAGCTGCACTCAGCTTTGATTGTGCCTGATCAAAATGCATGTGGCCAGCTTTGATAATCACTGATGATCAGGAGCTTTTAGGAGGCAAATGACTGGGCCAGTGCTAGCTTGATGGATCAGGTCATTAGGTGCAGCTGTTTCCCTTCTTGACTTGCTTTTTGAAGGGAAGTTATGTTGGTTTTTTCCTTGTTCCTCTAGGAAGATGTGTGAGGGTGTTTTGGGGGTCTGTGGCTACTGCGCCTTCTTAAAAACATAATGGTTTTGCTGGGTGTATGAAGAGCGGTCATCATAGTCCTGCTGTGTCTTGGCTAGCATGCACAGCAGTGGATTTGAATAGTAATTTCTGCATAAATCAATTGCAGGTCCTGCTGGTGCTCAAATAGTTCTTCTGGCCACAAATAGAGCATCTTTATCATCACAGACCCCTTGGTGCGGACAGAGGTATAATCGTGGTGAAGAGGCAATTTCTAATTCAGTATTCACATCCCTGAGCCCTGCCTGCTTCACTGGGTGGGCTGGAGTCATGAAGGGCTCCTCTGTAGTGACCCAGCTGTGAACAGCTCTTGGAGATTTGGGAGTGAGGAGCTGCCTGCGAGGGTACCTTGCTTGGTAGAGACTTGGTGGGATGCCTCTTCCTCAGGGAAGAGCTGTGATTTTCCAGATGAGACTTTGGCCCCTCCAGGACAGAGAAGTCACTGTAATGACCACCCACCAATGTGAAAGACTATAAACTTGGTGGTCATAAATACCTCTTTGCCCTGAAGGAACTGAGCTGCTGCCAGCAATTAGAGAGACTGTTACAAACTCCACAATGTGTTTCCAGCCCACACCACGCTTCCTTTCCCTGTCCTCCTTGGGACCCCTGAGCTGTGGCTTGGAAAGCCAACATGCACCTGGGGAGAGATACACCCCTGGCATCGCCACCAGTATGACTCTCCTTGGCCTTGCAGGGTCTCACCAGCAGCAGCTGTGGTCAAACTTTACCTTGTGTGTGGACCTGCTGCTGTGAGGACAGCTGTTTGTGAGCCTCCAGGGATCAGTGGCCTCTCTAGAGAATATACCCACCCTACTGATACGGCCAGATGTGCTGCAGCTTCTGAAGCTCAGAAATGATAGTGTGAACCAGACTTCAGACTCTGCTGAGCTGCAAATGCTGGGGGAAAGCCAGGCAAGGAAAAGTGAAGCTGTATTTAGAGGAATCCATCAGAGATGGTATGACAGCTTGCTCTGCCTGGAGAGATTTGACAGCCCTGGACTAGAGGCAAGCTGAACAGCTTATACAGCCACAAGTAGGTATTTCTGCCGTGGTAGGGTTGAAGGCATCCTCAGAGAGGTTCATCCTTAGATGTCTCACTCTTCTCTGGGGACAGGTTTGCATACAAGGTTAATTGTAGGTACTAAGTATCTGCCTCCCTGAGGATACCTGGTTCAGGCCTCCTTGCTCTGCTGAGACACTGTCAGTTTAAGAATTAATTACAAATGTGAGTTGGAAAAAAAATTATCGTTTTGTTTAATAATAAAAAAAAGAAGGGGAAGGAAGAGAAATTTGCCAGAGCCATACATTAAAAACAAATTATGTTCAGCAGGCAGGTCAGTCAAGGCCCGCCAGGCAACTGGGAAGGCAGCGTGCAGGCGGTAATTGAAAAAAGCGAGACGCAAGCGAACCGCTTATGTGCTGGCATAATAAGTCCCAACACATGCACAATCACAAAGTGAGCAACAGGCAGCAGTAGCTGGAGTAGGGATGGGAGGTGCCCTGTGCTGTGCCCTGGGGACCCTGACCTGCCCCAGCACTCAGCTGGGGTCTGCCTGGGAGCAGGGCAGGTATCTCAGCTGTGATTCCTTGCTGTGCTCCTCCCTCAGACCTGACAAACCTCACATGGCCTCCAGGGTTTGTGGAACGTGAGTTAGAGCCAGGGCTTCCTTTACAGCCCAAGTGGGTTGTTGCAGAATCCAAGCACTGAATACCTACTGCAGGAGGGATGATGCTCTCTCTTCTCAGCTGCTTCTCCTTCCAGCTCCCACCTTGGGGAAAACCTTGTCATCCCAACCCTCTCTGCCCGTCCTGACATCTCTGTTGGGTTCAGCCTCAGGCAATGCCCAGGGGGAACTTTATCCTCAGGAAAGTCATTGAACTCTCCTACACACCTGGGAGCTGGAGGCAGCCCTGGCCAAGGCTTTCCCTAAGGCTGCCAACCCTGGCTAGCAGCTGAACTGGATGTGTGCAAGCAGGCAGCCCCTTTCCCGGGCTGTTGTGTATGGAAGGTGGTCCTCCTGTAGGGTCTGATATTTCCTTACTGTATGAGCTCATGAAGTGTGATGTGGACATTTCTCATGCCCCAGGGGTCCCTCTCTGCAAGGGGAACAGACCATCTTGTCCACTGCAGCAAGGGCAGGGCTCTTGCTGTAACACTGAGCCCATGCTGGCTCCTATGCTCCATTGTTCCTGGAGGAAAACTGGGGATATGGGGGAGCCTTTTGGTCTCCTCCTCTTCACCTCCTAGTCTCCAGACAGCCTTGAGAAACAGGGAAGTGGTGGCAGTGGAATGGGGATTGGGAGTGTTTTTCATCTTATTGCTTTATTTGGGACAGGTCTACACGTTGACAGTCAGCACGCAGTCAAGCCCTGAGTTTGCATTAGTGAGTATCTGCATCACATCTGCATCACAAGAAGTGCAGGAGCTACTCCATTAATGGCTAACTTGGCCTGACTCCCTTGCCAGCCCCTCTCATCAGGACTCTTGCCCACAGAAGATGTCGTGTTTAACCTGAGCTGCTGCTGGTAATCCCTTCTCTAACCCCATTCCCTCCTCAACCCATCACTCCCTCCCTCACGGTTCCTTTGTAGTCATTTCATGTTTTGGGCTCTGTTGCTTTGATTGCTTCAAATCCAGTGGGTCAGCCAAGATCAGGACTCATTTATGAGAGATGCTGTACATGCAGAGATCATCCTGCCCTGGGAGCTTATGGATAGCCCAACAAACCACAGTTTATCCAGGCACAAGGTGAGAACAGAGACATGGGGAGAGGCAGTAACTTGGCCCGTGTCACACAGAGGACCCTACAAGAGGAGCAGTCTCAACCCAGGTGCAACCACAGCCCCACACGAGGCACATGGAGTGCTAAAACCAAGACAAACTAAATGCAGCTGGCATAAAATCCATGCAGTACATTGAACTGTAATGATTCTGACAATAAAGCAACCCAATAAATATTATGAAATGAAAACAGCCCTCCGGGAGCGTTTGCTATCGATTGCTGAGAGCTGGCATTTGTGCAGCAGATTACGTGCGAGACAGGTTCGCTCTGCCTTTTCTTCTTTCCCTTTTAAATGCAGAATGAAAAGAGCTCTCTGGAGTGCGTGTTGGAAGGATACCCCCTCCCTCTTGTGCTTGGGCACTGTCAGAAAGGGAGAAAAAGGTGAGCAAGATAGGGAAGGCTGTGAAGTCAGTGGGGTAGGAGTTTGGGGGTGTAATTCCTATCCTTGCAAGCAGGGACAGTTCTGCTGGTGTCCTCCCCAGCCAAGCCTGCAGAATTAGGGTTCCCTTTTCAACCTTGAAACATTCATATCCCTGTGGCTGATGCACAGTGTGGTTCTCCTGTCCCAGCATGGGTAAGAGGAGATGGATGGTGCATGGATCTGAGCAGTATGGTCTGGAGTGGGTTTGTCTATGCTGGGAGGCACTTGCTATGGTGGGAGGAAGATGCTTGCCATGAGCACCTTTCAGATACACACCTCTGACCTTCCTGCCTCCCTATCCCAGGAGTGCATGGGTGACTATAAATGCGCCTTGCCTGGCCTGGCACACAAACCAGCTCTCAGCTGTGTCCCATGGAGTTGGTGCTGTGAGGACAGGAGTGCTGATGTATTGTGGCTCACTATTTGGCACCTCACTCAGTTTCTCTGGGCCGTGGGCTAGTCATAGTGTCCACACTTCACCACAACCACCACCTGGATTTTTCTTTTGTATTTCCCCTGTTCTCTCAGTGCCCCACAGGATGCTCAGCTGAGCCAGCCCTCCTCTTCTCCCTGGATGGATTATCTGATGCTGTGTGGGCACTGTGTAGTGCAGGAAGGCCCCTGCTCCTCCTCCCTGGATTGTGCTGCATCCTGGGCAGCCAAGCCGGGTTCTGGCCTCCCTCACACAGAGCCTTGGATTTCCAGGGTGTATATTCCCCTTGTTCTCTCTGACTTTTGCTTGATGCTTTTTGAATTCTCTCCACCAGGCTAATTTATCCCAATCCCAGTGACAGCCTTTCTGCTGCTGCTAATTACAGGAACACCAGCCTGTGAGATAAGTGTGATGGACTGGTCCCTACCTGTGGTTTGTAACTAGAGTGGGCAAACTCACAGGATGTGGGAGAGGGTAAGGGAATTCCTCATAAATTCAAGGTATGAATAAGGTGGGCAAGCTGTCTCTTCTGGAATGAGGAGTAGGATCCATTGGATGAAGCTAAGCAGAGCCAGGTTCCAAGGTAAATATTTCCAGCAATAGGTAATGGATGTTCAGCATTCTGGTCACAGACGCTAAACACTTACCTGGGTGGCAGGGGAGGCTGGACAATTTTATAGAATAGAGAGGTTCATAGTTACACTGGAATTATATCTTGCTCAGGAAGTCCCTGGGCTAAATGGCTGCTGCATCTTTAATGAACCAAAACACTGGCAGAAGAGCCCCTGTGCCAGCAAACCTCAGTGCTGGGTTCTTCCAGTGCACGAACCCTCCATACTGCTTCTCAAGTGGTACCTCTTCCTCTGCCTTCAGCTACTGCCATTTCATCAAAATCCCTCTCTTCTACAGACTCACGGCAGGGCACCAAACCCTGACAACCATTGCTCAGGTACTGCTGGCATGTTTGTCACGAATAGTTCTGTATTAAATGAAATACATTTTAAAGCTGCTGCAACATAGCAAGAGATATCCCTTAGAACGTGTTATCTCATCAAGTTCATCCAGTCTGAGTTCAGCTCTTTCACCAGCCTCATTTTTTTGAGCTGCAGCTAATGGCAATTTACTACAGAACACCTCCAGAGCTATGGTTTATTTTTTTTCCTTTGTTTTGTTTTTGTTTTATTCTATTGTTTGATTTGGGGTTTCTTTGTCGTTGCCTTTTTCGTTGTTGTTGGCTTTGGTTTTTGGTTTTTTGTTCATTTTTGTTTTGTTTTTCATTCTAGAGAGCTCTCCTGCAAACAGCTTAGACAGGAACAAGAAAAAGAAGAAAAGAAAGGATAGTTATCCCTCACTGGGGAGTGAGGATAAATAGCCCCACCTATTGCGGGCGTTTCGTAGACTGATGTTATGTCCAGCTGCAGGGTGCATGACAAGAATGGGCCCGACTCTGTTCTCAAATGCTTACTAAAATAAATGTAAAGTATCTGTGCTAGAGTCGATGGTTATTACACTGGATTTTTATCAGTGTGAGTGATAGCAATTGAAGGTTTCTTTCAAGGCATTTATAAGAAAGAAAAACATTCCTGCTGGCTAAAGAGATACACTTCTCTGCTAACTGGAAATAATCATATGCATTTTGATATCAGCATCTGCTAAATAAGTCCAGGATTGTGTATTAATGAAGGTGCTGTAAGAACTTTGGAGTACAGGCTCAGAATTCAAAATGATGGGGATGGATTAGACTGAGTGTCTGGAATCAGCCAGATGAAATTTAGTACAGAGAGCACAGGGTGCCACATTTGGGAGGGATAAATGAATGCATGAATGCATAGACAGGAGAGCCTGGAGACGCAGAAGGATGGCAGGAAAGGATCAGGGGGTTCAGATGGATGACTAACTTAGCATGAGTCAATAGTGTGATGGTTTAGCAAAAAGGGCAGCTCACCTCCTGGGATGCATAAATGTTGGATGTTGGATGTAAGACATTGAAAGCTGCAATTCTGCTTTGTTTGAGCCATTGCCAGGTCTGGACACTGCAGCTGAGGGCACCTGCAGATGAACCAAAGAATGGCAGTGTGTTTGAACAGAGAGATGCTAAAGCAGGCGAGAAATCAACATTTCCTTTCTGTGAAAACACTGTATTCTCAGGGTGAGAAAAGGAAGGACAGTAGCTCAGCCCATTTCTGAAAATGAAGATCAGACTCCTCTGAGTTTGACTCTACAGGACAATGGTGCTTGCTTCTTGCTATTTCTGTCCCTCAGACCCTTCTCCCGGGTCATTTGCCCCCACCCAAACGGGATCTCATCCTCCCACATACCACATTTCTTTTGGTAAGCATTATGATATAGAGTAAACCATTCTCACCAGATATTTTGCAGGTTATTTTCATTCCCTCTCACATCCTAGGGTTCTGAGAGACACAGGCTCCTTGACTGACTTCTGGATAGGGAGTCTTGTTTCAGTGTTCATGCTCCAGGCTTTGCCTTTGTGTTATTCCTTTTAAAAGCTAATCGACTTGTAAAAGTCTCATGTTTCATCATTGTGACATGCACTGTAAGTCTGAGCAATGTTTGGGAAAATGGTAACCCGGAGAGCAGTCAGCACCTCTCACCTGCTGCTCTTGATACCTGTGTTCAGGATCACAAGGACAAATAGCAATAAACCAAAAACCAGCTATTTATATATGGAAGTGGAATTGATTTGGAGCTGACCCTTTCCCAGTGGAAAATGAATGGCTCCTTGGTTGCAAAAAAAACCCTGTGAAGTTGCTGGGAGGCTGCAAAAACAGTTCATTATCCACTGCTCGATGAAAGCAAGAGGCAGACTTTTCCACACCGACTGCTTCCTCTTTGCAATGCGATGCGCATACCGGCCTCTGGGTGACATTAGCGTTTAGGTGGGTGTGTGTACACCGGAGGAATACAGGAGTGCCGAGCATATTCCAGAGTGGCAACACAGCCTACGGATTAAGCTTTCTCTCAGCAATATTGGGACAAACCTGCTGGAGGCCTCTTGAAATCAGAGGGGCAGATTATCTTGATAATAAAAGCAATCAGGATCTGTCCTGCCCAGGATATTTAAAAGACTCCACTGACTGAATGAGCATCAGGGAAGTGACTGGGAATGGTGTGGGCAGTGTTTTTCACAGGGTTTGTGACAGTGACTGTGGATCTGCCACTGCAGAAGGAGGGAGGATGGGCAGGATGCCCTGTGCCCTCCCTCACCCTGACCCCACAGTGCCACTGTGTGGCGTGGGCAAGGGGACAGGACAGCAGGGCAGTATGAGACTGAATGCCGACCTGGGAAAAGAACAGCCTAGACAGTCATTTGTATCCACCAACAGTGGCTGAAATGAGTCAGATGAACTGTCTCCCCAAAGGACTTCTTCCCTTAATCATGCCTCTCTCCCTACTCCTGCATGGAAGACACCCATGCATGCTGCTCTGCTCCGGGGTGAAAGCACCCCAGGTACAGACCCATGCCCCATCCTGACCTTGGCAAGGATGGATCCTCCTTATCCCTCCTCCTTCTTTCCCATGTCCTTGCACTGCTACCACAGCCTTTCTGAGCATACCTCTGGCTGCCCTCAGCCAGATGCCTATGTCACCTCTGGCAGCCGCATGGTCCCTTTCAGACAATTCAGGGGGCTGGCAGGACTCACCAGCAGGTCAGTCCACACCTTGGGAGCCCTCTCCTAACACTGCCTGGCATCCAGGGTACTGTCAGCTGGGTAAGGTCAGCATGAGTGACACCAGCCAGCTTGGTGTTGGATGCTGAGCGATTCAGTGTGCTCTCCACCAGCTCAGTGACACCAGCTGTACAGGACTCCAGGCTGTGGTTGTGTTATTTATCTGCCTCTCCCAAAGTGTTTTGGGCTTAGCTGTCTTCTACCAGAATAATTACCTGCCTGGGATGGGGAGAGGAGCCTGAGAAGGGGGTGCAGAGCTTATAAAACTCTGACTAGTCAATAGCACCTGTCCTGTCCCACCAGACCCAGATGAATGGCCTCTCAGGGTGAGGTGCTTGCTCTCTGGTGTACGATGGGAGCTGATACAAATCAGCTCTTGCACAAGCCACAGTGCTCAGATGTCCACTGCTTAACAGGGCTTGTGGGCTGCATCTGAAGTGCTGTGTTCAGATGAGACGTGTCCTCTTCAGAGGGCTGCACTTCCCTGTTGGCTTTGCCTTTTGATTCTTTCTGGCCTTTTTTCTGTCTGCCTTCTTCTTTTTTTTTAATAGGGTTTAGAAATGGGGCCAGTGCTGGAGTATAAAATGGCACTTATTTTTACGGAATAGGAGACAGGATGCCCCACTTACCATTTGAACTGTGACGCCTCTGGTTCACCCCATCCTGTCTGCCAGGGAGGGCTATGGGGGCTAAAGTCTGCCCCATGTGTTGCTGTAGGAGTGCACAGGCACACCTGCTATACACACACACCCTCCCACGCACACCCCGAGGCATGCACAGACACCCAACAAAATCCTTTCACATCATCTCCCACACCAACTGCATATGCAAAACTGTCACCCACATTCCTGGTCATGCATCCATACTGACTGAATGCATTGCCAGCGCAACTCTTTGCACCCAAACACACACATCCAGCCTACGGAGCCTGTCGCTTGAATGTTTTGCTGTACTTACCAGAGCCACACATCACCTCTCTCATGCAGAGGAATAGAGGAGCACATAGAGCCACTGTCTCTGGTGCACCATGACCAGGGCACAGTGATGCTCCCCGGTGCTGCTGTCCATACACACACTCCTGCACCCATCACAGCTTCTCATCTGAGCACAGCCTGTGCAGCCAGTGTTATTCCACACAACTCCTGACCCACAAGCTGGCATTTCTCTCTAGCACACCTGCCTACCACATGGCTGCTGTAAGAAATCACTGCTAGATCCCTTGTTAACAAGGAAAGCAACACTAATCAGGAGCAGCCATGGCCACAGTTCTCTCGTGGGCAAACAGGCGGGCTGAGCAAGCCCTGGGTGGTGCATATAGTCAGGTCTCATGTTGCTAGGGGTGTCACTTTCACAATTGAAATAAGAATTGCCACCATGTGACATTCTGTCTCATAGGCTGCCTGCACAAAGGTGTCAAAGGCCTGGTTGGGAGTAAAGTGCAGGGCAGAGATAAGCTCCCTGTTTATTACCAACGGAGAGATGTCAGGTCTTGCTTTTGTCCTCTGAAAAACAGACCTGATGATTACATTCGTTTTGGACTGCTCAGGCTCCAGGTGGCAGGCTCTGACCTGGAGGATCCATGCCTAGCTTGGCATCTCTAGTATAGGATTTCCTCCAAAAGAGTCCTGAAGCACATTTCCCTGTGCCCTCTGTTCTGACAGGCTGTCTGGAGATGCAACAGGTCGTTGCTGCCAGCCCCAGCAGCCCTGGCGGGTTGCTGATGTCTCTGTCTACTGCATCGGCTTTTGAAGTGCATCTTTTCCCTGCCTCACAGCAGCCCTGCCTTGTTCCCCCACTCTCAGCTCTGGGGAAACATTTCAGCACACCTGTCTCCCTGCAGCTCCTGATCCCTTCTTCTCCCAGCCATGGGCACCAAAGTGGGGAGAGTGGAATGTGACACACTGTGTTCTGCAAGGAAGGGAGCCCTGCAACCAGGTGAAACATAAACGAGGATTTTTAGTGATCTGATTATTGCTGTTTCCTTTTGTCCCATTCTTCTGACAGCAAAGGCACCCCTGACCTCAGCACTGTGTTATGTATCAGCTGCTGCCTTTGATTCCCTGTACCAGAGATGTGGTTGGCTCCACAGCCAGGTTTGCTGGCAGACAGCTTTCTGGGACCTTGTGTACTTGAGGTTTGATCTCCTTCGCTTTGTGCCTCTGCAGAAAGAAAAACTGAGCCATGCTGTGAGAAATTCCTTAAAAGAAATGAAGGAAAGCATTACCTGGCAGGGCAAGTCACACAGCTCAGGAACTGGCTGCCTCCTCTGCAGCACATACCCAGTGCCACCAAATCGTGCCCAGCAGCCTCGAGCAAACACAGGGAGCTCTAGTCTTTTACATAGTCAGATCTAAAGGGGTGGAAATTAGAATGATACTGGACATAGAATGTTGGAGAAGGCATCAGAACGGGAGCTCCTACCCCAACCTAGGGATGCTCCTCTTGCCCATGGGGTGACTAAGCAGGATGTGCATGATGTAACCTGCCTGCTAACAGCAGAGCCCTGGGCATGGTGTGAGGATACTGTCATCTCCTTGGAGGTGGAGAGGATGCAGAGGAAGCTCTGCTGTAGATACCATGTACAAACCCTGGATTTCAGGACATGGAATCAGCAGACCCCAGCTGGGACTGGAGATATAAAGCCAAGGCAGGAGGAGGAAACAATGTAGTACTGAGCCCCTCAGCCTGGCAGTGACAGGTAATGCCCCTCCATCCTCTCTCTCCTGGGGGGGACTTGCTGCTGTACTTCAGCCATTCAGCCCCCCAGCCCTTTTCCAGCTCAGGTGCCTGGTGTCCAGTGCCTGGTGTCAAGCACAGGCACAAACTGCAGATAGCTCCCTGAGCACATTCTGGTAGAATGGTATGCTGTGCGCTGCTTGCTTTCATGCACAAAATGCCATTTTTCATGGTTTCATGTGCCTACAAAATAGGTGATTTCTAGCTGCTGGGAGAGATTTATTTCCAATAGCTTATCCCTGTTTCTAGAGATGCAGTTTCGGCATTGCTTCTTCCATCACCAGGAGAGAAATTGAAGTCAAGATGCCTGTATGCCCAGCTGGAGTTTGGCAGCACTGCTAGGAGAAGAGGCTGGGTGTGGGGAGCTGGAAAAAGGTGTCTCTAAAGTCCATCACCACCAGGAGGGAAGCTGCTGAGACCTGACATGAGTGGACTTCAGCCTGGGTACAGTATGGTTGCAGTTTAGTTGGACTGATCCTTGATCCCATGGTGCTTCTTCCCACAGGAAGGACAAAGCTCCTCGACACATGTCATGTGGTTGCATTTCTGGGGTGATGCAGACAAGCTGAAGAAGGGTACGTGCAATAGATTGGGGGAAGTTAGGCAGGGGGAGAAAGGAAAGAAGGAGGGGATGGGGGAGCAGAGCAGGCAGACTGGAGAGAGAAGAGAATGCCAGGGGAGCACCGATATATGGAAAAGGCAATTAAGACACAGAGAAAGAGGAAAGCGAGACCTGAAAGGTAACTGACTAGAAAATTAAAATTATTCAGCTACAGAAAATAGATATAATGGTTTCAATGTGATGCAGTTCCCAGCAGATCCACACAAACAACATGTAAGGGGGAGTTGCCTTAAAGGAGCTGGGGACCAAGAGGCGCCCCAAGTCCTCTGGGATCTCCAGAAGTCGCTTTCCTTTCTGCTCACAGGAGCAGGCCCTTTCCAGGCTCCTTGAAGGCTCCTGCCTACGCCCTGGTTTCTTGCTGCAGATCTCAGATCCCTGGCTGCCAAACTGCTCTCTCCAAGGTTTGGAGATCAGGCACATTTGTCCCCATGTCACAGCTGGTGGCTTCAGCACAAGATGCATGGTTGTGCAGGTGCAGGAGGCCACACGGGTCCTTTGCCTGCAGGGCAAAATGCCTCCCCCATGACTTGTGGTGGTAGTTACTACACCCTCAGTACAACCTGGACTTTTTTGGATGGTTCCTCCAGTTTCCGGAGATCATTTTACATTCTAAAATGTTGCCCTCCCTGGTGTTTGCAATCCCTCCTGCCTTGCTGATGCCTGTGGGTGGAAGATGTACCCTCTGCTTTTGATCTCCTGAGCTATCACCTAAAGCATTGGCTGAACCAGGACAGCACATATTCACCTCATTCACCAGGCTCATCAACAGACTGATGAAAAAGATGGCTGAGCATCCCTACAAAAAGAGAGAGGTGCTGGGGACCAAGGCTATGGATGCCAGGAGGGCAGGTAATGTGAACACTGGTGCAGTACTGGTGCTGCCAAGAGCTGGGTCCCATCTTTGCCAGGGCTGTGCAGGTTGCTGGAAGGATAAAAGCTCATGCAGAGTCAGAATGCAGAGGTGGACACCTAATCTGTAGGAGTTAGTTCAGCCCCTTGCTGAGGAGCCCCACTTTGGAGAAGACCCATGAAATCTTCCATGGAGGGCACAGCCCAACTGCATGGCAAGGGAAGCCTAAACCATATCCTGGGAACAGTAAAGAGACAAGAAACAGTCCCAGAGGGTAGGAGAGCAAATGGCCTGGCCAACCCACTCTGCCCCTCCTGACATCTCTGCTAAAAGGAGAATGGGGGGAAGATTTCTGTTCACCAGCAGGCATCACCAGCACCAATTGCCTCAGTGCCTTTATCACCAACCATTGTAAAGGTGAATATGAAGTCAGCTTCTCCTTCTGTTAGGGCACACACCATAGGCTGCTATGCAGTGGCTGTGAGGGGAGACCTTACTCCCTTCACTTCCCCAGCATTTCTTGCCTAACACCTTATTCTCTCTCTCTGTTTCTCCAGTCTGGGCTCCCAGCTGCTTGTCTCCTGAAGACATGCTGAGAAAACATTGCATATTATAAAATGAGAAGGGGTAAACACAGTGTTCTTGCTAGTTTTCCACTTGTTTTTATTCTGTGAGCATCAGCTAAAGCCACGGGGATAGGGTATTTAATTAGAGTATTGTCTTTCACCTGCCTTTTGTCTCTGCAGGGTCTTTTCAGGGGGATCCCATTCCAGTGTGTTTCAGGAATGACTTCACTGGGGAAGGCATGGGGGCACATCCCTACAGTGTTTTGACATTGCCTAGCACAGCTTGTGCCTTGGAGTTTTCACTCAGCAGGGAGTGGGTTGCCAGGCAGAGGACAGAGAAGTCCTCCAAATCCATTCCAGAGATGTTTCTGGGCAGGAATTAGATACTGGGAGAGATCCTGATGGGGTCCATCAAATCTCAGTGCATTCTTTCTCTGAAACAATACTGCCACAGAACTCTATTCCTTTTTGATGTCATGTCCCTGTAAAAAAGTGCCTATGATTTGTACTCAATGCATTGCAGCATATTCCCCTGGAGGGTTCCCAGGCTCTTTATGCACGCTAATTAACAGTGATCTCCCTTAGTATCACAGTAATTTATTTATTCAGCACCAAGGGGCAGGCATGTTGTCTTGCAGACAAGAATACCCCATGTCCTTTCAGTGGAACTGGTGGAAGTACAGTGAAAGCTGGTACAGTGGAAGCTGGCAGTCTTGCTTTGAAACCAAACTCATGTCACAGAGTTTGAACACAGACATCAGTGGGTGCTGAAGCCAAGGGTCTCATCCTGTAGCTGGGCTGTGCAGGGCAAAGCAGAGAACTCCTAAACACTTCTTCAGCTTGCTTCTCTGCTCATGCCTTGCATCACCTTGAGTCAATCCCTGGATGAAGAGATGAAATACACCCTCAGGAAGTTTGCTGATGATACAAAACTGGGAGAAGTGGTTGATAGACCTGGAGGCTGTGCTGCCATTCAGTGGGACCTTGATAGGCTGGAGAACTGGGCAGAGAGAAACCTAATGAAGTTCAACCAGGGTAAGTGGAGGGTCCTGCACCTTGGGAGGAATAACCCCAAGTACCAGCAGAGGCTGGGGCCTGATATACTCAAGAGCAGCTCTACAGAGAAGGACCTGGGAGTCTTGGTAGATTACAAGTTGACCATGAGCCAGCAATGTGCCCTTGCTGCTAGAAAAGCCAATGGTATCCTGGGATCCATTGTGAGGATGAGGCCAGCAGGTCAAGGGAGGTAATTCCCCCCTTCTATTTGACTCTAGTGAGGCCACACCTGGAGTGCTGTACCCAGTTCTGAGCTCCTCAGTACAAGAAAGACAAGGAGCTACTGGAGAGAGTCCAGCAGAGGCCACAAAGATGATGAGGGGTCTGAAACATTTCTCTTATGTGGAGAGACTGTGAGAGCTGGACCTGTGTAGTCTGGAGAAGACTGAGAGGGGATCTCATTAGTGTAAATAAACATCTCAAAGGTGAATGTCAAAAGGGTGGTGCCAGGCTCTTTTCAGTGGTGCCCAGTGCCAGGACAAGGAGTAATGGCAATAAACTAAATCAAAAAAATGAGGAAGAACTTCTTTACTCTGAGGGTGGCAGAGCACTGGAACAGCTGCCCAGGGAGGTCATGGAGTCTCCCTCTCTGGAGACATTCCAAACCCATCTGGATGTGTCCCTGGGTAACCTGCTGTGGGTGACCCTGTGCCAGATGATCTGACCTCCAGAGGTTCCTTCCAGTCCTAACAACAATTCTGTGATTCTATGAATTATGGCAAGACCCACCAGGGATATCTTGGATGCTTCCTGGACCCTGCAGGCCATTGGGATCAGGAGCTGTGAGACTCAGCTTCTCTGCCAGGGGTGCAGCCAGTGATGCTCAGGCACATTTCAACTTCTGAACAGATTAGTCATTACCTAAAAATCATTTGAGGGTAATCCCACCACAGAGTTGTGTAAGATATCATTTATGAATTTGCGTCCTCCAGCACTCTTTCCCCTGCCATGTGCAAAAGCAAGCAGCCACTCCTGGGAGGAGTAGTAGGCACCTATATACCCCAAGCTTGGTAAGTCCTAGTATGGGGGCAATTCCTACCAAAAAGCAAACCTGTGCTTCAGACTGCTACCTGGAGCTTGTCTCCCCATTTGACTCTTCTTTGGGACAGGAGGAAACATCCTACAGGAGCAGCCACCAGGCTGCAGAGCAGGTGGTGTCTTGGGTCTTTTAACCCTACCATGCCCCCAGCAGAGGTGATACATGGGCATGGCTGCAGAGCTGCAGCTCAGTCCCTCCAGGCTGTTTGGAAGCAGAGCAGTGGGAGGAGGGCAGCTGATAAGCTGAGAGGTACAGGATGCCCATAAGATTTATTGTGTTGTGTTTTCAATTTGCACATCGACACAAGACAAACAAGATGAGATTTCAGCACAGCAAGCTCAATTAATCAGCGCTTTGACAGCTGTGAAGCTGGACATTATTAATCCCTTTTGCAGACAGGCCAAAGGGGTAATAATTACATTTTTCCCCAAAATAATAAGGAATGATGTTCCTCCTGCTGCTGTGCCCACCCTCTCCCTGAAAGAACATTTCCTAATCACAGTCCCTAATACTATACTAATTGAAAAAATTCTTCAGCTCACACATTGCTTGAAAATCAGGAAACAAAATGTGTAAGTATAAAATCCTGAGAATATTCTTCTTAGAGCTCTAAGGTTCATAGAGATGGGACCACTCAAAGCCAGGACTCTGTGAGAGCTGACACATTTCTCTGTGCACTTGGAGCCACGCTGATATGGGACACCCTGGATCCATTACCAATGGGATGTGTAGGTAACTGGGAGGTTGCATGTTTGGGATACATGCCAGGAAGTTGTGGAATGGATCCACCACTCCATGAGTACAGAGGCTTGGAAAGGTTGCCTGTTCACATGACCACAGTGCCTCTCTGACCTGGTGATGCTGGAGGCTGAGCTCTCAGCCCAGCCTGTGCTGGGGCAGGATGGTTCCAACCATCAGAGCATGACTTCTCCTTTCCCTGCCCTATGCCCCCTCCAGGGAAGGGCAATACAGTCCAGGCAACCACAACCACCTGAAATGCCCAAGAGGACCTCCTCCAAGGGCAGAGGAGGGGGGGTTATCTTAAGTCCCGGCCTGAACCCAGCTTTCCATGGCTGTGCTGCAAAAACCATCCAGCCTGACCCTGCCTTCACCACTGGAGAAGCCAGACAGGCAGAGCAGCCCATTGCTTTCCTGCACTGCACCTTGCAAACACCACCCCAATCCATCCCCCTACAGACAATGTCATCTTTGAAGCAGGAGACATTTAAACAGTGAAATGCCAAAGGGGCAGCATGGTATTTAAAGGCAAAGAAGCAATTACTAAAGTTCTCGGGAGACCAAGCACACAAATGAGGGACGATTGGAGAGAGGTTGTTTATCCTACTCCTAAATCCACAGTGGTGCCATGTGTTCACTAGGAAGGGGATGTGCAAGCAGGAGACTGAGTGGAGCATCTCTGGAGGGGACAGGTTTGTTTGACAGTTCTCCATTAGAGCTCTGAAAAACCTGACGTTGCCTGTGGCCACAGGAAAGGTGACAAGCTGCGGTTCTGCAATATTGTGCTTGACTGAAGCCACGTTACAGGCATTAGTGACAGAGGGAGGGAGCATCAAGGGCTTCGTTTGTTTCTGTACCCAGCGGGTGGGAGATGCAGCTGGAAAGGAAAATAGCCAGCCGTAGCTATTAGAGGTAGGGTAGATTCCAGGCTGAGTCTCAGATTTGATTCTGAGTCCTCTACCTGCTGCTTCTGCTTTCCCTAATTCTCTTCCCATCATATTTTCCATCCTCACCCTCCTCTTCATGACACAAAGAAAGAAGTAACCCCAGCAGTGCTGGAGGAAGGGGGTCTATTAAGGCATGAGATGGAGGCATCTACATGCCGATGCTGTTGCTTGAGCTGCAGGATGATGCAGCAAAGGATGAGGCAATAGACACTGGCATAACACTGTCGGAACAAGTCACAGTCCACCCCCAACTCCTGTCACCCCAAGAAATGATCATTTGCTTTTCTGATAAGGCTGCTGAATCACCCAGTGGGAATTGTCAGCACGGCTATGGGACTGCAGGTGTGGACAACCTCACTGTGGCTGTGCAACTCCCCACAGAAGGAAAGCTCAGCCTCCCCCTTCTTTCCTCTTCCCCCATTTTGGTGTTGGACACATTAGAAAGCTTTCTCCCAACATCCAGCTGAAATCTTTGTTCTTCTGCATCTGTCAAGTGCCTTTGGTGCTGGGTAATGCTAAACAATGCTAATTTTATTCCAGATGCCTTGCTTGTACTTAAAAAAAACTGTTGCAGAGACAGAAAAATCAACATCAGCTGGAAGTGCCATCTTTGAGAGAGAAATGTCAGAGAAGCAGTGGGAGGCAAGATTGAATATCTGTGGGGGGTTAGAGGCTGAGAAGGAGAGGATGAAGGTATCTGTGTAAGGCTGGGTGAGGAGAGAGGATGTCAGGGCTTAAACTTTCAGCATCCCCCAGCCTTCAGCATCCCCTAGTGAAGCAGAAAATCTGCTTCTTTCCAGCCCTGGTAAATTTTCCTGCAATTGAAGGTTGAGCTTCGACAGCCCACAAAATCCAGCTTTGGGCACCTAGTGTGGCCACATGGAGCGGACAGATGATCTACTATAAGCTCTGCCTCTTGGTTCAGAGATGTGAAGTACTTTCATGAGTTCCCTTTGCACTTATACCTTCTTGCAAACCACAGAGCAACAGCCCTGACTGCTCTCTGACTTCACAGCTGGTTAAATACATCACTACCTCCATCTCCAAAATAAATATCCAAGGATCTGTTGTTGCCTGTAGAGGGACACTTTTGCTAATTTGCTGCAGTGGTGAGAGCAGCCTCAGAGTACACTGACTTTGCAGGGAAGTGGAAGGAAGGAAGAGTACCTAAACAGCTGAGGGGACACAGTGGCAGCTTCCCCTGCTGCAGTGAGGTAGAAGAGAGTAGATGTCCATGAGATTATCCGGGACAAGATGTGAAGAGATGCTGAGCCTGGGCTCCGCTCCTGGAGGCTTTGCCTTTGGCCCCTGATCCCAAGCAGAAGACATGGTTTTCCTCCCGTTCCCAGACACCTCTGGATGCTCTCAAGGAATTTCCACCTCGGCTTTAGGTCAGCCCAAGGCGTTATTTTATTTGACCTTAATTTTTTTTAAGAGCTAAAGTAAATGGAGGGAAAGGTAAAAGCATTTCCCCTCTGCCTTGCCCTCCCTGCTGGAAGGTTAACACATTGGCTATTTCCTGCCTGCACAGATGGGGTATGCCTGGAGTTTGTCAACTCAAATTCAAATTAACTCCCAATTCAGTGGCTTCGTGTGAGGCCCTGGGGGCAGGTGGGGTGAGCAGCAGCTACAGATGTGGGCAGGCAGGGAATGAGGCAAGGGGCAGAGGGGAGCTGCCAGCTGGCCCTGCACAACTTGTCCTGTAAACCTTGGGGTTTTCAGGAAAAGAAAGAGAAAAGAAGGGAAAGAAAGCAAAAAAATCGTGAAGAGGAGAGAGAAGGGGAAGGGACAGGAGGGAATAGGAAGGGAGGCAGGAGTGGGGAAAGGAGGAAGGAAAAAGAGGGATAACCTGGGCTTCCTAGGCTAGAAGGAACTCCTCTGAGGAGCTAATTTGACCTCCCACATGCTCTAAATCATTGAAATAGAAATGAGCAAACACAGGTGAAAAAAAAAGTTCCTTAATATTTGCTTGCCTAGGGGAATGAATTGGCTGGGTCTGGGCTGTGTCCTCTGCCTTGTTTGTCTTCTACAAATATCCAGCCATTGAGTTTTACCTGAGCAGACATTTCGGGAAAGCCAGTCACAATCTTGTGCACACAAATTAGTGCAAAGATGAATTAGCTATTTTCACATGCAAGGTGGGGAGCAGGACCCATCAAACCACCCCAACCAGCCACTCTCTCAGGACAGGCTGCCAGGGACCAGCCTCTAGGTGACAGGTTTTGGAAAAATCACAGATTTGAACAGGATGTTAAGTAACTGTGGCTTTCTATCCACATCTGAGGAGTTTTCAACCCACTTGTAGGGGTCTGTACTTGTGTGCAGTCATGTTTGGAGTGGGACTCATAGAGGTCTGTGTGTTTGCAGAACTCATACATGTGGCTATGGCCTGGTGTATGGTTTTATAAGGTCAGAGGGATCATTTGTAGCCCTCCAGGCTGCTCTAAAGGGAAACCTCTTCCCAGTTGTGGCCAGATGTAGGGGCCAGGTGGTGTCTGCTTCTGCTCAGCCCTTCTGCTCTGCTCCTGAAATACTCTTGCTGATTCTGTTTGTACACCTCCCACATCCAAACTCTCCTAAGCTCCTGCCCGGCTGGCTCAGTCAGTCTCCTGTCTCTTTAGAGCCCAGAGGCTTGGTGGTAGGCAAAACAGGAGCTGTTGTTCAGCCCCGCATGGCTGGCAGTGTCCTGCTCGTTTATGGAACATAGGACATCCTCTTGGTGATACTGAACGTCTGTTGGAGGAGAGGAGAGTCTCCATCCCACCCGTACTTCTCTTAGTTCCCCATAGATGGGAGCAAAGGTTTCCTTTTCCTCCAGTTCCACTTTGGTGGGATAGAGAAGACCCTTTCCAGGCACAGGATTTCTGCCCAGAGGAGAGGGCATGACATTTTTTAGTCCCTTTTTCACTCACTGGTTTTGAGGTCTGTGAAGAAACCAAAATAACTGAATGGCAAGCCTTCCTGTGGTAGGGGATGCTGAATGTGGATGGGGCTGCACTGGATTGTGGTGTGTTGGAGCAGGCCCACGCAGTAATGGGGACGGGATACTGAGCAGATTTTTGATCTCTCCCCAGAGCAATGGGAGCCTGCAGGGAACAGGGACCATCCCCTCTGGGTATGAAACAACCAGCATGGCATGTCCAGTGGGCCCCCAAGGTGCCACTGCAGGTTTTGTTGATCCATGCTCACTTCCCCAGGGGGTGCAAAAACTTGGACTCTCCCTTACCCCAATCAACATCAGCAGTAGTACTGAGCGGTCAGGATGACCTATACCCACCTCCTATGCTCCCTATCCCCATCAAAGCCACAGGGTGATTTATTTCTTCCACTCACCATCCCCTCATATTTTCTGCAATTCTGTGTAAATCGTGACACTGATTAATAACACTTAGTGCTTTCCAGTTCCGAAGCACATTGCAAGTATTTCCTAATTAATCCTTGCAACACTCTCGTCAGGGAAGGCAGTGTGCCACCGTCCTGACTTCCCAGGCTTGCAGCCTTCTGGCGGACAGAGATGGAAGTGTTCATCTACACATCGTTAGCCCCACGCTGCTGATGCTTAATGAGTTTCCTTGCAGCAGAAGGGAGCATTGCACGACACGGTTCGGAGCAGATGGAGTTTGCTTGCCTGCCACTCTGAGAGGATGGAGAGTGATGCAGTTTCCCAACTTACTGTCTCTTTGTGGGGCTTGTGGCCAGCAACAGCAAGACAGTGACTGTGGGATGTTCTGCCACTCCTGGGGCAGGGGTCCTGCCAGCTGTGCATTCAGTGGACGTAAAGAACCAACTCTGCCTCCAACCTCGGGGCAGTCTGCTAGCAAGAAGTAGAGACCACTCAGGCATAAAGAGTCAGCCAGCAGAGGATTAAAAACCTCCTCATGGAGAAACACTCTAAATTGACACCTCCTGGTAGGTGCTACAATGAACCATGCCATGGGTGCTGGTGTATCTCATGGAAGAAGGAGCCTGGGAAGGGGTTAAAATGGAGAGTTTCGTGGCTGCAAGCTAGGAGCAAGAAATAGGTAATTTTTACCAAAAGCAATTTCCCTGGTAGATCATTTTCCCACCTCCCCTCCGCTATTACAGCAGGCAATTGTCTCTGAATGACGAGTTCACCGCTTCTTTCTTGATCTTGCTTTTCTTCCTGCTCTGTCTTGCAGCCAAGTCATGAAACTAGTTGCCGTAGATGTGAGATCCCAAGATACAGCCCCTCAGCCTCCTGGCAGAGTGCAGCAGCCCAAGGCAGGGAGGATTGCCTTTTGGGACACTGGCTAGGATGCCAGCATGCCCAGTGGCTTGTCATACCTCCTGCAGCAAGCCTATGAGCTTTACACCTGCCTCCCATAGCCTCACTCTGGCCAAGGGCTATTTATTCCAGTTTTTCACAGAATCACAGTATCCTTTAGATTGGAAGGGTCCTTAAATATCATCTAGTTCCACCACTCCTGCCACAGAGTGCCTTCCACTAGACCTTTTTTGGGAAAAGCAGGGCGCTGTGCTGGCTGTTCTCACTGGAGCGGGCCAGCTGGGAGGGATACAGGACCCACCTGCGCTCCTGCCAGCTCTCCTGCTGCTTTTTGAGCCCCTTGTTGTGCACCTTCACCTTGGCAGCTCTGGCTCTGTATTTCCCCCCAGTGCTTCCAGGAGAGGTGGAACGGCCCCCAGGTCCTGGATCCCAGGGCTCATTAAAGAGGGTCATGTGGTGCCCTCTTGACTCTTGTAACACGGGAGCACATGTCTTCAAAAAGCCAGGCCCTGGTGATATCCCCTGGGCCTGTCGCTGGCTTTCCTTCCCCTGCTCTTACAGCCCTCCCCACGAGGGCTGTAAATTTGGCAGGAGCTGCATAATTTCCAGACCAATCCTGTCTCACGTTTCCCCTGCCACTAGCTTAAGTGTCACCCCTTCCTGCTGGCCCCATAGCCTCTCACCACTCCACCTGCCTCTCTTGATGCCTGCTGCCCATCCTGCTTCTTTTCCATGCAGAACCAGGATCAACAGCTGGCACAGGCATGCCTGGCAATGGATTTGTGGGTACTCCTCTGTGCCCACACTGCCCTCTGCATACACATGCACAGTCACATTTGAATGCACAGGTGTGTGTGCACAAGTATATGTACCACGTTCCCTGCATGCAGTCTGGGCATCTGAAGGATCTTCACAGTGCATCCTAAGCTTTCACTTGCTTTGGTACTAGAGGTGAAAATCACCTGTCTGTCTGGTCCTTTTTGGAACCTGGAAACATGGTCACAAGCACCATCAGCATGAGACTCAGACCTGCCCTGTGAGCAGGGATCTTGGCCTCACATGGTTATGCACAGATGGCATCCCTTGACACCCCTGTGCTGGGATGTCTCATCTCTCTCACTGCCATCAGGGAGACTTGAGGGCTGCACTGTGTCCATGGTCTGTATGGGAGGAACATGTAGCAGGACTCATATCATCCTATGTCTCCTCTCCAAATGGCCAGAAAAATCATTGCAGCTCACTGCTTGGGATGTGCCTCAAATCAGTATCCTCTTTCAGAGGGTCCTGCAGCATCCTTCTCTGTGTCACCCAGATTTACGGGTCCCTTGATCCCCTGCTGAATACCCTCTCCTAGCCATCACTGCAGGAGAATCAGCTTCAGGGAGCCTTTTGTTCTGGGGAATGTGGTGCAAGCAGCGGCTCGAGCAGCATCCTTTTATCTTGCCCCCTTTTTGGAAGCTTTCTGGCAAAAAGCAGAAGAGTGGCTTCCTCCCTGCACCCACCAGGTCCTCAGTGTCTAAGAAACGCTTGCCTTGTTTGGAGAATCTCAAAGGCTTGTTAGTCATTAACCCCACCAGAGAGTTTCCTGGCAATTAATTTTTAATGGGTTGAAAAATTCTCTGCCTAACCCTGCTTTCTTCAGAACAAGCCTCCAAAGCCTTTGCTCCCCCTCTTGATGTTTCTAATCATTATCTCCTGCATTCCTTTAGCTGTTTTAGAAACCAAAGCTGGGGAAGAAATTGAAAAGTGTTATTATTTCATTTGGGTTAAACTGTATCGCTTCAAGTTTCGCTCCCCCTGGGCACGATCATCAGCATATCTGATCAGCAAACATCTGCCTAAGCCACCCTCTCTCGCCTCCCGGGAAATTTGGGGAATAAAAAAAAACTGAGACGAAGCCACTGACGTCACCTCCCGCCTTTTGCTCTTTCCCGCTGAGTTTTATTTCTAAGGGACATTTGCATAGAAAGAGAATCTTTGCTTCTGAAGGTTTTGCCAGTTCCCGCTGCCTATTCCTCCCATCTGGAAACGCAATCCTTTCCCTGTGGTGGCTGTGGAAATTGGAGTTGTAGGTTAGTATGGTTCCTGCCACCCTCAACCCTGTCCCAGCATCCAAAAGTCCATCAGCCTCGTGGGCGCAGCACATAACCCTCAAAACCCATCAGCAGAGGAGTCCGGGGTACCAGTTTGGGATGTCTGTGGTGAGACTGGGCGCTGGTGCCGTGGGTTCTGAATGCACCTCACCTATCCCGTGCCTCAGTTTCCCTGGGCAAAGCTACTCTGCTGTGAATGGGCTTCAGAGAGTGTTTATGTGGATTAATTACCACCCGTAAAGCTCTTATAACATGTGAAGAGTGACACTGATGCATAAATAACCAGAGTAATTTGTACATTGCTCAGAGGGAATGAAGTGCTAAATTAGTAATACAGCAAACACAGCCATAACAATACATCAAGCATTGCTGGCACAGGGACCAGTTTGGCTACAGCCCACCTCCCATGCAGACTGGAAAGCCCCCTGGACACCCAGCCACCTTCTCCTGCTGCCTCTGCTGCCTGCCCCCACAACAGACCTGCTGACTTTATTGGGTAAAAGGGGATTTTTACAACTCAGCTGGCTAAAACATGCCTGGGTTTTCTTATAGGCATTTCCCTCTTCTCCCAAATAATGTATGAATTTATTCTCCTCTTTTTTTTTCACCTAAAATGAAAAAAGAAGGCGATGGGACACAGGCTTACGAAGAACATTCTTTAGTAAAAATTCATTTGTTCCATTTAAAAAAATTAGGCATTTTTACATGTAGCTCTCCTCTGATGGAAATTTTTAAACAAAACAAAATTTTCCCAGGGAAATAGTCTCTTTTCCTTGCTTGTCAAAAAGGCATATTTTATCCCCTCTGCTCCTAAAAATAATACTGAGATGAAAAACATCTTGTGGAGTTCCAAGAGTTCTCAACCTCTGCGGTCAGTACCATGTGGAGGGAGGAATGAAACAAGAGCATCCTCTCCTAAGGAAGATAATGCTGCTATAAGGCAGATAACTGCAGGAATAAATCCTGAGGAATGGGTGCTTTTTTTTAAAAAAAAAAAAAAAGATATCTAGGGCCGACAATGTCACCTCCTTTCAATCGGCATGGATAGCAGATGCTTATCTGGGCACTGTGTTGTGGTGTGTTTTGTCAGGTGGATGAGGGCTCAGAGGAAAACCTGCCCTGTCAATCAAAATGAACTCTCAGGACAGCATCGTGGGCTACACAAACTCATGCTCTGGAAACCAGGAAGAATACTCTGACACCTGGCATTTGCAGCATTACCTGGGAAGGTAAAACACCTCTGTTCTGGAGCTGTGGGCAAGCCTCCAGAACGGGAGGCTTGGAAGAGCAGTGCAATTCCTTTACAGAGTTTTATAATTGATCTGAAGGCACAGGGAAGCAATTAATATGGAGCCCCATGGTACTGCTTCAAAGAATGGCTGGATTTTTGACCTCATAATAGCTAAAACCAAGAAAAGGGATCCAATGGAAACTGTGTTTTGAATGAATAAAACTCCTCCTGCAGCATTTGCAAATGCAGCTGGTTTTCAGACAGATTTTTTTTTCTTTCTGTTGAAAATGCCAAATTGTTGAAAGCAAAACAGCTTGTGAAAATGCGTGGATTGTGAGGAAACTTCATTCTCACAGAAAGAAGAAGGGAGGAAGTGGTCAAAACATCAAAATGCTTGTGCATAATACACTGTAATGTATATAAAATAATTTAATAGTAATGGGTAATTAAAATCAGGACAAAACATTTTTATTTCATCCAACTGTGCTGACTTGAGTGACTCAAAATCATTAAATTCCAGTTCACAGGGAACAAAACTCTGTTTTGTTCCATTTTGGAATGAGGACTGTTTTGAAACTCTGGACTCTCCTGAGGAGCAATCTCTGAATTTCCTCCCAGCAATAGCTGCTGGGGCTGATGGGCTGGTCCAATGGAGGAGGGGAAGAGGGGTCCCTAGCAGGGAGCTGGACAGGAGTTGGGGTGAATTCCTGTAGGAAAACCAGGCTTGGGACTGACCTGCAGCACAGCAGGAAATCATCCTGGGAGAAAAGTGAGGAGTCAACTGGATGCTGAGGATGACTTTCATGGTGTACATTGAATATGCAACTGCCTTGGACCCCTGTGAGCCAACTGGGCTAGTGACATCCCCAAGAGCACTGCTTCCCAGTGGGAATCCAGTTGGTTAAGAGTGCATGTGGTTTGGAAAATGCAGGGCAAAGCCAGTGTGAGCATCACCCCCATGGGAGGAAACTGCTCTCCACCACATACAGCCTGTCCACAGGTCATGTCTCCAGCTTATCACTAACCCCTCCACCATGCCCTTGTTTTCCAGGGCTGTTTTGTGAAAGCAAAGACAACCTGTGGTGCTGATGACACAAATGAGGAAAGGGAGTTGAAATCTTGTTTGTTTCCAGCCTCCTTTCCTATGCACGGCTGGCAAGTCACGAGTGAATCTGAGATAGTGAATGACTATCTTTCTCTGAGCACAGCCAAAGGGAGATAGGCCTGCTTTTTATGATTAATTGCTCATTAATTCATTTTATGTTAAAAGAAGTACCACTTTCTGTTTTCTCATCGTGCCCTTTTTTTTCTGCTGTTTGTTGTTTGAGAAAGGCAATAAATACAATTAGGCAAATGGGTTTCAAAGTGTCATGTGAAATGGAAACTTAAGACTTCAAATGTGACTTTCATTTTGGTTGTGTTTTTTGTTGTTGTTTCCTTTTTTGCATTCCCCTTTCCTCGTCTCCCCCTCCCCCCCATTAAACTATCTGCCATCCTTCACACAAATTCATTAGTAGTTTCAGTTGTCTCAAAACCGCATTCTTTAGCCAGTAAACCCTCCATCCAAAAACCTCACTTCAGGCAGTCCTGCAAGTATTATCATTTGCCCTTGGGCTGGTTGCCTTGAGGGTCTGCTGCAACAGGTAGATCAAGAAGAGGGGTACAGACACAGGAACCTGGATGCTCAAGGTCTTCTTCATGGATGGGGTGTAGGATGCTGCTGCTATAGCTTCACACCATACCAGTTGGGGTAATTTTGTTATCACATATGGGATGATGTGGGGTGGGGGAGGCAGGGAGGAGCTGTTACTTGGGAAAAAGACTTCTCCTGCATGTTTTAAAAGCAATTTTGAGGTCCTTGCATCCTAAAAGGACCCTTCAGCCATGGAAAAGAGGGAGCCTTCTTTCCATCAGGTATCTGGAAAGCTCTGCAAACTCTCAAAAGTCACAATCATATTTGCAGTTGCTAAACAATCATTTAAGAGGTGAAAGTTCCTTCTTTCAGAGGAAAGAGGTGTTTTGGCTGTGTCATGATTTATTCCGGACTGTCAGCTAAGTACTGCACTCCTGCTCACTCATTCCCTGCTCTCACCCACAGTGCGTGGGCAGTAGAATCAGAACACATTACTAATGGAAATAAAGTGAAAAAATTGAATAATAATAATAACAATAATACTAGTGATGATGATGATAATGAAAAGGAGAGGGGGAGAGAGGAATAAAACCCAAGAAAAACTAGTGATGCACAACAAAATTGCTCACCACTCACTGACTGATGCCCAGCCTGTTCCCCAACACAAATTGGCAGCTCCCAGCCATCTCTCCCCAGTTTATGTACCGGCCATGGTATTACATGGTATGGAATCCCTTGGGCCAGCTCTCCTGGCCATGCTCTCTCCCAGCTTCTTGTGCACCTGCTCACTGGCACTGAAAAGTCCTTAATCTAGGGTAATCCCCATTGAGGAACAACTAAATCCTCAGTTTGTTATCAACATTATTCCCATAATAAATCCAAATCACATCACTGTATAGCTACTAGAGACAAAATTAACTCTATCCCAGCCAAACCAGGACAGGCTGGTATTCCCACTGCCAACCCTCTTATGACTAAATACTGTCTTAAAGCCTTCCTTCAGTAGCATTTTCACTTATAAGGCCAGTTTGGATCACTTTTCATCTGATGGTTAGAGTATGTGATTGGCATGCCCAAATTCAAAAGTCTTCAGCCTAGCTGTCTCTATCTGAGCTGGTGATTATGGGCTTTCTGTATTACTGATGAGATACCACTGGTTTTTACCAGGGAAGGATTTTTCTCCTGCTCCATCTTCAAAAATGCATGTCCAGCAGGAGCCAGAGACTCCCCTGGAGACCCAAAGTGAGCTTATGACACTGCCAGGATGATGACAGGACTGCTCCCACCTCTGTCCCCTCCTTTCTTCCCAGCCTCCCATGCCCCAATCACACCTTGTGCTTCCCCCCTCTCTGGTCGGCAATGCCACCCTTGGTGTCTCTTTGTTTGGTTCTCCTGTTACATTTTGTTGCTCTTCATATCCACTGCAGTTTATTTGGGTCTGAATGTGATAAACTTCACATTTGGGCTTTTTTTAAAAGCCAAATATTTGTGGAAAGTAATACTTAGCCAGACTCATATTCCATCCTTAACACAAATCTAATCCAGATACAAGCCAAACAGCAGGACGACAACTGCTCTTAAACTCAGCATGTTTTTAGGATGATAGTTTTCACTAAAGAGAGAAGAGACCAGCTTTTTGACTACTTCAGGATCGTTCCCCATACCTGTGCCAGGCCCACCCTGGGGTCCCTGCCTGTCTTCCCCCTTGCAGGGGTAACTCTGACCCTTAAACCCAAAACTTTCCCCCTGGCCACCCCAGCCTGGCCTTTCTTAAGCCAGTTTGCTGAAGAAAATGAAGTGTCTGTCTTTGTGGGAGTGTGAAAAAATGATCACTGATTGAGGTGACCACATTTTCAAAGAGGATTTGATTTAGTCTATTAATTGGATTTAGTCCCTTAATTAATTTTGATTTGGTCTATTAATTTTCAGGCTTGGTTCTGATAATCTCTTTGTTATCCTCCTTGTTCTCTATAAAGGTTTCCTTTTATTTCTGTCTACCAAGCCCCAGAGATTCTCCTGGGCTAAGTGGTGAAAATGCAATTTATGATTCCAAATGCTTCCTTGTGGAGCTCATAAACCCATGTTAATCCACAGATATGTTTAACAAAGCAACTCTGTTTTACCAAGGGAGTTAGTAGGGCATTGATGGAGAGGTCTTGCCTTCATGTCAAGCCATTAACAAGTCTCCCCAGTCCAACTCAAACCACTGAGAAAGGAAAGGGTTGGAGTAGATGGGTTGACCCAGCATCCCTAACAGACAAGGGTGACACATGGTCTTCTGCCCTACAGCAGAGGAGAAGGGATAGGTTACAGAGGTACTGCAGTGCCAAGATACTTTCCTGGCTTCCCATGACCCTCCTCAATAAGCCTTTCTATCTCCCAGGAGACACACCATGTGAATAAACCTTGTTTTGAACTGAAAGGCTATCTGGAAGCTATCTCAGCTTCTTTCTCTGCTGACCACTCTGTGGCTGTATCCTGATCTTTAGCTGAGCTCTGCTCCAATGTCAGGACCAGTCAATATGAAAACCTGTTGTTAGTTCACCTTTTCAGTACTACACATAGCGCTGACCCACTGATCTATGGAACTGGTTGCTGCATGGTGTTGTGCAACCTAAAAGTATGTGCGGGTTTAAGGAGAGACTAAAGAAATTCAATGAATGAAAATGTTCTGTAACTAAATATGCAGACACAATGTGTGGCTCAGTGTGGCTAAGTGAGGCCAGGAGAGTGCTGGGATGATTTATTATGACACACTTTGATCCTTCTGGGACACTGGGGAAATGGGTGCTTGGTCCTACCCAGCCTGGTCCCCCATTTTTTAAGGCTGCATCCCTTCTACTGAAGCAGCCAGATGGTGCCACAACAGTGTTGAAACCTTGTAGGCTTGAGACTCAGCTGACATCCACCAAGTACAGTCTTTCTGCATGCACTGCTGCGTATGAGAGCCATACTTAGGGTGGACACATGGGAGTATCTACTAATTCTGATCTCCAGTGCTGTGATCCCTCCCATATCTGATCCCTTCAGGCTGCATGAGCAGGATCCAGATCTTTACTAATACACCAGACCTTGCAGGAGTTTCTCTTGTGGATGGTCTCCTATGTGGGGTCTGAAGTGTCCCAGCATAGGCTGTGTGCTTCTGCACAGGTGTGGGCTCAGGTCCACGGTGGGATCTGTTCTCATCAGAGTCTGTCTTGTTTGGATCTGCCCTGGAGTGCCCAGCACTGGGCTGCAGACAAGCAGTCAGCTGTGTTTGCAAGATGCATTTTGTGTGGGAGAGAGAGAAGGAAAGGCAATCTCAGCTGTCTGTTCCCTTCACGACATTCCCAGCTTGAGGTTTCACTAGCATCAGTCTTTTCGATGGATCACAACCTCTTTTGAGGTCATGTCCTCCCACATCTTCTTCCTGAAAACTCTTTCCTCTGGCTCCTGTGTTTTCCAGGCAGCACCTTGCAACCCTTCATGCCTCCCTATTCCACATGTTCCTTTGTTACCAGCCTCTTGAATGATCCAATTCAGCCCCTGCCAGATCCTTAAACACTGGTGTGCTCTATGATTTACAAAGCACATTGCCTCCAGTGAATTCCTTTCCTGATGTTTTCAGAGACATTTTGGACAGCAAAGCAGCTATACATCACAGAGTAGTTGTGTTTTCCTTCTCCTTTTTATATTTCAGGGGACTGAGGGATTTCTGAGAGTGCCTTGAAGCAGCTACAAGTGTTCAGAGCTGAGAAGATGAGCTGGACTCAGATACCTGAACATAAGGTCTCTGCATATTCACAGAATTTAAATCCCGGCTCTAAGGGCCTTTCTAATCCTTCTTGGGACTGTCATCAGTGAGCTAGCACAGAAAGACCACAGGATTTAATGTCCTGAGCAGGACTAAAACTGGATATCCTCTATGTGTGTCCAGAAACCCACCAGGGAACAAGCAGACATCATTCTAGGAGTCTTTCAGAAGGACAGCTGAGCTCTTCCTCAGTTCATGAGGATCCAGCTGCAGTTGTGTAAGCAGCTTCTCTCTCTCTTTGTGATATCGTGACCTGGAGCAAGCACGTACAGGGCATGCATGTGCAGACACCCACCCTGCAAGAGCTCATTGGGTGAGACTTGGTACACTCATTTCATCAGGGGAGAACTGGCAGCCAGAGAGGCTGTAGCCTGGAAAGTATCTCAGCATCAGCCTTCAACTACCCTTATGCCTTATTCCCCTGAGCTCAGAGGGAGAAAAGGACAGCATTTTTTCTGATTTTCCAGGGTCTGGTTGGGGCAAATTGAGAGCACAGCTCCCCACCATGTAGGAAATCTATGTGTTGGGTTATGGAGGAGGAGGTGGCTGGCTTTTATCCAGCTGGGTCCCTGTCTTTTGCTTGCAGTAGAAGGGAAGGACAGAGGTCTTGCTCTGCACCACAGCTGTGCCCTTCCTCACAGCGCCTCACTGGAGCTGGTTGTGGGGGAAATACACCAGCAGGGATAATAGCCAGGCTGGTTGGTGCAAGGGCACCAGGCAGACCGTGGTCTAGTGGCCGAAATCTCAGAGTACACTCCAAGCTTTGAGATGGAGAACTATGCAGGCTCCTCACATTTAGACCTTGTACAGTATAGCTTAGTGCATCTCTCTAGGGAGTTGAACTGACATTTCAGCTTCTGGGGTTCTCAGGGAGATGCTGTGTTCCCATCCTCCCAAAGTCAGACTGGGATGCCTCAGTGCCTGGCTGCATCCCTGCTGCAGGGATGCCCTTGGAGGAGCCATGCTCTCCCTGGGGCTGCCCTGTTGCTCTGCCTAAACGTATCTGACACACTGTGCTGCCTGGAGCTGTCAGTGTGTGTGATAGAGGCCCTGTGGAGAAGCAAAGGTGCTGGGAAGAACGTGCTCATCATACTCATTTCCACAGACTTGCTCAGCTCGGTGCAAGTCTAGGTGCCACAAAACATCATGCTCAGGAGTCTAAACAATCTTGGTGGCTGGAGAGATTCAAGAGCCAAAGGCTTGAGGTACCCTGGGGTTGATGCTGCAGGAGTGAGAGAGAATAGAAGGCTCTGAAAAGGGCTGGTGACAATTAGTTCCAAACACAGCAAACTGTAATCACAGAATTATTCAGGAATAATTATGCCTTGATAACAACATTACACTTTCTATTTCCCTTATTGCTGTTCTTGTTAAATATAATTACCATGCAAATTGCACGGCACAAGCAAGCCCAGGTGATTAAGAGGGCCATGGGGGCCTTGGGAGCAGACTGAGGTGACTGTAAGTACATATCTCTCTGATTGCTTAGTTGTTTGTCCAGATTTGCACTTGGGAGATCCTAGAATCATAGAATTGTTTAGGCTGGAAAACCATCTAATACCATTGAGTCTAACTGTATACCCAGCACTGACAAATCCACCACTGAACTACATCCCCAGGTGCCACTTCTACATGTCTTTTAAATACCTCCAGGGATGGTGTCTCCACCATTACCCTAGGAAGCCTATTACAATACTTGACAACACTTTCAGTGAAGAAATTTTTTCTAATAGCCAACCTAAACCTCCCTTGGTACAACTTGAGGCCATTTCCCCTTGTCTTGTCTCTTATTACATTGGAGAACAGACCCACCCATATCTGGCTAAACGCTCCTTTCAGGTGTTTGTAGACAGCCATAAGATACCCCCTGAGCCTCCTTTCCTCCAGACTAAATGCCCCCAGGTCTGTTAGCTGCTCCACATCATGCTTGTGCTCCAGACCTTTCCCCAGCTCCATTACCCTTCTCTGGACACTCTGCAGCACCTCAAAGTCTTTCTTTCTGTGAAGGGCTCATAACTGATCAGTTCAAGGATTCAAGGTGCCTTGCCAGTGCCCAGTACAGGGGAAGAATCACTTCCCTCCTCCTGCTGACCACACTACTGCTATATAGGCCAGGATGCCCTTGGTCTTCTAGCCCCCCTGGGCACTCTGCATCATGTTCAGCCATTGTTAACCAGCACCCGCAGGTCTTTTTCTGCCCCAAGCAGCTTTCCAGATACTCTGCTCTCAGTTTGGAGCATGGCAGGGGTTTGTTGTGACCCAAGGCCAGGACCCAACACTTGCTGAACCTCATGCAATTGGCCTAAGCCCACCAATCCAACCCATCCAGATCCTTCTGCAGAGCCTTCCTGCTCTTCAGTACATCAACACTCCTGCCCAACTTGGTGTTGTCTGCAAAATTACTGAGGGTACCCTTGATCCGCTCATCCAGATAATTGATAAAGACATAATCCAAGGCTAAGATTGGATCCAGCTGCATCTAGACTCTTCTCTGAGAAGATGTTTAGAAAGCAAGGGATTGCACAATGATAGGGCTTCTTTAGAAAAATTTTGACTAAGTCTTCCACTCCCACCTTCAACAAATACCAAATACCACTGTGACTGGCCCTGATCTGGATGTAACTCAGTTCACCAATCTCTGGGCCTAGCCAGTTTTTCACCCAGCAAAGAATGTTCCTGTCTAAGCTGTGGGATACCATTCTCTCCAGGAGAATGCTGTGGGAGACATATCATCATGTCCTCACATTATTAGAAAGTGAGTTCAGGTCAGAGAAGAGAGGAGCAACTGAGAGGCTCGGCTCCAAGCTGGCCAGGTATCTGCCAGAGGGTCAGGAGGAGCTCTGCTGTGAAGACCTCCAGATGAGTGTTGTACAAACTGGGCTCTGGCTTCTCATCATTGTCCTTTAGAACTGTCCTGCACAAAAGTGCCCCAGAGGGAGATGTCCCCCTACCATCCAGTATTCCTGGCCAATTCAGAACCCATCCCTCACCCTTCATCACAGTGACTGGGCACTTGCTAAGCTTTCCATGCTCCTGTGACTTGTGGTTCAAAGGCATCACTTTTCCAGCTCTCACTGTGCAACTACAAGCACAGGTAGGAAGTAAAAGATGCTTTTTTGTTTCTTCCTTCTCCTCTCATCAGCACATAGGTGTCTGAAGGACATGAACAGGAAGGCAGAGGAGGATCTGTTAAGCATGATGAAGTGGAGGAGTATGACAGAAACTGCTGAATGGAGTTCCCTGGGGAAGGCTTGGAGCATTATCACCTGAGTCAGTGAAAAAGCTGCTGAACAAACTCACAGCATGGAAGGATAATCTCAAAGATGCCCTATGGGACAAGGACAGCTCCTTGCTGCAAGGGCTGGAAGCTGGGATGCTCAGCCCTGGTGACCTGTGTGGGGTTAGCTCTCCACACATTTTTCTGCTGCTGCCTCATCTGCCCCCTTGTGAGGTTAATAGGCATGGTGTTTCCCATACTTGTCTCATTTCTGTATGATGGCAAGGCCTCTAAACCATACTGTGTACCTCACCTCTGTCTCTTAGCTGCAGAACAGCCTCTCGGCATGGCCATCACATCTCCACTGGACTGCCACATGGAAGAGACTTGCTGCCACAGGTCTTCTTGACTCCACTGCAATGAATGGGTTTAAAACCAGACCCGCTGCCCAGCAACCATCCCAGGGATGCAGATGGGACAAAGACAGAGTGGGAAGCAACCTGCTTTTCCCTTTCTGCTCTGGGCCACCTCTTTGTGCCTGCCTTCACCAAGCTGAAAACATTGGGTCAAGAGCACTTACCTGCTGTTCTTCCTGGTGCAGCCATGAGATCAGGCTAATTAAGGGGCTCTCAGCTCCTCAGATGAAATTCTTTTTCTATATATACATGCATACATACATATGTGCACTGAGTTTATTATTATTACCATCCCAGACAATCCTTCTTCATTAGGGCTTGGAATTTGCTTTCGATGCTTTCAGTCAGATCTTTAACATTATTTAAACACAGTGACTTTGAAAGAGTTTTTGTTATTTTTAATGCAGACCAGATTTTGCTGGGGTAAAGAGAATGAAATTGTTCTCCATCTAGACCAACAAGCTGCCTTCCTGTCTGCAGGAACCAGGAAGCTCCTCATTGGCAAATTCAACCTGCAGTGCTTTTGAAATCACAGCTAGGAATCCGAGGAGGGGGAAAAGAGGATGAATATCATTTCCTACCTGTGCCACAGGTCAGCATGGACCATGGTGACACACCAAAGGTTCTCCTGAGTGTGGAGTGAGCATCAAGCAGGCGCCTGCAGCTCTCTTGCCTTCCCTGTGCGTCACAGCACTCAAGGACGTCAGGAGCACATCTGGTGTGCCCAGCGCGTGATGGGGAAGGAGTCCCTGTGCTCAGCACAGCTGGGACTGTGTCTGCTCACAGGCTCCTTTGAATGCCTGGCCCTGCTATGTGGTACCTCCCCAGCTGGAACACAGCGCTGGGACCAGTCTCTCCAGGACCCCATATGTCAGAAGAAAAACACATCTCATGTCGGATCTATCACCCAGCTGGGTCTGGTATGTGGATCCTGGAGAAGGGAGGGGCCAAAGTCTTTTGCTGGGAATGTGGGAGATCCAGGCAAAGACGGAAGGGAGTTGTCTAAATCTCACACACTGCAGGGACGGGGATGTGTCCAAGCAGTCCTGGCTGTGCAACTGTGGAAAAGACAGACACAGACTGCTTCTGTGAGCAATCCCAGTGCACTGAAGATGTGTTTAGTGGGGAAACAACAAATCTGATCAGAGAAGAAGTCCCTCTGGATGGTGTTCCTTTTAAACGTCAGGGTTGAAAGGAGGGAGCTGTATTGAACCATATACCAACCCTATCCAAACACATCCCGGCTGCATCCAAAACAGTGTGGGAAGCCGGACAAAGGAGGGAATTTTGCCCCTTTACTTTGCTTTTGTGAGACTCCACCTGGAGTGCTGCATTCACCTTTTTGATCCTCTTCGGAGGAAGGACGTTGACCTGTTGAAGCAAGTCCAGAGGAAGCCATGAAAGTGATCAAAGCACCTCTCAGTTGCAGACAGGCTGAGAGAGCTGGGGTTGTTCAGCCTGGAGAAGAAAAGGCTCTGGGGAGACCTTTTAGCACCTTCCAGCACCTAAGGGGGCTACAAGAGAACTGGAGATGAACTTTTGGCAAGGGCATGTAGAGGTAGGACAAGAGGGAATGGCTTCAAACTGAGAGAGTGGAGATTATTAGATACTAGGATGAATTTTTTTACTGAGAGAGTGGAGATTATTAGATATTAGGATGAATTTTTTTACTGTGAGGGTGGTGAGGCACTGGAGCAAGTTGTCCAGAGAAGCTGTGGATTCCCCATCCTTGGGAGTGTTCAAGGCCAGGCTAGATCTGGCTTTGAACAGCCTGGTCTAGTGCAAGGTGTCCCTGTCCATGTCAGGGGGATTTGAACAGGTTGTCTTTAAGCTCCCTTCCAACATAAACCATTGTATGATTCTGTGATTCTATAAGGAAAGAGATAGATAAAGAAAGAGCAAAAGAGATAGATAATCTTCAAATTTTCTTCAACAGCTGGTAAACAGATGCAAGCTGGGTATCAGAATAGCAATTCTTCTGCAAAGAGGAAAAAAAATCCCTTATGAGATCTCTCTGCTGTAAAAGTGTTCAGTGGAAGGGATGGAAGAAAACCACCATCTTGCAGAGATGCCCAGGTGGGAAAGGGAGTGAGTGAAGCTGAAATAATATATTGACACTAGAACAAACGTGTGAATGGACCATGAATAAATATAAGCTGGAGATGAGAAGAAACTACCCAACCGACAATAGTCCTGGAACTGCCTCCTGCAAAGCAGCAATGGGAAGAAGGAGATTAAACAAAGCTCAGACTGGGCCCCTGGACTGAATGAGCACTTTGCCTCATTTTTTGATAAGACCAGGGCTGCTGCCCAAGGGAGCAAATTCATGAAGTGTAATTAGAGATGAAGGCATGGAAATTGTCACAGCCAGTCTGGAAAAAAAGCTTGATGAGCTGAACGCTCTGAGCTTGGTGTGACTGGGTAGCCTCCATCCCAGAAACTGGCAGGTTGGCTAGCAATAGTTTAAGCATCAACGAGGGCATGGCTTGGTGTGATTGGATTGAATTGGATACCACTGAGCTGAGGCTGGAAACTCAAAAGATATTTGTTACCCAGGAGTGCAGGAGACCCCAAAGAGCTACTGCTGTTGTGGGCCAGGCAGGAGATTCTGGTAGGGCTGGAGGTGCAGCCCTGGGAAGCTGGCAGGACTCCCAACATGATTTTGTTTTTGCAGAATAAACACGCCCAGGCAAGACCCTGGAGCCTGCAGAGGGAAAGGTGTCCTCAGCAGTCCCCTGCAGCACAGTGGAGGGGGAGCTGCTCCTCCACCTTCGCTTTCCAAACCACTGCCTTCCTTGGCATCATCAGTCGAGAGAGCTGCCATCCACTTGAGGCTCTCTCCTTCTTCTTGTCCTGATTATTATGATCATTACTGTCTCATTTCAAGCTGTAAATCAGAAATATTGTGCCTCGTATTTTTCCTCCCTGGGGAACGCATAACTGGGGGTGAGATTGGCTCTGAAGTTCAGTGCTGTTCTGTTGAAAAACTGCCTCAACAAATCGAAACTGTCTCACTTTTTAGAAGAAGTTTTGATTGGAATCAATCTTTCTTTTTTTTATGAGCATAAAAAGGGAGTAGTTAAAAGTAAGATTTATTCCAAATTCATCTTATCAGCTCTGAGACATTCAATTTTGTAATCAATTCCCACAGGGGCTCCACCAAGAAGCCCATATTCAGAATCAATCTTGTATTTCATTAGGTTATTTCTGGTGTTAAAAAATAAGATTGATTCTTACTTTATGTTATAGCGCTACAGCAATTTATTTTTTAATGATATGAGGTAAGAATCAATCTCTGGCTTCTTCTTCCTTTTTTCTTTTTCTTTTTTTTTTTTTTTTAATCCTGCTTTTCCTGCATTGGTTTTGCTAGAGCCAAGAGAATTTAGAGAGTTCTGAAGGATTTTCAAATTATTCTTGTGCAAATTTAGGAGCCATTGGTGCCAGTCTGCTGCTCACAGGATCCGCAGAGCACCAAGAGGCCTGATGAAAGGCACAGTCTGCCCTGCCCTGGGATTTCAGTAACACTCTCCAGAAAACTGCTCTGATCTCCAGTCCTTGGGGGCCAGCATCCTGACCTCCATGGACTGCTACACCACATCCAGCATCCCCAGGAGCAGGTATCTCACTTCCCCAGGGAGTATCCTCCACTTCTGCCCAGGAATGGATGAACTTCTGGGATCGTCATCCAGGCAGCAGTCCCAGACCAGGAGAAGTGGCCACTGTCATCCTGATCTCCTGCACCAGGAGTCAGAGGGAGAATTCACCTCTGTTTGGTACCCACTTGCCTCTTGCTCCAGCCTGAGCAGTGATGTGCATCTCAGCTCATTCTGATGATCACATGATGCTGCTGCTCTCTTCACTGAGAGGAGATGGGAGAGATATTCTGTCTGGCTCAGACACCCAGAAGTGCTCTGCTTCCCTCCTTGCACCCTAGGCGGCATCTTTTGAAGGAGTTTTCAGTCCTGCGTGCTCCTTGTCCACTCTTTGCCCAATGACACTGGTAGTTAGCTATTTCCATAATCACAGTGGCAAAAATTATACATGACTAAATCAATCCTTCATAATTCATGACTTGTGTGGAATTCATCATGAGTGATGAAGAAGTTACCCAAGCAAGCACGGATGCTTTTCACAGGTAGCTGGGAAATTATTTTATTTGCAGCGCTGGGATTTGGATGGCACTGTTGATATTTGCCTGGTTATTCCCAAGGTATTTTGGTTTAGGTCATGGGACTGTTTGAAGGTTCAACTTTCTCTTTTCTTCCTTCTGTTTCCCTTTGTGTCTAGAAACAAAGCACAAGTTTCCAGCAATGAAGGGAGTAAACTGCTGGAGTAACTGACCCAGGAGGTAGCCCATGAATTGAAGCTCCCTAAATCTCAGGAAAACTGACCTTGGGGTGTCTTTCTGGTCCTGGTGGGTTGTGGCATCCAGGACAGACCTCCACTCTCCTGGGTGCAGAGTCTGTCCCTTTATGGTTCAGAAATGATTCACAGAAAACTAAAGCCAGTCTTTCTCTGTCAGTGTGTGGGAGTTACTTGGACATGGTCCCCAAACTTTGCCCGTGGTGGTGGGATCCTAGCTGCTCTTTAATGTACCCCCTGGCCCGTTGGGCTTGGACGAATGACATTTCCCTTGTCTCAGCCCTCTGCTGGCAACTTGGTTGCCCCAGACACTACAAGGTTTGGAGGCAAAGCTGAAAAGTGACAGCCAGAATGGCAAATAATTTCCTATGCCAATACAACTGGAGATCTTTGAAATCCCTGCCAGAGTTCTCACTAACAAGAAGTGACCCAAATTTCAGCATCCAGCAAAAGTGAAAGGTAGTCTCCAGGTTTATCTTACACCCAAGAGTAGGACAACTCCCATTCTCCAACTCCAGGTCCACATCCCCAGCTGGGCAGGGCTGGTTGACTGTCTTCCATCTCCCAGGCTCAGTGTTGACCACAGTGGAAGGCTGAATTCTTTTTCCTTCAAGCAGGTGATTGGGAAACAGTGGAATTTACTGGGACTTTTCCCCTTTCCTGTCTGCCAGCATGACTGACCCCCAGTTTAGGTCATGCAGTGGGCACATCCTTCCATAGTGCTGAGCTCCATGGCTTGGCTGCACTGAGAACGATGGAGTTGTGAGTTTGTAGAAAGGGTCCTTGCCCACGGGGGAAAATGTTGGTAGGTTTCATCATATTTCCTTGGGACTTCCGAAGCAGGATGTCAGGATTGGGACATTCAAGGAAAATAGGCAGCAGGAGCCTCCCCTGGGTTGTATAGCCCAGAATCATGCTTGAAAGGTCTGTGTGAAGCAGAGATCCTTCCAAGATCACTCACATGTTGTGTCCTTGTGCACATTGTGGGTCCAGATCTCCAATTTTTTCTCACTTTATCAGCCTTCTTCTGTCTCCTCATGCGTGTCTCTTGTTTGTCTCTATCTTTGTCACTATGTACATATCTGTCTGTCTGTGGCTCTGTTAGTCTTCAAAGGCCCTGAGTTCATTTGATTTCATTATCATTTCCCATCTCTTGAGCTCTATCTCTTTGTTTTTCCCCTTTTCTCATTATAATTTACATGCAACTTGGGTGCATGCTGGAAATGAAATGAAAATTTGATAAAGCAGCCACAGCACTTGCTTCCAGCCATGGCCTGAAAGCCCTGAACCCCTTGGAGAAAAGCAGGGTCTTTTTATTTTCTTCCATAAGTGGGGAAAAAACCTGATTTTTTCCATTGCACTGGCATAGAATGAAATTGCTCCAGCAATTACCAGGAGATAATGGCCTGAAATTAAACAGTCCTATCTCACTCTCTAACTATAGTACTTTTTATTTTTTCAAACTATTGAATACCAAGCGAATAATAATCAGGCTGGCATTAGGCATTCAGACTCAGGCTACCTGTAATATGAAAGTCCATACACATGGCAGAGCTCCTTTTATTTTTTGTTATTAACAGCAAACCGTCAAGGCACGCAGAGTTGTATGCACAGGGAGAGAGACATTAACCTTGTGCCCAGCAATGCACCACTAAATCAGGCGTAGGTGTCAGTGCTGCCTTGCTCATGGAAAACACCTGGGTGATGGAGAGCCCATCCTACACCAAGGGGGTGGGGGAACTCCTCTAAGCACAGCTCTTCTCTTGCCTGTCTGTGCCACCTACATTTACTGTGGTGCAATTGCTTGCAGTCCTGTCCTCATTTTGCAACACAAAGTGCCTGTACTGGGTGTAGAGAATGGATTTGAAGGAGGATGGAGATCAGGTCAGGCCCTGCTGCATTACATGGAAGTTTTCTGGACTTCACAGCCCCAGGCACTCCTGCATGTGATCACACCCTGTTCTTTCCGGCTGTTCTGGTCTCTCAGGGGGCAGTTTCAGGGCTCTAACATGGCCATGGAGATGGCATACAATGACTAAGCTGCCTGGCACAGCCAGAGCTGGCACATTGCTTCCTGCTGAGCCAATCTCACTCAAATTACCCAGGAGATTTCAGCAAAAATGTAATTGAGCTGCTGTGAATTAGGCACAGCTTGATGTACAAGCAGAGGGGGAAAAAGCCCAGGAGGATGGGACATGACTCCTAAAGCTAGCAAGAAGTAAAAAGAAATGAGAATAAGGCTGAGCTGAGCAGCATGCTCCGCAGGGGTTTATGAAATACCCCATCAATGATCTCCACAAAGAGTTTGAAAAGGTAAAGTGATGGGGAGTGGTGGGCAGGCAGCCACTAGCAGCAACAGGGATAATATCCAAGGGCTGCCTGGGACTTGCAGGAAGTGCCTGTCCTTCTTGTCAAGCTGCAAAAGGCACTTTAAATCCAGCTGCTGAATTCCACAAAAAGCAGAGGGCAGGGACATATATTGTTGATAGAGCGAATTCCCTACCATGGCGCATCCAAGAGTTTACCTGGAGAAGGTGTTAAGGCTGGGAATGTTCTCCTCCCAATTATACGTGACAATGACCTGCCACCATCGCATCACCCACACAAGGGGGTACAACTCACTCAAACGCACCCCAGCCTGGGAGCAAACTGTGACAGCTCCCTCAGAGCATCACTCATCCTCTGTCCTCACCCAGCACCAGGGGCGTCTCCTTGTTTAAAGCTCAAATGGCAGGAACACCTCATGGAGCTGGGGGAAGACCACTGTGTTTCAAGGTCCTGAAATGGCTTTTCCACCAGAAACTTGGATTCATCTCATGTGGATTCCTTCTGCTTCAAAATTGTTTATAAAAAAACCTTGTAAAAATAGTTGAAACAACATCCTTCAGTACCTGCAGGGCACAGTACCTTTTCTTAGTTTGGAAATACCTTCACTGTCGCATACTTGTCCATGTATAGTCATGACTGCAAATTAAAATTAGAACAGAAATCACATCAAATCCTGCCAAATCCACCAAACAGCACAACATATTTTAGAGTGAAGGGGATTGATGGATGGCTTTTCAGTTCTCAGGAGCAGCTTTTTCTCCTGAAGTGTCACTGGAAAATGTTCTAGCATCATCAATGCCACATCCTCTTGAGCCAGGCAGGAAACAGGGGAGAGCCCCTGATGCTCTCTGCACAGCTGGCCATAGTCCCGTTTAGGCAGGCAGGGGCTCTGCTCTCTCACCTGAGCTGGGAATCCTCCAAAAGTGTTAACAAGATAAGAGGGAATGGTGGAGTTGTGCCTATAATTTATTTAAGCTTTTGGAAAGGCTTTTGATAAAGTCCCTCATAGGAGGCTATTAAGGAAACTTGGAACCACAGGATGAGAGGAAAAACCAAGGCATGGATTAAAATGAAGATAAGACAGGGAGGGAAGGGAAGGAACAAACAGCCAATTTTCTGCAGTCTGAAAGGTTAAGAGTGGAGAGCCTGAGGTCACCCCTAGCCCTGAGTGGTTGAATATATTTATTAACAAAAGCACAGAGGGGAAGGGAGGAGCATGGCTATGGAGCTCACTGGGGGCCACTGCAGCAGGGCCCAGTGAAGGTGGATGGGACTGAGATGTAGCAGGACCCCTGTGCCAGGATGGGATGGGACAGAGAATGGGACTGAGATGTAGCAGGACCCCTGTGCCAGGATGGGATGGGACAGAGAATGGACAGTGCTGCACCCAGGGCTGTGACTGGGGCTGGCGTGGGAGCTGGGACATGCCAGTGGGTTGTACCTGCTTGTGGGGTGCACAGGGTGGTCATGGAAGACACTGCCATGGGCTCCACCAGAGGAGCCAGAGCTACGTGAGCCAGCTCACATCCAACATAGGGTCAGAATGATGAGGTTTAGTTGGCAGCAAACCCAACCAGAACAAAGAAGCATCCCTTTGTATCAATGGGACAGAGTCAAACCTGCTGAAGATGTGCCCCCAAAGTGCACCTTTCTCAGATCCAGCGATATTCACTCAAACAGGCAGAATTTGTCACTTTTCTTCTCAGAAACAAAGATGACATCTCCTTTTCCCCAGTGAGGCAGGACTGCAGCCCACTGGACTCAAGTGCCTTGCAAAAGCCAAGTTCACAAACTTAAATGTTAATCTAGGTAATATGCAGAGTCCAAAAGAGAGGTCTGGAAAAACTACCTGATAAGCATGAAAAGAAATATTGGCTACTGACTCGCTGAATATTATCCATCCTGTGCAAACAGCCCGGTGGAGCAAACAGCCTGTGGACACCTGATTAAACAGGGTTTATGATAACTAGTGGAGAATGTCTTTTTAATTACTTCTGTGTGAGGGAATACAGATTTGTGTAAGCAGCCTCTTTTGTATTGTTTTTCAGGACACAACTAGCTTGCAAAGCTGACTTGAGAAATGGCTGCAATGAAAAGTTTGGAAGTTGGAAGAAAGCTTTTGGTCTTTTCTAAGAGGGAAAGAAGTACACGATTTTCAAAATGTCTCCTCATTTAAAAAATCTACCTGATTGGAGGTTAAAAAGAAACCAGAAGTGAAAACCCCAAACTGGCACAAACTATTTTGAAACTATTAAAATACAACCTACCCAAAATTATTAACATGAGGTATTTTCTAATAACTCCATTAATTCAAAACATTTTAATTCATTTTTTATTCAGTTTTGACTTTTTCACTAAAAGTAAAATTTAGAAAATTGGTGAAACTTTTGGTGACAAAGCTTTGCAGAGAAAATTGCTTCCATCTCAAATTCATGTAGTGATGAGCTGAGTAAGGAGGAATTAGATCTCAGCAGTAATCTCAGTCATGGGGTTTCCTAATTGTGTGCTCCATGTTTTGAACATCCGCACCCTTTTAATGGATTTTCCTAGGTTAATTATACCATTATTTCACCGTGTATGTATAAAACTGACTGTTCAAAGTCAACTGTAAATGAAAATTGCAGTTGTTAAATCGCTGGGGTGGCTAACACGCTGGCTGCAAAACAAAACTGGCACCCACTAATTGGCCTGTAAACGAGGATGGCGGGGAAAGGCTGAGGCGTGTCTCTGGCAACCATCGGGCACCATCCAGCAGCAAACCGAGCATCAGGAAACCCAGAGTCACTGGAAAGAAAGACCCTTTGGATGCCAAGGTCAGCACATGGCCCACGGGGACAGTCTGAAGGCTGAGCTGTGTGTACATTTTCTCTCCTCTCCTAGGTCACTTGCTGCCTGCAATGTTAATTATCCATTAAGAAAAACAAGCAAGCAAACCCATCTCCCTGCCCAAGGTGACTACAGAGGGTACAAAATGCTGGAAGAGCACTTCTCACCCACCCTGCTGGCAGAGGGAAGAAGACAGATACCTGCCCCATATCCCCACCACTGCTGACATCAATTTTACAATAAAATCAAATAAATTATGAAAAATCATCCGAGGAATGAACTTTCTAGCTCTTCTTTTAGATAGCTTAAGATGATACAATCTGAGGATTTCAGCCTATCTGAATCCTTCTTTTTCTCTTTGCTTTTGCCCTCTTCTTCATCCTCATCTTCATTGGAGATTGACAGGAAAATAAAATGCTAATGAAACATCCTTCAGCTGAATTTGCCACCTTGTGGATGTCGCAATGTTTTGCAGAGATCCCTCCATAGTGGCAGAGAGCAGCAGGAGACGGGCTTTGTCTGCTGGGACCTCCACAGTTCTGCCTCTTTTGGCTCCCAGCTGCCCCTCATCCCTCAGTGTACAGGCACCACCAAGGACATGCAGCCTGGGCAGATAATGTCACCTTAGGCCCTTGAGGCTGCCTGAGACTCATATGATGCTAGGGAAGGCACCTTCTGCCCTGGAGCATCCTCAGATGGTTTTTTTCCTTCTGAAAAATCAAAATATCAAAGTCTATCATAGAGCAGAGATGTACCATCTTCCAATAAGCAAGCATTAAGTGGAAACCAGTGCTGCAGCTAATTTTATTTCTGTCTCTCAAACTTATGATGGCAGTCCCCAAGAAACCTGATGGGAGACCAGGAGGCCCTTTCCCTTGGGGTCCAGAGAGCAGTCCCTGCAGTCGCCCTCCAGGAGGAAAGGCAAAGACAAAGCCATGCAGCTGTGATAAAAGCAGGTATCACTGATTGCAGCTTTCTTGACTGATCCTCGAAAGACTGTTCTGAGGCCATCATGTAACGAGGGAACTGGAGGGCACTATAAGGGTCTTTTTAGGCTCTTCCCCGCCTTGAGGCAGAAGTAGCTTTAGTGCAACCAAGCACAGGCTTCTCTCCCCATCTTTATAGACCTTGGGCAACAGAGCCTTAGCTCTGCACAAAGATTTTATTTCTGTCTCACCCTAATTTCCCTTGCTGGTATAGGCAAAGGTTAGAGAAAATTTTTAATATAAGTTAAAAAATAAAGTTTACCAAGGAACTGCCTTTTAACTTGTCTGCTCTGAGCTCCCATTTGGTGTAGCACCTCTTCAATGCTCATGGGCAAGGAAACACAGGCTGAGATTAGTGATAGTAAAGTTTGGGACATAAGTTGTTCAAGAGCAATACGAGGGACTGGTGGTACTTTGAGGTCCTGTGGATGGGGTGTCACAATTACTCTGTTTAAGGGAAATGCACTCCGTAGTGAGACGCAAGTTGCATGTCACACTAAGGTGACTCAGCAAACTACATCTCCTTCAGGCATCAACTTTGGTGTCATCACCAGGTTCACAAGAGCTGATATGAAGGGGTGCTCATACAACTGGGTAAGGGGAAATGAATTCCAGTTAAGCTGCAGGTTTGGAAGGGAGTTTGCTCTGGAGCAATCTCCCTGTCATCATGGGTTGAAAACTAAAGAACAAACTATGTGCCTGATCAGGTTTCTGCATCACTCAGCAAGGCACCAGTCTCGTTTAACATATTTATTAATGATCTGGAAGGAGAGGCAAACAGCTTGTTAATTACATTCTCCTGCCTCAGTTGGGAGGCATTGTGAATGCCAGCACAGGCTGGGTAATAATAGAAAGAGACACCAGAGATATTAGGAAGACATGAAGGAAAGAAAATGAACTCCCTCTTGGTTCAGGCAAGTTGCAAAATAATTCAGGACTGGGTGTTTTAGCAGGAAGAGTGATCCAGTTGGGCAAAGACCAATGACCATCAAGGAAGACAGGGATTTTAGATCAGGCAGACACGCTAAAGTACTCTTAGGAGGAGTGGCACAAGAGAGAGCTGAGTGTGAGTGTGGGGAATGATACTCCTCCACCTCCCCACCTGCGTGCTCAGGCTGGAATGCTCCCCAGTGTATTTTCAGAGCAGAAATGACAAACTGATGCTGTCTCAGGGAAGAGTTACAAATATGATCAGAGGCCCTGTGAAGGGCAAAATTGCTTCATGAGGAAAGATTAAAAGTGCTTACGTACGTCAAGTTAAGTTAAATGATGTGCAGGGGAGGTGGGATAACAGCTGACAAATATTTGAATGGCATAAATCTAAGCAGTGGCAGTGGGCTATAAATACAGGATAGGAACTCTTGTGGGGTGCAGGCCTCATTTGGAATCTATGTAACATTATCACATTGCAGGTTGGGGAACCAGCAGTACCTGTATGACTGCTCCTCAGCACAAAGATTTGAGATAGGGAAAGAAAGGGTGGAAGGTGAAATATCTGCATTTATCACTATGAGTTATCACTCTTAGGCAACAGCAATGCCAGGTGCTGCAAGAACTGGGAGCAGGGGTCCTCTAGCCTGCTCCTTATCAAGACTGAACTATCTGCTTACAAAGTAATAGGAGGGAGGAAAAGTTTCTCTGTCCCTTTTAGCTGCTGGGAGATAGGAAGGGAACTGGAAAAAGGGAGGTGCCCTGAATGGTCTTGGCATGCTGAGACCTCTGACGCAGGTAAGCTTTAGTGTCCCTCCGATGTCCCAAGGAATCGAGGTTGTAAAGATCAATGCATGATTGGAAACACAGGCTGAACCAAGAAAACATCTACACAGACCTGTCTGGTGCCTTCCTCCCTGTCAAATATAGGTCCTAACACTGGGGGTAAAAAAATGAAGTCTGAGCATGAAGAAAAGAGCTGACATAGAGATTGATGTGTGAAGAAATGTCCATGGAAAAGTGCAAAGACTCTGTTTTGTCAGAGAGAGTGTCAAGAAGTGGGGAAACAAGATCATGCCTGTCATTGGCAAAGGGGAATATATACTATCAATACCTGCCCACAGCCTCAACTGGCCTTTAGGTCTTTCTGCTTCGACTAAGGTGTCTCAGAAAGCTCCTCAGGGCTGTCAGTGGGGATGCTGCAGATCTATTTATGGATTCACTGGAAAAAATGCTCTTGTCTGTAGTTTGTCAGCCAGCATAGCTGGAGGAGGGCTCTGGAGCTGGAACTGCAGCAATGTAAAGAGAAACTTCATCTTGGCTTTTTTTGAAATCACTGCCTTAGTGAATCAAAGGTATCAAAAATGAAGTGTCTAGAACCAAAATCCTGGCTCCGAGCTCTGGAAGCATCTCACTGACAGCTTGAGATACATAATTTGTTTGGTGCAGGTCAGAAGAGATGGATCTATCAGAGGATCTCCAGTGCTGCTTTCTGTACCCTCCCTGGGTCAGGATTATCCTTCCATTACAGAAGTTTCATAAACAATGCAAGGGAGGTTAGTTGGCCAACGGACTTTTAAAGAAAGTTTCGCTAAGTCAGGTGCCTTGCAGAGAACACTTCCATGTTGCCTTCAGAGGAATGAACCAGCAAATCTGATGGCTTTTTCCCTTGCTAAAAGTGGTAAGTAGTTTCTCTTTTTGATGCATGACACAGGAGCCTTCCTTGCACCCTGCAGGGTGCTTATGCCCTCCTCATACTGGCTTTCGAACAACTCATCTGCCACTTCAGACTGCATCCAACTGGGGGATCCTCTCAAAAACACAGGCTCTTGTGCACTGATAACTGAGAAGTGTCCTTTCAGACTTAAGTTCCTCTTCTGCAGCTCCTACTAAATACAGCACTTAGAGCTTTTATGGTGTTTTTCATTTTCAAAGTGCTTTACAAACATTAATAATACAAAACACATGAACTCCACTGCCACAGTAATAGTCTAATCCTTCCTCTTATCTCCTCTTAGGGCTCAGAACTTCCAGGCTGACAAAAGCCTACGGGGTCTGGAGTTCTCCAACAAATAAACACCATTAAAAATAATCTCTGGTCTTTCTCTTCTTCCTCTTTTAAAAGCATCTTTATACAGCCCTTCATGCCAATAATCCATTAATTCTGTCAGTTGCAAGGTTATGAACTGTACATGATAATTGGCTTGAAGAGTACTGCATTTCTGGGCTAGAGCTCTCTAGGCTACCTTTGCAACTGTTTTGTAGAGGGACTGCACAAAAAGACCACATCCTTGTGATTCTGAGACTTATTGTGGGCACTTGATTTCCACCTTCAGAGCTAAACCAAGCTCTAGCAGGAGGCTGGAGCCTAAGAGCCAGCAACTCTCTTTGCCAGCCCTGAGTGATGCAACTTGACCTTGTGCACCTGACACGAACAGTGAGGATGTTTTCCCTTAATCCTGTTGCTTGCTCCCTTTGTGCCATGCAGAGCAGACAGCAGCTTGGTGATTAGAGATGATCCAATACAAATTGATCATATCATATATTATGGAAAAATAAAATTGGAGGTGATTTGACCAAGTGTACCAGGCTGCAAACTGCAGCAGGTCAGTGGCTGTTTTGTGAGCACCCTAAACACTCCAGCACCATGGCTGGAAACTTCAAGGGACTGAGCAGGACAAGGGACAATGATTTCATTCAACCCGAGGTACACTGTCTCTGAGTCAGAGCCACCAGATGTGTAGTTGTGTGTTGTGGTGGGATTTCAGTCTTATTCCCTTAAGACAGGAGTTTGGCTTGGCATGTATTCTCTACAACATCCCTGCCTAATGCTCTGGATGCTGTATGGAAACACACTGAATGGTACCAGCATAAATCCACAAACCAGACAGAAGAAGTAGTGCCAGCCACGGTTTTCAGGTAAGGTGTGACAAGGTAAAGGAATCAGCTTTGGCGTGTCTATCCTCAGATTACCTTGGGTCCCCAGCCCTTGTGACTTTTCCAGGGACAAAACTAGGTCATTGCTAAGTGCTTTGAAGACACTGTGGGTCAAGTAGGAGGTATATGGCAGGAATGTGGATTGATGCCCACTCCTCACTCAGCACTGGTCTGGTGCCCTCACCACAAAGCTCTCCTTTATTGGATCATGCCTTGCTTTCAGCTTGCTGTAGTTAGCAACCATCTTTGCAGACACCTCAACTGCATCTGTCTCTATTGCTTGTCTGCATTTTTTTTTCTCTTTGTCCCTGCTCCGATTTTACAAATCTTAAAACATCATTTCCATTTCTACCCTTGATTTTGTATTCAGATTTAGCAACCTGCATCTCAAATTTATGCTTAATAATTCTCCTTATCAAGCCATCAAGTAATTTTCCTCCCTCAAATTACTGCCTCCCCCACTCTCTCTGCAACTCCTCCTCCTCTTTCTCCATCTCTCTTTTGTATCTGGCAATATTTCAGACTCCTTCCGTAATTTGCTTGACTGTGTAATTGATCAGAATAACTCAGTTTTACTACAATTTGCTTGAAATCCCTTTGTTAGCAATTAGAACACTTTGTTTAAAGACAAATAAGATTTAATGTGACTCTCTCTTTCTTGGCAGCCTCCCAGTCTGGTCTTTCCATGCCTCCTTGCGGATGTCTGCTCTCTGCTACCCTACTCAACAGCTGGCAGCAAATTCTCTCTTTCTTGCCTCTGGGATTCTGCCCTCTGCCTCTCCCTCTGCTACCTCTGGTGATGCCTAGTCCATGTTACTCTCTGCCTTGCCAATGTTTATTATATTGGCATAGAGAATGTGGAATTCCTTCCTTCCCTTCATTGTTCTCTCTTTCTCCCTAAAGATGTTCAGGCTCCCATCACAGCAGCAAATAGATCTGAACCAGTCATCAAGAGGCTGAAAGTGGGTTTGGAAGTGTTTGAGGAGCAGCCAGAGGGCAAAGAAGCTGCCTGCTATAAGAGAGCACGTAGGATTATGAAAGGGATGCAGGAGTGTACATAATGTGCATGTTTTTAGATTTAAAGTTTCATCCATAGTTACACACAATAACAGTGTCTTGCATGTGTCTTAGGTACTTTTTTTCTGAATGCCTACAGCATAGTGGAAACAATGCCCATCTGATAAATCCCAGAGATTAGCTGTCATCTCAGCTGGGAAATGAATCTCCAGCTGTCTGGACTACTGCAGCCCTAATGCTGTCAAAATCCAAGATCTCCCTCATTTTCCCAAGGCTCTCATGGCCATCTCCCTTGTCTGTGGCTGACTCTGAACGTGACAGCCAGCTGCAACCTGTCTACTCTTGGGAGGTCTAGTCCTTCACCATACCCAGTGCAAGGGAGTAGGAAGGACCTGGGTTTTTGTCTGAGACTCTTGCTGTAGTCTTAGCTTCACTTGGCTCTAGTCTTGCTATAGGGCAAACTATGCATGGAGCTGCACATGCAAAGGGGATCAGCTGGTGTGTAGCACATGGTGGGCAGGTAGATGGGTGGATGACAAGGAGGCAGGACCTGGACCCAGGACCCAGACAATCATCTGAATTCCTCCTGTTTTGTGCTCAATGCTCACCCTTCTCTATAAGCTCCCCTTAGCATCCTCCATCCCCTGTAGCATCCTCCTTCCCCTAATGAGACCCCCATTTTCCTGATGCACAGGCTGAATCCCTGTGTCATGGCTGGTGACAAAGCATGGAAGGTCCCAGCACAGCAGCTGCATTTGGGATGCAGGCTTCTCTCCAGGGAGGTCTCTCCCATCACATGGATGCTTTCTCTAGACATGTCTATCCAGCTCACATGTGGGGACCCAGCACTGGAGAGAGACTTCCTTGCGGTACTGCTGGTGCCTGAGATCCTGACCAAACAAGAAGAATCACCTGTGACCTGACACCTCCTGGGCTGTCCCTGCATAGTTGACCCACAGCAATACCAGTACCTTGAGCCAGGTGTTGGCAAGCCAAGTGGTGCCAAAACCAGTGCAAAACTCTTCCACACTCTGGAAAAGCATCAGAAGCATCATATTCAGTCTCTGTCTTGCCTTGGGAAACTGCATATGCATCTGTTTGGGAGGATGCAGCCGTGCAGGCTCCAGAACAGTGGTTATTTCTCCCAGGGGATTTTGGATCTAGCAGGATAATATCAATAGCCTGATGCTTTGTGTGCTGGTGGGGGGAAGCCAGAGGGAAGGGCTCATCCAGACACTCTCCTTTCTGCCTGAGTGGGTAGCGCTGTCTGTCAAAGCAATGGAGGAAATCCATGTGGTTAACACAGTGTGTCATGGAATATCAAAACATACCACAGGATTTCCGGCCAAAATGTCGAGTAGGGTCTCATGAAAATATCTGACACCGGAATTACCCTCTGCCAAAGCTCAGTGGAATTGCACTGTGGCTGGACAGTAAGAGCCTGTTATTTGCAATCTACTCAGAACTGCTCTGTTAGCACTGGGATTTGGGCTGCTGAGCTCCTTCCAAGTACATTTCATAAACCTGGGTTTAGCTTCTTGCTGTGCTAGCATTTTCTGAAGAGTGGTCTGGATTCTGCAGTCAGCCCCATGCCCTTTGGCACTTCACTTTCTGAACACAGAAATGTTTTAAGTATTTCAAAATATGCTTAAAAGGTGCTGCACATAACAAATGTAAAGACCAGGGACCCAGCATCTTCAGCTTCATTGGAGCTTGACTAGCCAATTAAAAAACACTTAGCTGATTTAAAAACCCATAGCTGACTTTAAAACCCCAGTCTGAATCGATGTAAGTTTTGGAGTTAAATGCTTGAGAAGAGGAAAGTGATATTGAACTATAGCATGGACACAGAACTACTTGCTACAAGCTGACCATTGTGGGGGTACCATATTTGTATTGTAAATAACTTCTCTTATACAAGCATTTTCAAAGTGACATTTCTGGTCTGAGCTATTGCCTGGGCTCACCCAGGACTTGGAAACAGAAGGGAAGGAGAGCACAGGGTAGGCATGGTGCCAACCTGACAGAGCAGGCACCAAAACACACTGCAATACTGCAACTATAGCTGCACTTGGCCAAAGGATCTGGTGGTACCCAGGAGGGGCAGGAATCAGAGGAGGGACTCAGCTGCTGGATGGCTTTGGGGCTGCTGCTGCTGGAGGCAGCTGTGCTTCACAAAAGGAGTGACAAATAAAACACCATGCTATTTGCATTGTGTCTGGGTTTAACTCCTAACTCCTGATACCTGAGCTGGGTTTTTAAAGGAATCCATTGCTTTAGTTTATCCCTTTTGGATCTTTTGGAAAAAATCAATGCATTGAAGCGGTACAATTAGTGATGCAGTGGTGAGAAGAAATGTAGCTTGCCTGTTTCAGGGAATTTCTCAAAATTATTTGTTTTCCCTCATGTTGCTGCTGCCATCCCTCATGACTACCAGCCACAAGCAATATAACTTTTCACAAAATATCGGGGATTATTTTTAAGAAAAAATGTTACTGTCATGGTATGAAATCTGAGCATTGAAATGCTGTTTTACTCCTTGAACTGTAAGAGAGTTGAGTTGAGACAGTCAGAAGACAGTCAGCAGCTTTGCCTGTCAGTTCTCTGCAGTAGCAGGAGCCTGGGTGTCTAGCACCAGACCGGGAGGGACACAGTGCCACTTACTGCTGCGTGGGGGCTGTTGAGCTGGAGACATCTCGGTGCTGCTGGCTGAGATCTTGGCACTACCAGCTTGTAATGCTCATTCTACCAGAGGCCAGCAATGCTGTGTGCTAAGAGGAATTATATTCTGTGAGCATCTCCAGTTCTCAATTGTAAAATGTATCTTCAGGAAACAGGAAAGTTGTAGGTGCTGATGAAGACTAACTGGGGGCAGATGCTGTGAGGCAAATCTTCCTGTGTCATCTCAATTCCAATGACATTTCTAGGGTCGATTTCTCTGGGAGTCCAGGAGCAGAGCTAAAGAGATTTAGACCCTTCCATACTGAAGCTGGTTAACTTAGCATTTGTATTTCCTTGTATCAGTCGAGGTCCAAGTCATGTGGCACCTCCTCCTACCAATCTGATGAAGCAAAACCTTCGGGCAAAGCAAGAATGGCTGTCATAGTCCATTGCTGAGGATGGTGATCCCAAGCCCAGTTGGCAGTGAACTAAGCCAATCATGTCCCGATACAAACTCTGCTGGTTTACAGTCTCAGTGCTGGATGTCTCATATGGTGTGAATAAAAATGTCTAAGCTTAGATTAGACTTCTACAGTCAGACCCTGGCATCCCTTCAGTCTTCTCTCACAGTGTGGAAAACTGCTTGTTCTCCATCTTCATCTCTCTTTAGCTTTGGCAGGCTGCAAGGCGACAGAGAGAGGCAAAAAATGCTTCAATTCATAGTACGCTTCCCTACAGGTTCTTGAGAACTTGCACCATGAATCTTGCCCCATATGTTGCAACTCATCTGCAGGGCTCCTGGCAGATGTAAACTTGGCCAGAGGAGCCAAGATAGCAAGTCAAAGGTGCAGAGCAAGCAGTTCACACTCAAAATCCCAATCCTTGCAAAACATGCAGATGAGATTCAAATTTGCCCCCCTTTGCAGTATGAGTAGTCATCACTCACATGATTCTTCCTTCCCTCGGCACCTCAGTGGGGTCCAGAGGCCAGTTATAAAATGTTCCTGTCCCTGATCCCATTCTGATGGCTCCCGATGCAACACCACATTCTTTCTGTCCGCGGCCTGAGCTCCTCTGGCTCGGGGGACGGGAATCCGGAAGGCTGATGCGTGCCTGTGTTTATTTTTTACACACTCTTGCTGTTTTATGGTGTTTTTTGTGGTTGAAGGGTCAGCTGGGAGCAGAAATAATTTGCCTGCCTTGGGAAAAGAAATGTGTCCATTAGCTTTCTTGGCTGCAGTTGGAAATGCTCTGTTCCTCCCTCCTCCCTGCTGGAGAGGCAGAGCATCTCCAAATAGCCCCGGGGAGAGTGGAGTGCTTGCTGAATCCAAGTTGTGTCTGGCAGGATAAGGCACCACCTCTGGGTTATACTGCCTGAGCAGTTCTTGGTGGGTCATCAGCAGCACAAGCCTGGGAACACTGGTCTTGGAAACTGGTAGGAAAAGATGCTGCTACCCTAATAAGGAAGGGTTCTGTCCCAGGAGTGTTGTGGTCTGTTTTTTAGGGATTGAGCAGAGAGTGGTTTCTCGTGTCCTCTGGAAATCAAACCAGCAATGCCCATGTTCCATCTCTGAAGACTTTACACATTTCATCTCTGTGCTGTGCCCAGTTTTGCTGGTCATGCCTCATAGTGTGCACTGTCTCTAGAGGACAGCCTGGAGCTCCCCTCTGGTTTTGGTGAAACCTTGCTTTTTGGAAACCTTGCCAGGTGTTTCCTTTCCAGGCAGATCTTCCAAACCACTTCAGCCACTCCATTTGTCTTTCCAGCATGACTAGTACCAGTTCCTGTTGCTGTTCAGAGAGACCACACAGGCAGCACAGCTGAGAGGAGACCCAGGATCTGCTCTGCTGCATTCAGCACCCAATTTGTCCCGTCAAGGTGCACACAGCTCCTGAGACACCTTCTACAAGATGCAGAGCAACCCATGACCTTGTATTTCAAAAGGCACCTTCTGACATCACAAGAATACTGAGTCCCACACCAGGGCTTGGCTTTAGTACTTCACAGACCCTGAGGATCAGAGTATATGTTTGCCTGGCAGCCAGTGGGAAAAACAAAGGAAGAGCCAAGGTCCTCTGCAAACTCAGCAAATCGCAGAGGAGATCTACTTTTGAGCTGAGCCCTGAAAGAAAGTTATTCCAAGTGAGCTGCTCCCAGCCAAAGGTGTCTTTCTGATCTGATGCTCACCTGTTATATCATCTCCTTTGTCCTTGTTACCTGCCTTAAAGACTTATTGGGTGATCACAAGGCAGAGGAGCTGCCAAGCCAGAAAATGGCAGGGAATGGAGGGACAAGCTGTGTGAAGAAATCAGAGCAGATATAAAAGATGAATTGTCCCCATGACATGACATAGCTCTTTCTCTGTGGCTTCAAGAAATGTGCTGACAGCTTCTTTACCATCACCAACTTCCTCCCCCCAATCGGAGTGAACATTATGTCACTGGATGGTCCCAGTGTGACAACCCTGGAGAGTGAAATCCTCTGCCTTGGCCTGTAATGGACATGGATGGACAACAGCTTCCCACATGGAGATTCTTTAGCCATGTCAAGGAAGGGGAAAATGGATGTGAAAGGGCTGTTGTTGATCCAAGTCCAGGCTGTGTTTAACAGTGGGAAGATTTGGAAATGTGGTGAGGCACTGTAACAGGTTGCCCAGATAAAGTGTGGATGCTCTGCTCCTGGAAGTGTTCAAGGTGAGCTGGATGGGGCTTTGAACAACCTGCTCTAGTGGAAGGTGTCCCTGCCCATGGAAGGGGGGTTGGAATGTGATGACCTTCAACCCAAACTGCTCTATGATTCTATATTTTATGTGCATGGTCTACTACAAGCTGAAGGGTTTTTGCAAAGTAACCTTGTCTCCTGTGGGAGAAACCTAACCCTAATTGAGCATTTCTACAAGTCTGAGGACAGTTTCTAGTGTGCACACAATCTTGCATGACAGCTGAGGTGTCAAGGGTGTAAGTGCTATGAAAAAGGAGGGATGGGACTGGGAAACAGAGGGTCATCATGGGACATCTTCCCAAACACGAGATGTTTCACTGCTGCCAGATTGCTCATACACCCTGCCCAGCAAGACAGAAGTTTCACCACGGGTCTCTCAGCACTGCAAGAAGGATGTCTGAGCAGCCACATCTGCCTCTGTCAACAGTGATGCTCATGGAGATGATGGATGTGACACTGAACACCTTGAGTGTACTTCTGATTCAAGAAGTTTGGGGGTTTACATGTATCATAGAGAGGAAATGATCCTTCAGTAATTAATCAAGTTAGTGATTAATGCATTTTTACCTCAGCTGAGATTTAGCAACATTATTTCTCAGACACAGCTGGAGGGAAGGAAAATAATAAATCCTGAGTGGCAGGGGGAGTGAACACAGAGAAAAGTTGTTCTTTGTCCTTTCCTACACAAGTACTGGGTACAAGAAGTGAAATTAGCAGGTGGCAGATTCAAAACAAGCACCTAATGTAGTTGGGTGCTCCTTGTTGTGGGATGCAGCAGGTGATAAAGGCTTTAATGATTTCAAAAAGGCTGCTGGAGACAATAAAGAAAGCCACATTTATGGCAGACAGTCCCAAGATGGAAGAGACAAGATAGGGAGAAATATTGATTAGATATGCTGGCTCATGCTCCTGCTCTGCTCTTGGCATCTGCTGTTGGCTACTCTTGGTTGATGAGCTAAGGGGACCTTTGGGATAATCAGACAAACCTTCCTTCATGCAGCAGCTGATTGCAAGCTTGGTTAAATTCCAAGTGTCCAGTTGCCTCATCCTCAACCTGAGCTGTGTGGGCAGCTCAAACAGTTCCATCTCTGATGTTGCTGCTGAGCAGCTCCCAGTTTTCTGCATCCCTTGGGTGTCTATGTGTGATCATCTGCTATAGTAAAGGCTGCAGCAAAGACAACTTTGTTTGTAAAATGAAACGAGTTGAGGAAGATTTGTCATTTGCATCACTGAGACTAAACAATCCCCTTTATTTAAGAAAATAATAAAATAAAATTAAATCATTACTAGCACCGTTTCTTCAAACTTGTAGTGATAAACACACAGGCAGAGCTTTGCTTAATAATCTTACAGCCTCCCTTCTGCAGCAGGCGATAAAGCAGGAATAACAAACTACCTGGAACTGGCTACACACCAGCCACCACTCCGTCAGCACAGATAGGAGTTAATTATTTCTGATCGGCCGGCTATGCCTGAATAAGGGGCAATGATTTCAAGGCTCTTCTTGTTAAGCAACAGTGACAGAAAAAGGAGGATATTAGGATTATTGTCTGCCTCTTTCATAAAGAGTAACAAGGATGGTTGGAGCAGAGCAATTAAGGAAGAAGGGATTTCATCTCCAGCAACTGAGTTAATGAAATAAGAGATAGGTCTATGAGAGGGATCCTTGAAAATACGGAGGATAATGTAGTTCGTCATGGGGAATATATTTGAATAACAAAGATTTCAGTCCCTTATTGTAGTGCAATGAGAGAGATGCATAGTGGTGAGAGGAACACATGCTCAGACCTTGAGCTGGGTATACACTGCAGGGAATTGTTCCACTGTGGGGACTGCCCTTTCCCTTCACATCTTTCACGTCACACATTGTCCTGTCCTTTCAATATCAGTGGTCTTTTTTAGGAGCCCTGGAGGATTCCTCTTCTGCTTGAGGGTTTTGCCACAAGAGATGATCTTTGGACTTCGCAGGATTTTCAGTGTGGAGATGGGGTGAGAAATGCATCGGGGTTCATCTTTGGGCAGATGTGTCTTGAGGCAAACTTGGGGGACCTGGTCCCAAGCCCACACTGGCACTCCAGCACTTGGAGTGAATGTGTCCATTCTTTTGCTGCCCCATGACCCAGTCCTCAGGCAGAATGCCTTTTCCATACTTTTTTCACTGTGATGACCAAAGCAGATCAGTATTCTCCAAAATAATACTGATTCAGGACCCTAGACAGGATCCTAAAACTCTTTTTCTACATAGCTGTCTTCCACAACAGGAATTTCTCTCTCTGCACTATGATTCTTTCCCAATTTCAACCACGTCTCTATTAGCAGTGTGATTTTTACCAGTTAAAACTATGCCACTGAAGGCCTTGATTTATGGGTTTAGAGTTATTCCTCTTCACAGATGGAAATAGTTATACAGGCATAAGGCACCTTTATCCTGAGATAACCAAGTCCATGCAAAGGCAGGTTGTACTGCTTTTAACAATACCAGCACTGTTAGAGAGCTAGCTATCACTTGCTAAATGCAGACAAGCCTTGTGTTACAAATTCGTTTTAAGACTGCTGTTTTTTATAAAAGTGCTGCTCCATTCTTCTCTAAGACTAATGAAATACGATACAGGAAATCAACACAGCATCGGATATTTATTAGAAATGTAACCCAAACCTGAGAAACATCTCAATGCAGTAAAAATACAGATTTGCAAAGGCAACAGAACATGACCAAATGCATCTTGAGAAATAAATCAGAGACTACCTTCAGTTTATATTTGGAAAGATGACTGTTCTTTATGCACTTCAATCATAAATTTCTGAAAATAAGACACTGTATTTATACCAGGAACAAGCTGCCAAGGGTTATACTGAATTAACCTTCTAGGGATTTCTTCAGATACGATAGGCTAGGTTTCTTGGCTGGGTGAAAACTGCCAGACTCATTACAGGATGTCTGGACAGGTTGTAGTGAGAGGTTATGCAGCCTGAACCATCACCTGCCCCTTCTGGGCACACAATCCAAGACACCACAGAAACAAGAGACCTCAACTTTTGTCCTAGTGACAGTGGTGCTGCAAAAAGAAATACAGACATGTCCAGCTAATTATTTATAACCCAGTTCACAAAGGTCCTCGTGTCAGACATGGATTTATGGGAAGTCACACATATACATACTCACAGGCGTGTTACATCTGCCCTGGGACTGTGCCAATCCCACATTACCTATTAAGCAGCCACCGATGGTGTTTATCATCTAAGACGGCAAAGCTTTATCATCCCCCAATACTATCACTGCCTTGCAGCTTCACTTGTGTGGTACTGTGTGATCTGCAGTGTGTGGAGGGGGCTCTGAACACTGTTATTGTGGACTGGGACGTCCCTGTCCAAGGGGGTTTATACGCTGCCTGCAGATTAGGATCATCCTCAGAGTTTTCTTTGCTCCTACTGGGAAACTGGGATAACCAAATGCAATCCATGGGCACTGTCTTGACAAACAGCTGTGGTTGTTGTTTGTCTCCTGCTCTGTGCAAGGGTAGGCCACATGTGTGGTTAGCTTGGACAGACACAGCAGGACAGACAGATACACAGGATGGTCATAGGAGCCACTGCAAACACAGGGACCAGTGTCCTAAGTAAGGGCCATGGGACTTACTTCAGTGGCTGACAGCTAGTTGGACTCCTTGGATTTCGACAGGGTTTTGTGATTATTGGATCAATACCCCTTGATACTAGATATTGACTGTGGATATACATACAATGACAGATGTCCCTTGCCCAGCAAGGAGAAAATTTTGTGACTGTTTCAGTCTGTCAGTCTCAGACAAAGAGAACATCCCTGGAGCTTAGCAACCATCTCGAAATGCTAAAGCATCTCTTCAATCACAGAACCATTGAATCATTAATGTTGGAAAAGACCTGTTAGGTTATAAAGTCCAGCCATTAACCCAGCACTGCCAAGCATGAAAGTGTGATCAGGACTGTGCAAATTGTGCCTTAGAGGTACTGGGATGATAACAGAGCACATACCATGGGTCTGGTTTCATGTCTGCTGTCATCCTGTCATCCTCTCCAGAGGCCCTATAGGGGTGGAGACAGGTATGAATTCCTGTGGAGAGCTGACTCAGTGTGGAAACCCTTATTCTGTGATCTCCATGACCAAAAAGGTATGAGGCAGCTCCTGCTTTGGAAAAACTGGGTGCTGAGCTTAGAGGGACCCATCCTTTGAAGAGCTTCTCTGTGAAAATAACAAACTGGTAGACTTTGGCCATGACAAGAAGGAACAGAACTAGTATCTAAATCATGTCCTGAGGTGGACACAGTAGGGAAACGCAGCACTCTTCTCTGGGCTCCCACAGGAAGCTTTCAGTGCTCCCAAGAGACTGCTGTGCCCCCACCAGGGCCAGACAACCACATAAGAGGGTTTAGGAAATTGGCTGCCATCAGCTCCAGTATCCAAACCTTTCAGGGAGTTGTTCTCCCACTTCAACTCTGGGACCTGTGACATCCCCAGCAACTGTTAGTTTAGCTTCCCATCAAACAGTGGGTGTTCTCAATGACTCTCCTGGATCATTTCCTGTTGCAGTGTAAATGCCTTCAGCATTGGGCTTTGGTGTTGTTCCTGATACTGGGGGTTTTCCCCTAAGCACATCAGGTTTCCCATCATGAGTACCAATGTCTGCAGAAAACCAATGTGAAGACTCATTATCCAGCAGGTTAAGGGTCTCCTGAGCACTCTATCTGCTATATAATCTGTGCTCCACAGCATCTGCTCTTTATCTATCTCAGTTACTTGTGCTTGGCATGTGGACTGATCCATGCAGCTGGGAGTGCTCAGATTTGCACCTGTAAGCTTAGCTGGCTATTATGGAGGGTTTTGTTGGAGAATAATATTTTTTATATATTTATCTATTTATTTATTTTACAAACCTTGGTAGGCTCAAAAGCACTCTGTTACAATACAAACCTCTGTTGTAGCTGTTGTTCATACACACAATGCTTGATAGTTCTTATTTCACAAAACTCTCAGGCTTTTATAAATGAGACAGACAAGCAGCAGTGGAAGAAAACAGTAGAGAGAGAAAGAGGCCTGCAGAAGGGTCCTGCCAAGAGATTGAAGCCTTCTGCATTCCTCTTAGCCATGTGATAATGCTGAGGTTATGCTTCTTTCTAACCCTTCTCCTTGATCTATGCTGGGACACCTGGCAGAGCAATAGCAGTAGTGCTTGGGCAATAGACTTGTGTGTGTGGGCATGCAGCTCACAGAGGAAAACCCCTCAGCTTTCTCCCGCAAGTACCTCCAGGATCAATCCCAAGCAAACTAAGCTGTACTTGTGCCTTTAAATGTGCTCCAGCTGAGGAGATGGGGACAGAGGTTCTTGTCATGTTCATCAGAGCTGAACCCCCTCATCCTCAATGGCAAAATCTGGCCAAGTATATTTGGCCTTAGGGTCTAACTTGCTGTGTTTCTGCCTTGTCTTGCATGGATATACTTAGCTTTGATCAGCCTGGACACATTTAAAGGGTCTAGTCACTTATTAGCCCTTTGACTATGTAATAGAAGTAGACATGACCATCGCACCTCTGCCACTGCTCACAGCCATGCAGATTCATCTCCTGGCAGTTTCTTCCTTCCCAGGGAGCCCAGCCCACCTTCCTGCAAAGTTCTCAGGAACTTGGAAACAGCTTCTTTTTCCAAAGCTTGATTTTCCTCTCCAGAAGATTTATTTAGGCTTGTTCCTTCATGTCACCAACCAGTTATTTGTATGTCAGAGTGTGATACATCTGTATTGAACCATGATGTCTGTTTTGTACCTGTACTGAAAGATTGGCACTGTAGCAACATTTGTTTGAACTTGCCTGCAGGCAGCCTGTTATACTGGAAGACGGTAAAGCTTCAGTATGAGGCTGTTGGCTTTGATTTGGCTCTGAATTGCTGGCTCATCTCCAGTAGCTTAATGGTCGTCCTGCAAAGGTACCAAAGCATGGAGAAGGGGGAGGGAACAGAGGCTCTTGTTTACTTGTGTGTCTTTGATCCATGCAGGATCTGAATGTCTGCAAAATAAGAGCTCACAGGCAGGCCAGCCTTAGGCAGTGATGACCCCAAGCAAGATTTCAACTCAGACCAGAATAACAATGATTTTTTTTGCAAAGCAAGCTCCACATGCAGGACGCAGCATTACTCCTCTGATTCCATATATGTAGCAGGAATTTCCTATAGGCTGGTACTGGTTGGAGGTCACCCACACATTAACACATCCATGGGGTCTGAAGTTTGCATCTCATACTTAGGACTTGCTTTTAAGGACTCAGCTGGAATGTCAGCATATACAAGGTCATTCAAGGTCTCTGTGCTGCCCCAAAAGAAGGATGCACTGTATCACCTGCATTATGAGAAATATGTCTTGACACAGCTGTTGCAGAAAAGCTACTGCATGATGGGGGGACAGTAGGATGTCCCTGGAGTATGGGTGCTTTCAACTGGAGTTTTGGGTATTAGGAAATATTTCTTCACTGGAAGAGTGGTTAAGCATTGAAACAGGTTGCTCAGGGAAGTGGTGATGTCACCATCCCTTGAAGTGTACAAAAAATGCATAGACATGGCAGTTTGTGATACAATTTAGTGGCAATGGTGGTATTTGGACAAAACCTGGACTTGATCTTGAAGGCCTTTTCCAGACTTAATGACTTTATGAACTGTGGCTTAGGGCAGATACTGTGCATAGGTTACTGCCACGCCAAGAAACCTTCTATCTCAGAGAACTGAGATGGGATCAACTGGTGCTCATGACCGAGACCCCTCTATGCATTCTTTTGGCATGTTGCTCAGGGCTCCATCCAGTGTGTCCTTAAACACTTCTAGGGATGGGGCAACCACAATTTCCCCAGTCATCATGTTCCAGTGTCTTACCACCCTCACAGTAAAGTGTTTTTTCCTTGTATATAATCTAAATCTACTGTCTGTCAGTTTGAAGCTGTGTTCCTTTGTCCTGTCACTACGCTGTCTTGTAAATAGTCCCCCTCTGTCTTTCTTGTAGGCTCCCTTCAGATACTGGAAAGCTACTATTTTGTCACCCCAAGCCTTTTCTTTTCCAGGCTGAACAGACCCAGTTCTTTCAGTCTTTTCTCATAGGAGAGGAGCTGCAACTCTCTAATCATCTTGGTAACCTCCTCTGTACTCACTCCAGCAGGTCAATGTCCTTCCTGTGCTGGGGGCACCAGAGCTGGATGCAGTGCTCCAGGTGGGATCTCACCAGAGCAGAGCAGAAGGGCAGAATCCCCTCCCTCCCCTGCTGCCCACCCTGCTCTGGATGCAGCCCAGGACACATTTGGTGTCTGGGCTGTGAGTGCACATGGCCAGGTCATGTCCAGCCTCTCACCCACCAGCACCCCCAAGTCCTTCTCAGCAGGGCTGCTCTCAATCTGCTCATCCTCAGCCTGTGCTGATATTGGGGTTGTCCTGCCTGGGGTCCAGCACCTTGCACTTGATCTTGTTAAACCTCATGCGTTTCCCAAGGGCCCATTTCTTGATCTTGTCCAGGTTCCTCTGAATGGCATCCCCTCCTTCAGGCATGGCAACCACACCACTCAGCTTGGTGTCATCTGCAAATTTGCTGAGGATCCTTTCATCTATGCCAATAAGGAAGATAATAAATAACATCAGTCCCCATGCAGATCCCTGAGGGACACCACTTGTCACTGATACCCACTGGGACCCTGAGTCACTGATCACTACCCTTGAAATTGCTGTGTCTTCCATCACGGTGTGGTGGAGTCAGGTAGGAGAGCTCCTGCAGTGTATCTGAGCCCTTAAATGATTAGTATGTGCCGGCCTGTTCATCCAAATCCAGACTGAAAGGGGAATTTTATTCTTGTTCTAGTATCCTCCCTCTTGAGCAAATCTCCACATTTCCACTCCCCAGGACAGTAATTAATAGCATAGCTGATCAACCTTTGGGTCTGCATGTCAGACCTAACTGACATCCCAGAGTAGATAACACTTTGCAAAGGAGATGTGTCTGTCAAATAACAACCCTTCAAGAAATTATTCTTCAGGTTTTTTTCATACAGCTTCCTGTATCTTCTGACACCAAGTTAGAAAGTGGGAATTAATGTTGTACCATTCCGCTTCTTTCCCTTTCAGCAAACACTGATTTTTTTTTTGTTGGTTTTCTCCTGTCTTGACAGGTTTATTTCTCATATATGTTTGTGACTGACTTTAGTACCAGTGAAAGAAGCCAGACTGACAACCAACCCTGAGGAACCTGCAGAAGTCACGGCAGCAAAGGTGAACCCACCTGGGCTGGATGCTCCCTACGGAAATAGAAGTGCCAGTGCCTGGAACTTCTGTAGAGCTGTAATGAGCAAAATAATAATAATTAAAAAAACCTCCCCAAAACAAACAAAAAAAACCCAAAAAACCAAAACCTCCCCCAAAATACCGTGGTCAAAGCATAAAGCAAACTTTTCTGAGAGGAAAGGAGCAGGTTGGCTTCCACCAATTCTGCATCCCATCCCCATGCTGGCTGCATTAGTGACTAATCCTCGAAAAGCCCCACATTGGGGTCGATAAGCAAATGTTATTCCCCAGGAGTGCAACAGGAAAATTGAGCCTTTGTGATTCATTCAGCCCTCTGCCTCACTGCTGAGACTGCAGGTCGCAGGGATTTCTGTGATGGAAGTGCTTCAGCAGAGCATTGCAAGCAGGGGTTTCTGAAGTGAGGCACTTAAATGCAGGCTTTTGTCTCTGAGGTAAATGGTCTGATTGGAACCAAGGGGAGCTGCAGTGGTAAATTGCTATTCAGCTTTGCCTCGTGCAGACTGGATGTTGGGCAGCTAATGAAGCAGGACTTGCATGAGCAAAGATAAAACCCAACTTTGTGCTAATCACCCCCTCCACAGTGCATCCCCGAGATGGCCTGACCCCATCCATTGGACTGTACACTCCGACCATGGCCAGGACAGCCTGTGACACTAGTACCCAGCAGGAACAGGGGACTGTGTGTGCAGCCCCTCTCCTGACACATCTGGATCCACTGGGCTGTTGGAGACAGCATTGTGCAGCCAAAATAAATGGTGCTCATGTCAATACAGAAAAGTTTCCAGCTGAGTTGGGGAGCCCCAGGAGGGAATCAAATTGCTCAGCAATGTTAGAGCTTTGACTAACTCCTTCCCGTTCACCCTCTCGCACTGGACTCACACGTGGGCAGAGTTCAAGCTGTCCCATGCAGCATTCACCTGGGAATTTCCTGACTCTTCAGCTGCAACTTTTATCTGAATGACACATTAGGGATTTTTTAAAGCTATTAATGCTACAGGAAAGACATTACCCTATCAGGCTACCAGCTGCAGGCTCTAAACCTGTGTGGGCATTTTGCTGGGTTTATACAGGGTATCATTCAGACAAACAGGACATGGTGCTGGGGCTCCCTATGCCTGGCACTGCATAGGTTTGTCTGCACTGATAGCATGTGAGGATATTTCAGAGACATCCAGCAGGTGCAGGGCAAAGGAAAATCACTTTGAGTACATGACGAGGGTGTCTGCAAATGAATAGCACTCTCTGCACCAGGACTGTACTTCCTGAACCAGGGAAAGTGGGGATGGTTTGTGCATACACTGGACATGAATGGTTACAGTGTATATTTGTATTTGCTTGTATGTACTCATATGCATAATGCTATGGTGTGTTTATTGTAAGTCTGCAATGTGTTGAATGTGCTTATACAGGTTATGAGGATCTGTGTGTGTTTGTGCAGATACAGTCTGCCTGCAAATACAACAACTGTGATGATGAATGTGACTTGTATGTGTTCTTGGGCAGTTCATAGGCATTGACTCTGTGTATATAAGTGTAATGGCTTTTTCTGTATGCTTGGGGTAAGTGTGTGTGTGTTTATGTGTATTCCTGGGGTGCACAGGCATCCTGCCATGTGCGCCCGCTGACCCAGTAAATTAGTGTTTGCATATGTAATGCTCTGTGCACTCAAGCAGATCAACCTCCCTTTCCCTGCACTGTGTATGAGTCCCTGTGGGCTGTTCATGACTCCTCCTGTCTCACTCTCGCTTACAACCACTGCTGGTCTGTGCCTGAATGGGGAACACTGAATAAATGGTGTCAGTGCCCTGTGGTTTCGCTGGCCCTGAAAAAACACAGAAGTTTCTGAAAGGCCCCTGCATTGTTCTTCTCTCTGATATGAAGCAACAAGTGGCTGCCCCTTGCACAGGATGCAGCCCAGGGTGGTTGGGGCTGCAGCACCATCCAGCACATTCTTTGGCTCCACCTCCAGACTGGAATTGCAACGATTTCTGTCCCTACAGTGTACAGCTGAGGAAGATAATTCAGGCTTGTGTCTGTAATATTCCACCTTTGCGTTAATTAAGAGTTGTTTCTAACCAAACACAGAGCTGATTCTTCTTGCTCCAGTTGCTCGTGTAAATCTCACCACAGTCTGTTGGTGCTGTGTGCAAGAATGGAACCAGGAGGCTACAAGCATTCAGCACCCAGAAGCTCCCAGGAGTCACTGCCAATGAACTAAGCCATGGTGTGATCTCTGCTCTGAGTTTGGCCCTCAGGCCAGGTCAGCTCAGGTGCTTCCTGATGGGAGGAGATTTGCTCTGGCAAAATCGTTTAAGGGAGAGGACTGCCAGTAATAACACTGCTCCCTGGACAAAGGCATTTATTTTAGAAAGGCACACTTTCTCTGTCTACTGCAGAAGTCAAATATCAATAAAGGATAGAGTTAGAAGTGAACAAGTATGTTCATTCCTGACACAAGGCAGGATTGCCTCCATCCTAGACAGGTGCGTATTTAACCTCCTCGTAGATACCTCAAGAAATGAAGACTTTGCCTCTTTCCACACAGCTTATCCTTGCATTTCATTATTCCAAGTCTTAGAGGTTTATTAACATCTAATCTGCACCTGCTTCCTAGACCAGGACTTCTTGCCCCATTCCCAGTGTTGTTGGAGAATTCCTTTCTGGTTTGAAGTAGCTTTTTAAACATTTAAAAGCTATGTTCGTGTATTGGGCTTTTCTTTTCAAGACTAAAAAATCCCTGTGTCTTTGATCTTTCCTTACTTTGTTTTCACTGCTCTCCTCTGGACAGCTGCCAAAAGGTCCATCTGCGTCCTGAAATACTGCACACACCTTGGACATGGCATTCCTCCTATATGGAAATCCCAGTTTCTGGACTATTCCAGCTGTTTCAGATTCAAGTCATGTTCACAGCAGTTGAGGTTTGCAGAAATGACTGGTAGAAGTGAGCAGGGAAGTGTCCTGTAAGAATTCTTGAGTTGAGTCTATGGCACATGGGTGCTTTTCTCTCCTCCAGTACAGGACAAGAGCTCAACAAAAGGAAACTATTCATGAGGTGCACTGCCAGCTCCCAGGCATGTGGAACTGCTCTAAGTGCTGTTGAATTTCATTCCATGTTCACCAACATGTTCAGGGCAAGCTTGACATCCTGTCTGGCACGTCCCCAGCCTCTGCAGCAGACAGAGAGGCACTGCTCTTCTCAATCCCCAGATTCCTGCATGGTGGAGTCACCAGTAGGTTTTGGGACAGTATGCTGAGCTGGCAGTCAGTCAGCAGACTCAGGTGAAGGTAAAACTCCAGTATCCAGTGGTTATTTTTGAAGCATTTGGCTTACTACTCCAGGAAAGAGATTTGAGATGCCACAATGAGAAGTTAGGGATGTGATTTTCAAGGAATGCACACTCGCTGTTTATTGCAAGACCCATTTTCATAACACATTCTTAGCAGGAGAATCCAGAAGCCACAAAATCCTTCTTTAATAGAAAAAAGTGCTGTCAGCACTGTTTTCTTTTGAAGTATGAAAAATGAGATAAAGTCCTGATTCACAAGCTCCAGCCAGGCCAGAAGAGCTACAGTAATGGCACAGCCTGGCATCTTTCTGGTTCATTGCCTACCCACGGGGTGCATCTTCTCCATGGGAAATGGGGTGACCTTGTGACACCAACACTTGGAGCTCTTTCCAATCCACTTGCAGGTGTTTCAATGTGATGTTTCTTTTTGTGGGAGCAAACAAACTCCTCTAAGAACCACAAAGCCTGTAAAGTCCTTTATCAATAAGGTGTTGCCCTGGGGTTTGATCTTTTTTTAAATTATTTTAGTTTTTTCCTCTTTTTTTTCCATTTTATTTTTCTTTTATTGTTTGTTTTGGTTTTGGGGTTTTTTTTTGTTTTGTTTTGATTTTGCTCCTGTTTTGTTCTGTTTTGTTTCCCTCATTCATGGATATGTTAAAAAAACGAGAGATGAGAAGAAAGTGAATGAATGAAAACCCATTAAATCTAACTGGTAGCTTAAATGTTTGTACCCTGTCTAACTGCCTGATCTGGCCATTAGTTTCCCCCTGCATCCTGCTGTACCTGCAATTCAAGAATATTGCCTCCCAAATTGCCATCTTTAGTTTAAGATCCACGTACAACCTGAGAGTAAGCAGCGGATGGAAATTAAATGGACTAAAAATTTAATCCAGGCAGGATTTTCTTGCGTTTTTTAATAGTCCTTGTTGTCAAATTGTAAGTCCTGCTTATTAAAGGTCATGTATATTAGAGAATGAGGCAGAAACTGATGTCTTTAGCAAGGTAAATAAATTTTAAAAAAGTAAGATCTTTGCTTGCATCTAAACATTTTCTTCTGTATACAGGCTGAGAGACCAATAAAAAGTTGTGTTTGTTACAGCAACATGTACATGCAGAAACCTTTGGCAGAAAGGTTCAACATTCAAGCTGTACTGAGATTTGCCCTTAGAATGGGCTACAATCCCTCTGTTTCACACTTCAGTGATCAGATTTCTTATCCTAATTTGACCTAAGAGTCTACAGAGATTAATGAGCATTTCCATGCAGTGTTTTCTTTTTTCAGTGTTTTCCAAGTGAAGTACTCTTCCATCCCTTCCTTCCCTAAGGAGGTTGTTAAAAGAGTAAAAAATACTCTTTTTGGAAATACAATCCTAGTTATTCCTCCTTTATTAGGGACTTTCTCGCTAAACCACCACCATCCCAGTTTCCAGTAAACTCACAACTTCACACACAGATGTATACACTAATGTCTTGGCTGTTAAACCAGTCCTCAGATCATCTGCATTGAGTTCTCTGGTTCCCGAAGGGCAACATCTTGCCTCTAAGTCTCTTTCTCCCCTTCTTTTCTCTCAGCCTCTTTTCAGCAATCACTTATTTTTAGGACCATTAATTTGAAGGTTCCAAAAAAAAAAAAAGAAAAAAGAAGAAGAAAACTGCTCATTGCTTTGCAGAGTGGTGGAAAGCCTAGGGAGAGATGAAGAATGGGAATGAAACAGAAGGAAGGAGCAAATTTGTGGAAGAATTGTTCTGTGGAGAATCATTAGTTGACAATATATCATCACTGGCTCAGGATGTCCCTGGTTCAGAAATTTCTGATGACTGGAACTGTAGGATTGCCCCATTCTTCCAATCTTGTCCAGTTACCTGCTGTTGACCATCTCTGGGATGGGGACATGGAGCCTTTGGTCTGGCCCAGATGTTATGAGAACTGAATCCAGAGTGCTGAGCCTTGTAGGGATGCATGTGCCTGCAGTCATGTCATCTACCTGCAGGCTCCTTGCTGAGGTGACCACATCAGGCCTGTGCTTCATGTCAGCATGACCTTGAGGAAATACCTCCAGATCCACAGTTCCCTAGGATCTGGATCGTGTGCTGGAGCTGACTGCCTCTCTGAGGGCAGCAAGCACAGTGGGTTTCCTAGCAGTAAGCACCATGTGTTTCCATCTTCGGGGTGTTCTGCAGAGCTGATGGAGAGTCTGGTGTGCCAGCCCCCATGCACCAGCATCAACAGCAATCACTCTGTGGACATGGGTAGGCATTGCTGAGTGATTCTCCCCTCTTGTCCCGTTTCTGCTCCCTCCCTCACTGAAAAGATGGACACAATAAATATTCATAGTGCTCTTATGGGTCTATTAAAAGCTACATCTTTTTTTTCCTCCAAGGTACATTCATCTATTCTGATTATGCTAAGGGCCTACCAAATCACTCTCTCTAAATATGCCATAGCCTTAGTGATAAATGCAGCTGCTGGAGTGGGTCCTTTCTGGTGTTAATCGAATACTTTAATGAAGTCAGCATGCTGTTCATATGCATTAAAATGCTCGGTCCCAGTCTGAAGAGGTGTGGTACCTCTCTGGCTTCTGCAACTCTGCACCAGAGGTAAATAAAGTACTTATGACCTGTGTTGAGAAGGGATGAACATATATTTGCTGCTACTCCTCCTTCAGGAACCTCTCTGATCCTTTATTTTTTAAGATATGAATGACATTTAGTGCCTTCCCTCACAAGATTACACAGGAAAGTGTCACGGATGTGCTCTGACAGCTGTTTGTTCTCTGTCATTCCTGTTGTGTGCAACAGATTGGTGCTTTGACTCCAGCCTTCCAGTTTCCTTAGAGACCACTGTCTTCCCAGTAATGAAAGGGCACTGACCAGAGTAGGAGGAGCAAGGCACAGTGACCCCGTGAACAGATGGCACCATGAACAACCAGGATCTTGACTGGTGCATCCACAAGGGTAGTGGTGGGCTCATATGGGCACAGGCAGGAGAGAGTCTTCCCTGGGGAACCCTGATGTCCTCACCTTCAGAAGGCCTTTAAGATCACTGGTGTGGTCACTGATGTGGTCAGTACCTGCACATGTGAGTGAAGAAGGCAGCACCATGGGAGGTGAAGGATCGAGTACACAGATCCTATGAGGAGTGACTGAGTGCATTCACTTGAGAAAAGGAGCCTCTAGGGGAACCTTACTCATCTCCACAACTACCTGGAAGGGGGTTGTAGGTGGATGGGGGTCACTCTTTTCTCCCAAGTAACAAGCGATAGAAGAGGAAATGACCTCAAGTTGCACCAGGGGAAGGTTAGGTTGGATATTAGGAAAAATGTCTTCAGCTACAGGGGTGTCAAGCACCAGAACAAGCTGTCCAGGGCAGTGGTGGAGTCACCATTCCTGGAGGTTTTTAAAAGATGTGTGAACATCTTTGTGGACTTGTTTAGTGGTGGAGTTGGCAGTGCTGGGTTAATCTGTACCTGGTGATCTTAGAGATCTTTTCCAAAGTAAATGATTCTATGAATGATGGATAGTCCACTAAGTGTGCTATCCATGGAGGCTACATACCATGAGTAACATAAGGGATAACTAAAACTCCAGCTTGGGACACTTAAGTCTCGATGTACACAAGAATTTAGTATCCAGGCTCCTGTGGGAGTTGAGAGACCTATTTCACACACCCTGACTTAGACACTGGCATTTGGTCATCTGAATGACTCTCTGCTTGGTTGTTTAAACATTATTTTCTGCTGCGAGAGTGTCTGAGTGTGAGCTGGGTGCATGCACATCCATGGTGGGATTTAAATCCCACTGCACTCCCACTTACATTGATAGTCTTGGTCGTGGCTCAGTTTACCCATACATAAAAGTTTAGGCACACTTGGAACCTGTGGGATCCCTTTGGGCTTCCTGCTGGCACAGAAGGAAGGGTATCTTATAGGCCCTGCTCTGCATTTGGAGGCCCTGTGTAGCTGGCCAGGATATTCTGAAATACCTTAGAGGACAAGTAGTCTATGGGTGGGCAACTGAATGGAGTGGTAATTCCCAGAGAGACCAAATTGCCATGGTGTGGCTGCATGCAGTCACCTGGATTCAGGTTACTGATACCTACATGAGGTTATTTTTATTCCCAGCTGTGAATCTCCATGTGAAGAGCTGGAAGGTCAGTTCAAGTATGTTCAACCTCATACATTCAGGCTTGCTATTATCAACAAAAACTGCATTTTATGGAGTCTGAATGTAGATCTTTGTGGATGGTATGCAGACAAACAACTCCCTAGAACCAAAACAAGACCCATCAACATATTTCACATAGGCTACGAAACAACAGCTGCAAACATCACTCTCAAGTAGAGCTCAAAACAAATGCTCAAGGGAAGCAGTGAGACTGTAAGCACTTCCCATGCCCTGAGCATCTTGAATTTACTTATTTGGCACCAATTTTGAAAGGTAAAGACACAGACCTTACTTGGGGTGCTAAGCCACGTGGTAAATTGTGTCTTGTACCACACCACAAGTGAGTATGACCCAACTGAACATAGACAATTTAAAGGACAGTGACTGTTTTGCTCTTTCTTGTATCTGATCTGTTTTTTAAAAAACTTATAATCCATCCTTTGAGCCATTTTTTCCTCTCTCCTACTGGCCCTGACTTTTCTCTTTCTTCTTTCTTTTTCCTTTGTTCACCTGCATGGATGGGAACCTAATTCACTGTTCCTGAAACACTCAGACAGCTAAAAAATTGACATTGAAAAAGGACTGAAGGGCTGAGTAGATTCCCATCATAAGAGTCTAGGAATCTTCTCCTGGATAAACAGACTCAGAAATGTACTGTGTTTAAAGAGCAGTCTATCAAGGACTGTTAAATTTTATATATTCATTCTGACTTAATGTCAATAACTTATGCTTGGTTAAAATGCCTTTCCTGGGGCTATATCTTGTGACTGAGGATATCAGAAGCCAGAAGGTTATATATTTATCTTCAGTGTTTTCTCAATCACATTTAGAATTAAAACTTGCAATGTGTTCCCAAACTTGAATTTGACTTCAGGCTCTTGAAACAGTCCCTCCCATGTCTTTCTTATTGTGTTGAACAGCTCCTGAAAATCTTTACCAATAGCCATATTATCCTCTCTAAGAAGTGTACGTGCTGCTGCAACATGCCTCTTGATCTTGTTATTGGTAATCTAAGGAGGCTGAGGGCAAGACTCAGGCCACCTGCTTCAGTAAGTAATAAGGAAAGCAAACAGAATTCATGTCCTCATACTGGACACAAAAATTCAGAAAACTGGTGCTCCTACTTCACCCACCTTTGTAGAGAAGGTCATCTAGCCATGTGCCAAAGGAGGCATTCAGTGCTCACTTTCTGTGCCTGATCCTAGGCTCGCAAGGAACGGATGTTTGGGCTCTTTCATCCCGGATGTGTAGCATTCCAGGTGCATTTTCACTGGCCATTCTTAAAGTTAAAACACCTTCTCTACTCCTATTCTTGCATCTACTCATTACATCTTGCATCTGGTCAGATTTTGCTTTTCCTCCCAGACTGTGGATCACAAGACACAGTCACGCCAGGTTTCCTACCAACTCCTACAGACCTTGCCTCCTTGGAAACACCCTCATCTGCCCTTGATGCCTCATAAACAACTACATTTTAGCAGATCACTTAGCAGTTTCTAGTCCAGTCAAGAAGTGCTTCATGGACATTGCATCACACCAATTTTTTAATCAAACTGTCATGAGCTGCAATGGCAAAGCTTTATAAAAGTCTAAGTGTGTTATACACTCATAGTCACCTTTATCATCCCAAATTTCTATCTCATCAAGGAGTGTTTGACAAGTCCTATTTTCTATTAGTCTGTGTTAACTGGCCCTAATTGTGTTCTTGCGCATTAATTCTGTATTGATCGACTCCTGTATTAGTTTTTGCATTATTGTGATGAGATTATGTCAGACTTGCCACTCTAGAGCTGCTGGGGTCAGACCACTTTCTCTTTTCTAATACTGGCACATAATGAGAGCTATCCAACTCCTCTGGAATTTCCCTAGTGCTCCAGGAGTTATCCAAGACTGATGTCAAGAGGTCAGAAATTTCCTCAGCCAGTTCTAGGAAGACTCTTGGCTGCAAGTTTACAGATCCTGTTCGTATAAAATGTGTTTATCCCTAGAAGAAGTTGCTTAACTTCCTTCTTGGTTGCTAGTAGAGTGGAAAGTATTTCGACATCTTTGTGTGATATAAACACATCCTCTTCTTTCTTTCCAAACTCAGAGCAAACATATTTATTGAATATTTCTACTGCCTCTAAATCATTATTCACATCTTTTCTATCTCCACATGGTTGGCCCATGACATCGCTGACATTTCTGTTTTTCCTAATTAGCCCAGAAAACTCCTTCCTGTTCAATAATTTGGATCTTTCCTTGCAATCTTTATCTTCTCTTTTCCATTTTCTGTACTTCCTATCTTAAAATTCATGCTGATTTGCATTTCTGCTTCATGTCCTTGCTTTACTTTGCTATTCTAGGTCTAATTGCTACCTTCATGTCAATGCTGAACTAAAAATGTCTGTTTGGCCAAAATTGGTCTGATCTTTTTCTTATGAAGTCATAGGGTTTAGGCCCTTGTAAACTCCCTTTAAAGCTTTCCTTATACATATATATAGTTATATTCATATTATACATATGTGTGTTTATATATATAGATGTATGCTTGTATGCATGTATTTATGTATATATAACCATTTTTCCCCCTGCTTATTGAAGTTCATGCTTTCCCCTAGCTTTGGGAAATTGTTTTCTGAAGTAACAGCACACATCTTTTCAAAGGAGGTTGTTTTTATTAGGTGTCATGAAAAAGAGTCCAAGGAACTGAACCACTTGGATATCTGATACACCCGGGCAGGCCCTTTGCTGTACCCTCCAGAGGCTTTTACACTTTGCAGAGACAGATGTAGCTGGATATGACTGGTCAGGAGCAGGAAAGTTGTCCATCTAAGGTAATCAAATCCTCTTTTTCTTTTTTCTTTTTTTTTAATTTTGTTTTTGTGGGGTTTTTTTTGGTTTTCTCTTACCTCACCTTTCTCAAAATCACCTCCAGGATTACAGTAAGGCTCAAGTCTAAACACTCTATTAGGGTCACAGATATTTTATAACAGTTCTCAGGACAGTTCTGCTGATATGTAACGTTTGCTGTTGACTGAACACATCCATTTCATACGGTTCATTTGGGACCCCCATCTGTATGACTAGTTTGAATATCATTGCAAGGAGAGGAGAGAGCCTGGGTAGCTGGAGGGAAAAGGTCTTTCACACCAGTAACATGTGGAAGGCAAGATAGATTTTGTTACTCTAAGTCCTGCTTGAAGGTTGATTGACTCAATTTGTTGAATGATTCAGAATGACCTTAGGTGTTGATAATTCTGGCTCCTAGGAGATTTGCTAGGAATTCAAGCTTTTTGCAGCTAATATGACTTTACCCTAGTTGTGTGTCTAAGGACTATTCAATAATCACAGTCAGTCTGACTTGTTTGCAATCTCTGTGTGTCTGTTTAGCCTGTAAGGATGTCAGAAAACGCTTTATCAGGGTTCAAGCTGAAGCAGCATGAGAAACCTTTGGCAAAGTGAGATGAAATTTGAAGTGAAATAACTGGTGTAAAGCAGGTTGTGGCTGACAGACACAGTTTTAGAATCATTACAGATGAAGTTCTGAACATGGAAGGAATAAAACCCAGTAAGCTCAACCCCAGTCACTGAATGTGAAATAGATGGTTCAAGTCATGGCTAATTTATTCAAACTGGCTTGCCATCTTGATGTGATAGACAGGTACGATATGCCTCTCCCACTTCAACATTTTAAATAGTTCTCACAATAATGCGTCAAATTGAGTTCCATCACTACTTATAATGCAGAACATTGACCTGTGACATTTGAGAATAAATGACGGGAGCACAAACACACTCGTTCCCAAGTGATCAAGCTTTTCACACGGGTAGAACATTTTTGTTCCGGCAACCATTTTGTTCCAGCCATAGCACCTGACTTGTGTCAATCACACTGAAGATTCAAAGAGCTTCACTTTCTCAAAGCAAACTGAAGGGAGCAATTGCTCTCACAACATGTAATCGAGCTGCTGAGCTCTTTACTGCAAGGTGCTGTGAACAATGAGAGATTGTGTGGGTTTAAAAGATGACTGGACAAATTCATGCAGGAGAGAACTTCTGCTGGTTATCAAGCACAACAGCCTCACCTGCCTCAGGATGTCTGTGTGATGGAAATTGCTGGAGCCCAGCAGAGTACTCAGGGGAAATATCACTAAATCCTTGCCATGTTCTTCTATCTTCCGTGGAGGTGTCTACTTCTGACCATTGCCAGATATAGGACAGTGTTATAATGGACTTTTTGTCTGGCTGAGTGCACTCATCCTTGTATTTTTAATCAAAACCAATGGAAATGCCTGACCATGATTAAAGCAGGTGTGGGAATGGGCTGAGGGTGCCTAAAAGTTTGGCATGGCAGCTCCTCAAATGAGAGTGTGTCATAAGAGCTGATGTATAGCTGGGTGCAGTACCACACCACCAACAAAACAAATGTTCTCCTTGGACCGGGATTTCATAGCTGAGCTTGCACTCTCCTCACAGACACGATCTTAATGGTGAATGAACTTCAGGGTAGACTGCATTTGATGCAAGATAGCAGTCATTATTCAAGCTGACATTGACAAAATGACAGAGTGGAAAAGTAATGGCACATTCTTTGATACTGCTCTCAGGGTCAGGGTACTCACTGTTGTAGGATGGTTTATCGATCAGGCTTGCCATTTTTAGAGACCAGACAAGATGTCAGAAGGAGGTTGCAACTGGTGAATAACAAGAATTAAAGGATTTTGCATTGATTCGTGGCCTTTATGGAGCGTGGACATGCAGGTTTCTTATGGTCTCTGAACAAATGATCTGAAACTTCTATTCCACCATATGAGGATTCCATGGATAGAAGGTACCTTGATAGCCAGCAACTTTCTTGTTGCTGATCTCATAATTTTATTCCTGTGAGCTTCCAAGAATGTTACATAGAGGGATGGATTTCATTTTGGGGCCCGCAGTGACACAAAAGAGCAGCTCTGATTTCATAGCTGCATGCATTCCACTGAAGAATGAAGGGTTATGCAAAGTCTTGGTGCACAAGGAAAGATGCCAAGCCAAATGTATTTTTAGCTGTTCAGCCAGCTGGGTTTCTTGTGTCTATGAATTCACTGCTTTTCTCCACAAGGGTGAACAGAAACACCACTCTTGCAAAAGTTCTCAGTAAAGGATCTGTAAAAATTGGTGAACCCAAAGGTGCTGAGAAGCTCCAAAACTTTCTTTGGAACCCAACCAGCAATGGCAGAAATGCTTTAGTTTTATGATTATTCCCTCTGAGGAGATGATGTATGCAAGGAGTTGTAGTTAGTGAACTTTTAATGTTTCATGTACAGGCTGTTTCCTCACGCATCAGCTAGAGAGGACCAGCATTGTCCACACAACCAGCCAGGAATGAGCTTGATGCATCCATGCAGATATTGCGGATGTAAGGCATCAACAGGAAAAGGCTGTGAGGCGTTGCTAAATACTCAAATGTGTGCTACATGGTCTAAAATCTTCTAGTCAACACCTTCATAAATACACACCAAGCTGCAAGCTCTATTTAAGCCCAACTCCATAAACATCCTGGCACTCTGTGTCCTTTTCAACAGTTCATTGATTAAAGACAGATGACATTTGGTTTTGATCATTATTTATTTTTCACAGTTTGATGCAGTCAACAACAAGGCATAAAGACTCATCCTTTTTTAACAAACACAACAGAGGCATAGAGGGAGATATATGAGTGAATGAAATTCTTTGTTAGGCGTTTTTTTAAGGTATTCTTGTGGGGCTTGAAATCTAGTCTGGAGAAGCAGTAAATTATTTCAGCTGAGGTGCTGCCTTCAAAATTTTAGACATCAAAAGGTTGAAGCTGAATTACAGTACCAGACAGATTTCACCCAGGTATTTTTCAGAGGTCTGGGGGACAGGTCCACTTGGATTTGCTGGACACATGTGTGGTCACTGCGACCACATTACTTCCAGGACAATCAACAGTGTGTACAAAAAAATTACCACTTTGTACAAAATACTGATAGGATTTTTGCAAAATGCATAGGTGATGCACTGCAAGCAATAGCAGGGGAATGTGTCACAGTGATTGAATCCAACTGTGTGTTCACAAGGTGAGCTGGGACCAAGACTCAGAGAGCTCACTTCAACACAACCAGCAAGGTCAGGAGGGGCCTCGACTCTGCTGGACCAGAAAATGAAGCTTCAGGGTAGTCATGAGGTTCCCAGATGTGACAGAGTCACTCAAAAGAAACCATGAGGCACAACAAGCAGAGCTGACTTTCTGTGTGCATGGGAAAAGCTGGCTTAGCAGAGCTATCAACTTTCAAGTCTCACTAAGGCTGGGTGTTTTGCACATTTCCTTGGCTGGGCAACGAGTTAAAAAATGGATTTTTTTGAGTGTATTATAAACAAAGCCCAAGGAAAACTGTCCTGGAGAGTCCACCCGGTGCCTTTTTTGATGCCTTGCCATCCTATCCACCAGCACTGGTATAAGTAAAGGTTCTGCGTGGGGAAAGCAAGGATGATCTGGGCAGGAGAAGATTTTATTTGTCCTTGATTTTGCAGACTTTGCAGGCCTTTCTGTAGGGGTCAAGCTGGATTATGTACAGGTCTGGAGTGCTGATTGCAGCCAACTTCATCCTTTGCTTTATTCTATCAGCTTTGGCAGAAACAGACTGAGGGACGTCAGCCCACTCCTGGTCAAACATCGTGCACAGCAGATCAAAGCAGGACAGACACTGCCTGTGGCTTGCCAAGAGGGCCAGGTGGCAGAAAGCTTCTCACATGTCAGGAGGCACTAGGAAGTTTGGGAAATGTCAATAGACAGCTGACATCTTCATGGAGATCTCAGGCTGCGGCTTTCAGGAGGTCACTGCACCTTCAAGCACAGCTGCTGAGGAGTCAGGGTGCATGCAGCTGGGTGGGACACAGGGATACAGGACTGAGCAGAGATGTATGTGTTTTCCTGGTGTGGGTCAATGCAGAGATGACAACCAAGGGCTGGTTAGGAGCAGACACAGATGGCAAGACAGAAATATGAGTCCTTGTACCCACAATAATCAGCTTTGTCTTTCTCCAAATCACAAACAAGTGTTTAAAGAGAAACTCATCCTCTTGCCTGGGTTGCTTTGGTGGTCTGGAATAGACTCCAGGAATTGCTTCCAGTCAGCCGTCTGTTCCTATACTCAGCTTGTGAGTAGTTGATGCCCCAGCTCTTAGAGGAATTTAAATGGAAAAAGGGCAAAAAGGCTAATCCAGGGAGGGAGTCAGGAATACACTTAGAAGTGGGAACACAGTAATGCAAAATCACCACTCCCAACAATGCTTTCAGTCTCCTCTCTAGGACCAAGGATTAAATGGGACAGAGAACTGCCGTGATTTGGCTTCTGTTCTTCATATGTTGAATTTTACTTTCCTATTTAATTTTATTGTCTTTTTTTGGGGTTGTTTTGTTGTGTGTGTGTTTTTGCTTGGTTTTATTTTTGTTTTGCCTTTTTTTTGGAGGGGGGGTGTGGTGTTTTTTTTTCATTTGGGAAGTGACCCAAGAAACTGCGTTTCCCACATAGCCATTTCAAAGGAAATTTGATGCTGCAACAAGGACCCTGGGGGAAACACTTTGGGAAAACAGCATCAGCTCTGTCCTTCCTTTCTTTTTTTTCTTTTTTTCTTAGAGAGAAAAAAAAAGAGGGGGAAAGGGAGAGGAGCCCTCACTGTGGGGAGACATGAAGCTGGGGGAGATTGAGTTTCAGAAAAGCAGGCAACGTGGCTGCCTCATCCTGGTTTTTGAGCCAAGGACTCTCAGCCTCTGCTCAGTCACAGAAGTATTTCACTCTTCAAAGCTAATACTTTTGTGTTGCCTTTTTTTTTTCCTCTTGTCCCTTTACATTTTTGTCCCCACTGGAAGGCTCCATAAAACCTCTTCTTATTTGACTCAACCTGCCACTAAGGTTTATGCCCATTTCACAGAGATGTGATTCCTCCTAGTCTTCCGTAGAAGTTAAGAACTTTGGTGGGGAAAAACTCCATGCTGTGTCCAGGCACCCCTTGGCAGCTTCCTGGAGGTCCAGGAACTGGGCTATTTTTGCCAGGGGCTGGCCTTTTTAGGTTAAATATGCTCATGCACTCCACACATCTAAGTCTGCCCAGAGAGGAAAGATTTCAGTGTTTTCCAGGATCACAGACTGATTGCCCAACATAGCAGTAATGGGAACTCTGAGGACACTTCAGGGACTGATCTAAACACTCAGTATTCTGAAGAAAGGGATCCCCCTCCCCAAACAGCCTCAGTTTGCAAAATGATCTCTCCCAGTTGTGCTGAGGTTGGCTGAGCTCAGAGAAAGAAGGAAAGAGTCTTTCCCTAGCAGGAGCGCGTCCAGCTGTTTACCCTGCCTTGGAAAAATATAAACAAGGGCTTTGGTCAAAGCCACTTGACATGAGTATCTATCCCAGCCTCTGAAATGCACCTTTACCCTGCCAGCTTGGAGATACAAAATACTGGAGGTGGGAAGGAGCCAGTGCAGTTTGTGAGGGATGTTGTGCTTCTCACACTGGTTGGGTGAGCAGACAGAGGGACACCAGGGATGTGCACCTGGGCTGCTCGAGCCTTGCAGCTGCTGAGCTGGCTGTGCTCAGACAGCTCTGGAGTCACCACCTTCATGATGGCAGGAGGGTCAGTGGGACTGACCTCCACACGCTGCAGGAACAGACTCTTGTCTTACCCCCTGCAAGGGGCTCTAGCCCAGTGGGTCAAGCAGGACTGGAGAACTAAAGGTATTTCACCAGCCACCTCACTGTCATTCTGTTTTGTGGAAGGGGAACAGTGGCAATGCCCCCCCAAGTTGTACACAAATGCCCTGAAGAATCCAACAGTTGCCAAAATATTTGTCTTTGGAGTCCTTTCCCCCTACCCTTAACACTCATGGTAACCCAAAGAGCACTGCTGACTAATGCTGACAGTCTGAGTGGATTTAGTGCCTCCACACATTTTTGTCCATCCTTATGCCCCTGGATGCATTTTCTCTGCCTGCCTTCATTTAGAGTGTTCCTTCCCAAGGGCTGTGAGCTGTCTAGCAGAAAGACATCAGGAATTATCTGTGAGCTCCAATTCTCATCCTCCTGCAGAGCGTGAACAAAGAACTGCAGCAACAAGTACATTTGTGTCCCACAGGCCACTTGCAGCAGCATTCTTGGGTCCCAGGGGGCTCCAGGTACCTGCTCCCCAGCCGTCCCTCACCATGCCATCATGATGATGGCAGTGTCCAGATGACACAAAGGTGTCCAGATGTGCCACTTGCATGGCCCTGCATGTCACAGGGATGTCAGAGCATATGGGCAGCTAAGCCCTTATCTTGTGGAAAGAATGTGCCAATGAAGTCCCAAATGAGATGTGCAAAATAGTTCCTCCCAGTTTCATTTCACATGGCTCTACAGAGCCAATGTACACCTTTACAAGACCCTCAAGGTCTGTTCAGACCCTGAAATTCCCCCAGGGTGGTAATCTGCTCCTATACACCACAAAGCACTGAAAGGCCAAACCTGCTCTCCTGTAGCTGAGCTCTCTGCCCACGTAATAGAAATATAGAATACTTTGAGTTGGAAGGCATCTTTAAAGGTCATTTGTTCCAAGCCCACTGCAGTGTACAGGGGCATTTCCAATCAGATCAGGTTTCTCAAAGCTCTGTCCAACCTGGCCTTGAATTTTGCTGGGGATAAGACATGTACCACCTCTCTAGACAACCTGTGCCAGTGTTTCACCACCCCTACTGTAAGGAATTTCTTTATTGTAGACTGAATATCCATTCTTTTAAACAATTCGTCTTGCCCTGTTGCAACAGGAAAGCACACTTCTCTTGGCAATGAGCCTGCAGGAAAAGTCTGCTGGGTAGAGAGACCATGGCTAAGCCCCAGCCCTTTCTTGCACAACCCCTACTGGTGCCCAGAACATGTGACTGAGCATTTTCATATTTCCACTGATCCCCTCCAGTTAAGCCTTGCTGAGCATCGCACAGCATGTGCAGCAGGCTGGAGCTGTCAGATCAGGAGACTGCAGGAATCATGTGTGTGGTCACAGCGGCATGGGAGGTTTCCTCTGCCTGTATGAGGTTGTCCTGGGTGTGCATGAAGATTTTCAGGGTGAAATCCATTGTTTATGCTGGGATTCAGCTCTGCCACACCAAGTAGTGCAGCCTGACAAGCTTCATCTGCTTCCCCTCTCACCATGCAGACAGTGAACCCCAGCTCTACCCTGGAGCAAGGGACATCTTTCAGAGCAGGACAAGACTTGTCAGTGTCTAATACAGTCTCTTGTCCTCAGCAAAGGATTGTAGGTAAGATCAGCAGTTTGATTTTTTTTTTTTGCTATGTATAGGTTCACTTATCATCAACGGACAGAGATCCATGAGATTAATTTCATGGATGGCTCCAAACCGCTGTGATTCAGAAGCAACTTTCAAGTGCTCTCAGCGTGGTTGCATCTGAGTAAAGTGTCCTGGAAGCCTGATTTGTTTTCTTTCCATCTACCTGGGTATTTCAAAAACATTGCCATTGCAGCATCTCCATCTCAGTTTGTCTCCATATCTTATTGCATATTCCCAAATGGTGTTGAATAATGTGTCTGCAATATTACTTTTTAAGTAACCTTAATTGTCTGATTTTGATTTGTGTTTAAATTGCACTTTTCTCTGCAACCTGAGAGGCATCAGAATTATACACATAGGGTTTCTTTGGAAAGTATTTTCCTGTGCTCATTTGGCAAACACTCCTGTTGGAGGGCATATGCACGAGGGGACAAAATTAAAGCTTCTGGGGAAAGATCAACTTCTGAATTTCCTGAGGTTTATGAGATTAAAACCTCACATTTAACATTGCACTAAAAGAGAGCTGTCAGGTTCTATTTCACATAAGATGTTGTTTTCATGAAAAGTGGTTTTTACAAAACATATGGCCAAGGTAATGGTTTGGGGTCAGGAGAGTGGGAGTGGGAAGAGGGAGATATTCCAGGGAAAGCATGTCTTTTGAACAGCTCTGACCTGAAGAATTTGTAGCCCTCAGTTAATGCATGAAGACGAAACAGAGTTCACAGCGCAGTGATGTTTGCTGTCCTGTTTTCTTTTCCAGGAGGGAAGAAAGAAAGGAAAGCAGGCTGCTCAAAAGAGAGCACAATGAAATGCCTCAGCACAAGTCACAGACATCTTCCATGGCTCCAGATCCACCTCAAGCCAGGCTGAATGATGACAACCCAACTGGTGAAGGCCTGTTTGCACATGGATGCATTTAACGAGCAACACACTTGGTTCATTACATGCCTTCACTTTAAATCATAAAAGATTTCATGAAGGCTTTTCCTTTCCAAACATATGTAGATTGGTTGCTCCCCTTTAAGGTGGCTTTTGTGTGCACACCAGAGAGAAATGCTCAGTCAGGCTGAAGCTCAGGGCTGACATCAGTGGGAGCTTTCGTTAATTGAATTACTGTTTTGTGGCAGAATGTTTTAAAAATAAGCGGAAATGTCCCACATACTTTTTTGGCTGAGAGATCAAATGTATCCAAAGGAATTCAATAATATTCCTACATCTGTGAGTCCTGCCTGTCCCTGGAGAAAAAAAAAAAAAAGTCAAATTCAGTCTCCACCATTGTTTGTGTTCATTATATTCCCTTATCGTCTTTTTGGCTCGTGGGCAGCAGGGGGGAACTAGCAGAGTTCCTCCGGCCTCAAATGGAAACATATAGAGTCATATGCATATCACAAGAGTAGGAAGGACAGTATCAGAAGAAAAGACTCTCCACTATTCATCTGAATAAAAGCCATGATTTGCTTTGAAGGTATTCACCTCCCTTATTGCTTGCTTTTCTTCTGAATACTTATTGTGGCAGAATCCAGGCTGAAAAGGTGCAGGTAAAAAAGGAAAGCGCTAGGTGAGATTCTTTGTACCAGCATTCGCATGCAGAGCCACATGTGGATATGAATTTTCAGGCAAGTGTATCTCTAGATACATATTGGCAGGCAAATCCCAAAGCAACTACTCCCACTTATATGAACTGATGAGGATTTATCTAGGAATCTGCTGGCAAAAGAACGCTAATGCAAGCACTTATTCAGATACCCTAGCAGGGAAATACTTGTTCACAGGCTTGTCCACAAATGAATTAGCTGGAAATTCATATGTAAATACTGGTGCTATGATCCCCCCATGTATGCCTGGGGAGGGAAGGTGTGTGCATGTAGAGGTGAGCAAGGCAAGCAACAAATAAATAAAAATGCAAATATGAAGGGAGAAGAAAATGGCATTTGACACTCACACATATGAAGTTAGGTCCTTGTGCAATGCCTGTGTGAATGTGCAACCTGGGATAGTGGTGACACCGCACATGCAAACAAATTCAGACAGGGCTTTACTGTGACAAATGCTCTTGCATCTTGGCAATGTGGTAAAGTATTAGAACATACACATTTTCCTTACTGATGTTCAGGCAGTCAGGTATTAACTGGTGATTTTATGGTGACATAGGAAAGGAAAAACTTGCCAGCCAGATTTTCGCTTGCTGCTTGGGAATTTTTATGGGGTCCTCCTTGAGGGAAGGAGGAGCAAAGGCACACATCTCACACCCGAAGAGAAAAACCCTTAGCTCAGACCTACACTAAACTCATATAGAAAGAACTCAGGCAGAACCAGCTTGCCAATTCCTGATCTTGGGATGTCAAAGTAAAAAACAATAATGGTGTAGAATCCTTCTGGATATATTTAATCTTCTCCACCAGAAAAATTGCATTGGACATTCCAAGTTATTTTTTAAACATTCTGCCACTAAAAAGCTAAATCTCTTTCTGACATTGGCTCCTAGCTTCAGCATCAGGTCAAATTTTATTTAAACTGTCTTAAATTAACATTGCCAAGCTGGAAAGAAATATAATTCTATGAAACAATTGATACTTTAAAAGCAGAGAGCTGCTCACACCGTGTCCCTAGAACAGACTCTCTTGCACTGCTGCCTTGCAGGGTGGGATTTATCAAGGAATTAGGGAGGTGAATCCCTTCTGTCAGAGGCTCCATTGCAGGCAGACCACACTAGCCAGTGCCAGGCTTCCCACTGAACACTAAGGGCTTCAAGCAGCAGCAAATAGCTCAGCACTGGTCACAGCTTGTTGCTGTCTTAAACGCTTTGTGTGCTGTGTACCTGCAGAGGCAAGTGAGCTGTACAGCTGCAGAAGAACCAGCTCGCTCCCTGTGTGCACCCAGTCCTGCTGGAGTCCTGTGCTGTATGGAAAAGCTGCTTGTGGTGGGATCAGCTAGAAGAGGGAGAGGGTGGTGGGGACAGAAATGGGTGCTGCCTGGATCTGCCTTTGGGACAACCCTCCTCCTCACGTGTTGTCTTCATCTTTCTCCCTCCTTCTGTGCAGCTCTGCTTTCCATCTCTTTCCAGCATATGCATCCAGATCGTAAAGCAGCCCACCTCGCCTCTCTCCACATGCCTGAAGGACTGCAGGCTGCAAACACACCTTTCCTATCATCAAACATACACTCCTCCATACTCCCCATGTGAAAACAGCCATCCAGGCTCCCTGAATGCGAGCTCCGGGAGTTATAAAAAGGTAGATGTGTTTTTCAGGAACACGAGCAGCCCAGCTGAGCAGAACTTCAAGGGGGCCACTTCTCGCTCCCTTTCGTTTCCACTCCAAAGAGCACATGAATGATGTCCGGTGGGAACGAGCTCGCCAAGAAAAATGCAGCTGAACTGCTGTCATAAGGGCTGTGTGCTTCACACCATAAAACCGGAGTGGAGGAGCTGTGTGAGAAGCTAAGACCCTCACGCACAGGCCATAATGTTCTTTTCTGCTTTGAAGTGGATTTAGGGCTGCCTCAGGCTCCCTGGGGGCTGGAGGTTGCTGCTTATCCATGCAGACTAGCAGCAGCAATAAGCAGCTGAATGTCCTCAAGCCTCTTCTTTCACGGAGAGCAGACAATACTCCACATCCCTTTTCCTCCAAAGTGGTGGCTGCAATCAAGGAATTGCAGAATGGATTGTCACAGCAAATCCACTCTCCTCTCTCTGACAATTTCAGACCAGAGCACGCTCCCTCTGAGGTCTGTTATCACCTCCTCATTCTGACCCCACTGTCATGGTGAGAAATACCTTGCAGGGCACCCTGGATGGAAGCTGAGTACTCTGTGTCCTCCCCATAGCTTTTTTCCAGGCAGAGATCTTCCGGACAACATCCCCCAGGTTTTTGAAGAGAGGTGGATTTGCCAGCTTTACTTAGCATAAAGCTCCCTTCAATTTTTCCAGTATATAGGGAAATTCTGGGGTTTTACCTTCTCTTCATAAGAAACTCGGATGTTCAGCTGTGGATGGACCGAGGCCAGTTGTTTTCTCCAAAATCCCAATCAGCAAGGTTCATCAACAATTGTCAGATGGTCAGACTTGTCCAGCTGTCCTGGGGACTCGTGGCAGAGAGGAAGAGTTCTGGTCAGGGCAGGTGCTGCTCATAACAACCACTCCCAAATGCAAGCTCTAACTATTGAGTATGTTTGCTGGGATGGTCTGTAGGAGCTGGTCACAGGGCAAGAAACCCCAATACTGGGATGTGGTGACAAAACTTATCCCTTGGGGCATTTTTTTCTGACACCTTGTCTCTCCCAATCAGTGGCTCATTAGGGTATGCCCGGGCCAGGATAGATGTATAAATACCTATGGGGTTTAAACTCACCTGTGGGGAAAGGGGATTTTTTAAGAAATGCAGCTCTGGGTGTTTGGGTTACTTGCTTCCCTGCAGGTTACTGCTTCACAGCTGCCTCACTTAGAGTGGTCACCACAGCACACGATGATGATCGAAAACAACCATCCAGGGCTCAGCAATTAAATCCTGCTTTGGCCATGAAAGCCAGCCACGTATTCCTAGAGCTCTCCTGGGGGGGCATGCAAAAACAAGTAGCTACTAATGTGTGACTTTTCTCCACGAGATGCAGCTACCTGAAAGCTCAGCATCTAATTTGCACTTGTCATCTGGGATATCTCTTGTTTGTGGAACACCTTTTGATGCAGATTCATCCTGTCTGTCGAACACTCTTCTATGAAGAAGAAATTATTTTCCTCATTGCCTGAAGCTATCTTTTTCTCTTCACTGGCTGTGAAAGGAACAGACAGCAGCTACAGTGGAGACCAGAACCATTGCACTAACACAGCCAAAAATAAGTGGGATGAGTCCTACCCTCTGTGTCAGATGTGAGGTCACCCCTGTATCATGTTGCATGCCCTTTCTCACTTTCTATAAAAAGAAAATTTTGATGGTTCTGGTGCACTCAGATCTCAGGTGTTACACTAGGTACTTGGGAGTGACAGAGGAAGAGAAGGCAAAACCAAGATTTTCAATAACCTTTCTAGGACGCAAAGTTATTAAATTTGTGGTCAGAGTTTCCCACACCCCCCATATCTGCCTCCGGGCATAGGGAGAGCTGGATATGACTTGTACCCACCACTCAGCCACTATGCTTTGCAACATACTATTTCACTAAGGTCCAGCCAGGCTTATTTCAACCAGTAGTGACAGAAATAATCTGCTTTAGCCATTGAAGCTAAAATTGGTGCCAATCCAGAGGGGTCACCCGTGCAATGCTCTGTGTCCTTTGCAATGGAAATCCTGATGCTCAGCTTTGCACAGCAAGCACAGGCTGCCTGCAAACCAGGCATGTGCAGCAGAAGTGCCAGGACTCTTGTTCATGACCTTCTTCCCAGTCAGATCTGCTGCAGATCTCTTTGCTTTATTAATGAGAGCAGAGATTCTTGAGGAAAATTAAAAAAGCTGCTGTAGGTACACACAAATCCATGTGCAGGCCTATAGTGGTCCTTCAGGTACTGTGCAGAAATTAGGGAAAGACTCATAAAGACAGAGCCCAAGAATCAATTTTCCAATCAATTACAGTAGTTTAGAATGGAATCTTGGTTCCCCAAACATGCATACCATAGTTCATCTCTCAAATGCATGTATTAGACACATTCAAATGTGCTGCCTAGGTTGATAACAGACTTGGGGAATGACCTCAGGTTGAACTGCAGGGAAAAGAAATTGTTTCCTCATTAATATCTCTGCAAAATAAATGTCAACTGGAAAAACAGTTTCTATGTAATCAATCTTGGCTTATAGACATTGTGCTCTGACAGTTCCTCTCATGGAAAGAATATATTTCCCATAGATCTGAAGTGTTTCATACATTATAGCTTTCATAATATCAAAAGCCAGTGCCTGGGTTACATTGAGCTTTTCTTTCTAACCCTTTGGTTTCACATGACCATAATTCTCTGTAAAATTTCTCTGTTCAGACTAAAACTTTCACACTTTGTACAGGGCAAGAAATGATGATTTTTCTTTCACTGAAGAAAATCCTTTTAGTTATCTTTGATTTATTAGAATGAGTGTAGGGGAAAATTACACTTTTATGGCTTTTTAAAATGTATTTTTCTTCTTAGCAACTAACAAGGCCTGAAAAGGCCTTTTCCTAACCTACTTGGCATTTTCCTGCCCAAGGAGCTGAGTTTTTGTAGGAAGTGGGCTGGGGCAATCATGTACAAGAACAACAGCAATTGAAGGATAACCTCTGAGCATGTTTAGCTGACCTATACTGGGATTTTAGGGGGAGGGGGAGAAGACCTGTTTAGATCTAGTTCTTGCAAGAAAGCATTGTGTACAGAATATGCTGCTGAGTCTGGCGCTGATTTAGTTAGGTTGGTCATTGGGTTATGGACAGGAATGCATGATTGAGTGACAAGCAAATCTGCCTCAAATGCAGAATGATGGTTCCATCTCTGAAAGCCAAATGATAAGAATCTCAGTATCATTGCAAAGAAACCACTTTCTCAACTCCACCTTTATGCACAAGTGTGAAAGCATAGCTTGGCAAGGCACCAAGGTTTCTTTAATCTCACATCCTGAGTCTGGTTCCCACTTTCTTCTTTGCCTTCCTGCTCACAGTAGTGGCAAATCGTTGTTATATGAGTGGTCAAGTAGCCCTTGAGGAAGGGTTCTTCCCTGCTGCAACCTCATGCCTGGCTCCCCTGGAGTTACACACCCTGAGCACAGTATCATGGAATGATTTGGGCTGGAAAGAATCTTAAAGGTCATCTTGTTCCAAACCTCCCATCATAGGCAGGGACACTTGATACTAGACCAGGTTCCTCATGGCCCCGTCCAACCTGGCCTTGAACACTTCCAAGGATGGGAGACCCACAGCTCCTCTGGGAGACCTCTTCCTGTGCCCCACAACCTCCACAGTAAAGAATATCCAATCCAAACCTCCCCTCTTTTAGTTTAATGCTATTCTTTCTTGTCCTATCATTCCGTGTTTTTGTCAAAAGTCCTTCTTCGTCTCTCTTGTAGGCCCTTTAGGTACTGGAAGGTGCTATAAGGTCTTCTCAGAACTTTCCCTTCTCCAGGCTGAAGAAGCCACTCTCTCTCAGGCTGCCCTCACAGGAGAGGTGCTGCATGCCTCTGATCATCTTTGTGGCCTCCCTATGGTCTCACTTCAACAGGTTCATCTCCTTATGATGGGAATCCCAGAGCTGAATGCAGTACTCCCTGACCCACCATGACAGATACATGGAGTCAGATACACGGGGAAGAAAACACCTGCAACACCTGCCAGATACTGAGGTGAATGAAAGACCCTTTATGTTTTAAATAAAGAACTCTCTTTAACCAGTGTCATATTGCCCGTGTGAGTTGGTCAGTGTGTTTGAGCACAAGGCATCTCCACGAGCTTGCCCATTTTCAAGGTTCAGCAGAATACAAGAGCAATGCAAACAGCTGTGCAGTGCCTTCTTCTACTCTGATCTTCCCTTTCTAACAGGGGGTAAGAAAAAGTCATGCAAAATTACCATGTCAATGCAACAATAGGATTATATATCCATTCAGTGAAGGATGGCAAGAAGTGGAGAGGTCAATCCCATCTCAGCCACATTAATTTGTAGCCCCTATTTGTTGTGCTGTCTGGCTCCAGTCCTGGTGGCTGTAGCAGTTAATTCCAACAGAATTTTAGCAGAACTCAAGGCATCTTAGCTGAAAAGCAAATTTCTCACCACGATTGGAATTTCAAAGCACATGGGAATTTAGGCTCACCTTCTTGTCTTGCTTTCTGACCTGTGCAATAGTGCTTTTTCTGCTATCTCATATTTTTTACCCATTTTTTATATAACCTACATATCCCTTGCATCCACTCAGAGTCTGGATTCATCCTCCTACCTCAGAACATTTCCCTCTGAGATCTCTGCTTTCTATGCAAGAAAATTCTAGATGACATTTGCAACTCACTGTAACCAGATCCAGGCATTGCCCTCTTCAGCAATAGCAGTTGGCTATCCCACAGAAATGTCTTTCATGTCATGATATTTGTCTTTGGAAATCTTAATTGTAGACCTGTTGTCACTGCTTCCTGCAATTTGATTTTAAACCTAAGTTGGCAGGGCTGCTTGATCTCAGACTGTTTTCTGCAACATGTTCTTTTATAAACTTCTTTGTTACTTAACAAAAATAAAATTTCAAACAGCATCACAACTCTAATATCTCAGAGTATTTTTGAGAAAAATCTGTCATCTGCCTGTTCTCAACAATTTTATCTGCCTTCAATAATTGGGCTAGGAAAATCTATCAAAAGGATTAAGTGATGCATTGCTCAGGGGCTGTCTGTTGGATACCTCCAAACTGGAGACCCCATATCACACTGGCTCCAGCTGGAGGGCAGTGGTGGTTTATATGGCCATTACTGGACACTTTGGATGAAGACATGAGACGACAGATGTCAGAAAAGCCATATAGTTTTCCCACTGATGCCTAAATCATGAAGTGCAAAGATCTTCCTAAAATGTGTTGTCCTTAGGACTGAGAACTGTTAGTGTTTTATTACCTGCACAAATAACCCTGAACAAGACCAGGGGACCGTTAATCAGTCTTTGGATTGTATTGAGATGCTGTTTTCAGTGCCTTCTTTTGGCAGAAAGCTGCATGTCTTAATACCCTTGTCCTTCAACCCACACAGCATCCAGCCCTAAATCTGTGGGGTAATTCACAGGGTTAATGGTGAACTGACCTGAGGCCATACACTGTACATTTATGATACAGCCAATGAGACCGGTTGTCAGGAAATGCAGGCTCTACAGTCAGGTAGGGACATATTTTAAGACACTGAGTATTAAAAGTATATTTACAACATAATAAGCCAGGCTGTATATTTCAAAGATCAATGAGAAGGGGCCAGATTTGGTGATGTTTGAAGTCTATCTCCTGGGCTGTCATATATATTCAAAGAATGCCTGCTATACATTTAGATCAACCCCCATCCCAAATGGAGGGGAACGCAGCTCTCTCCCCATATGGGGCTAATCTCCGGGAAGGCAGCGTGAGCACATGGTACCAATTCCTACACACTTTGGTCCCTTAACTCAGTCCTGAAGGCAGGGAGCTGAGATGGGGGCAGGGGGTAAAAGCCTGGTGTCACCCATTTATCATACAAAGAGTGGTGCCTGCTGCTCACAGGTGATGAATTTTGCTTTGCTGCCATAGCAGAGGAGAAATACTAGAGGACTAATCCCAGGGAGTGACACCTCCAGACAGGAATGGCTCCTGAAGGAAATGCAGGAATTGCAGCTCCCTTCAGCTTTCTGGGGCAACAGCAAAAATACAAATCAAACCCAAGATGAGCTTCCACCTCCTTCCACAGCATTTTTTGCAGCCAAGTCCTGCAACCCCAACCTCATGGATAAGCATAGAGGTTGTGCACAAGCAACAAGTTAGCAGGGAGAAGTCTGACTTCAGGGCAGCAGGTCTGTCTGAGTCACCAGAGCTGCCTTTGCAGCCCAGAGGGGCCAGATTAAGCAGACAGGAGCCAGACACAGTGATGCCCTGCACATGCAGGCTGCAGGTGTGAGAAGCAGTCACTTATTGCTTGTGCTGGAGGATGGGTATAGACATATCCCTCTGGGTTTGAGGCATCCTGCAGTGGGGATTGCAGTGATAGACCAGACTGAGAACCAAAACATTTCAGGGTGAAAAAAATCCAAACTTTTAAACAACATGTTATTTCCTGGAAGTTTCCAAAAGCTGTTGCAGTATTTTTTAGTTTGTAGTGCCACATTAATAAAGTAAATCCTCATTTATTTGGTTTTGAATTTTTTTTAATTTTCTCATCTCAGTTTCTTTTATGTGGAAGACAAATGTAGGAAAAGGGAAAGAGTAATAATACAAGAGGAACAGATCAAGAAGCAGTGTAAATGTACCCAAACTTGGAAATCCACTATTTTCAAAGTAATATCAAAACTGGGGGAGTAAGTGGGATCTCTTGCTTAAGATTTTGAAACAATAAATAATGATAACATTTTCTCCCCAAAAACTTTGTTGGTTTTTTATTCCTCTAGTTGCATTAGAGAACAACAGTTTCTAGGAAAACCCATGAAGAGATCAGAGAGTCAAAGCTGGGAAGTGTAGGAGAATTGCTTACCTTCCTTAAGGCACCTTCATGCAGATACTGTCTAAGCCAATTGCATGATTATCCTCTTTTGGTTGTGTTCATCTTGCTCCTGCACAGGCCGATCCATGCCCCCTGATGCTCCATGCAGAAATGTCTGTGCCCCCAGGCAAGGGGCTGGGATGTGTTGAGAAAATCAGCCCAATCCCTCTTCTGCTAAAACAGAAGGTTTTGCCTCATGAGTGCACATTTTTGGTGTAGGGGTTTCTATTCTTCTGAGGCATGTCAGAAGGAAATTAGTTATTCCTTAGCAGTGCTAGATAGTCTTACTGCCCGTTAGACATTAGAAGGCAATTATCTCTCTTAAAGCTTGTGTGTCTCACACAGCAGGAGCAGAAAGATTAACTTACTAAGTGGGCATCCCATCACCCTTGTAGGATTTGGCTCTGCACTTGGAGGACCTGCTGGATACCAAATCTGGGGCACAGCCAACATTCACACCAGCAATTTTCAGATGCCTGGCAGGAGAGAAGACTCCTATCTTGTGCTAATGGCAGCTGTACAGTCTCAAGGATGTGGGCTGAATTCTGGATACCACTGTCAGTACTGATCTCCACGTCCTTGTCACTCTGAAGAATCAGAGGTACCTTGGGGTGATCCTGTTTCTTGGGGCTTTCCATCCTTTCCAGAATCCACCAGCTTCCTTCAGCATTACAGCCTTGAGCACAGTCTCCCTTCATCCCACTCAGTGTCCATGCCCCAGCAATTGCTGTCAGGCCTCAGACTCTTCAAGCAGCATTGTCAAACTTTAATTACGTGACTGCAATCTGTCCAAGAATTTTATGACATTAATAAGAATGTTCCTAATTAGCATTTATTGTTTTTATTATTGAAATCCCAAATTACACAACCAATTGATTTTTCCCTGTTGCCCTCATTAAGTCCTAGTGAAATGCATTTTAAAATAGATTGGCATTTAATTCCTTTAGAAAGTGCTGATTAGATCAAGGGTCTGTTTCACTGCATTTGGTTGCATGAAGTCACGTTAGGTTTTAATTTCTCCTTGTTAGTATGAAGCTGAGTCACTGACTGAGTCCCTCATCCCCTGCCACACAGGCACCTACTGGAAAAAATCCCTTTCCATGGCTTAGACTGGGACTTTGGAATAAATGAAAGCAAAACAAATGTCTCCAGACAGCGGATTCGACGTGAGATGAAATGCAAAGCTCAGCCGGGTGTTGAAAGTGTTCAGCTTGCTTCATGAGCCGACAGGATGGGGAAATAAACCTGGAATTATTAAGGGGTGTTTGGCTAAATATACAGACTCTGATATTTTCCTGTCTTCTTAAGACAGACTGTCTGTGTTTGCTGCCTGTCCCTTCTGGTCTGCCATGCAGAGACATGGAAACTCAAGGCATGGGTGGGTATGAGGTCCAGCAACCATAACACATGTCCAATTAGGCACAGGTTTCTTGCACAGCTTCATCGAATCCCTTGATTCTCATTAAGGTTTCTTTCTTTATAATGGCATAACAAACAGTATCTACCTGTCCCATGTTTTGAGAAGGACTGAAAATATATGGCTATATGAGGACCTCTCTAGTTTCATAAATGCTAAAGCCATCTTTCCCCAAAAGCTTGTTACATCCCATGAGGACAACCTGTATGATCTTGAAAACATGGTCAGAGAGCAAAGCTCTTTTTTGTCATATTTCCTGAGTGACACTCAGATAGTCTTTGCAGACAGGGAAGGGTCCAGCAGACTGAAAACCATGCTGTGGCAGGGGATGAAGAGATGCTGTAGCCCTCTGTTGTGACTAGGACCTGGCCAGAAAGACTTCCAGGGTCCTGTCTGTATAATATGCTAAGAGTTTTCTTCCAGTTCAGGAGTACAATATCAGTGTAGCCAAGGCACACACTTCAAAGAAGTACCTCCCCTTCCATTTTCCCACATGTCTTCCTATACCAAATGAATTGTACAAAGACAAGAGAAATAAACCCAGAACTGATCCAGGCAAGTAAGCTGATGGAGGACAACTCTCTCCTGCCCAGCTGATGCCTGGAGTTGCTGTCCCAAACTGTGCATTACAATTAGAGCAGTCCCACCCTGGGCTGTGGTGGTGGCTGTGATGCACAAGTTGGTGGCAGCACTCTACAGGGCACAGGGATGGATGCATCTTCATTGACCCAGCATTGCTGTAGGCAAAGAGACACCCTGCAACCTGAGACAGTAACGAGAAAGTGGGGAATGTGTGAGAGTAGAATTGTGTCTGTATGTGGTTGAAGAGGGCTATCAAAGAACATTTTCTTTCCATGCTCTGTTTACAGAAAAGACTATTCCAAAGTGGAAGCACTGGGGACACCACGACTCTCCCTGCTTATTCAAAGGTACACGATCCCTCCCTCAGGCGTGGCTCTTCTCAAAGCTCCTTTCAGAGTTGCTGCTTTCCCTTGTGTAGGGGTGATTACCTTTTTTCTCCTTATAAAAACGACACTGAAATTTGCAGAAATGCTTTTGGGTAATGCCACTTGCTGGACCTAGACCTTGTCTGCAGCTGTGTGTGTTGGGGGTGGGTGGGGTTGTTTGCATGAGGCAGGCAAATCAGAGGGCTGGTCCCAGGTGTATGCCAGTGTCTGCTCCTGTAAAAGCAGTGCTGAGAACAAAACTGACAATAAAAAATGCCTGATACTGGGCTCCTGTCATGCTGGTTTTACATGTAAAGTGAGGCAAAACACAGTGTTAATCTTTACCTTTATGCAAAATTTAATTTTTTTTTTACAAAATTATTATTTTTTTCTAGGAAAAAAATATTTATTTCCTATTTTGTGTGGGGTTTCTTTTCTTCAAAATGTGTACCCCAAATAGGGTGGCTATTTGTATCCTTAACATTCTGCCAAAAGCAAAAAGGTTTTGCCCTCCAAGTTCGCCTACCTGGAAAGAAAGAACAGATCCTTCTCCCTCCATCAGTGGCACCTGCACACCAGTGCACTCTGTGCATGGAAGCAGAGCTCATCACGCATTTTCACTGTTTCCTTCTTCCGCTTGGCAACGTTCACAAAGCCAAAACATTTTTTGACACCTAGTTAGCCAATATGTGGGACAGAACTGTCCTTGAATTAGGTGCTGCAGTGTCAGCTCACCTGTGTGAGTAGCTAATCCTGTATCTCCATCCCTGCCTCAAGCTTCATCCAAGGAGTCCTGGGTTTTACATGCACTGCGGTCCTGGACAGCTGTGAGTCCTTGAGCATGAGTGGTTTTTTATTGCACAAGTTGCCCACAAAGCCTGATCTCAGACTGGGGATGCAGTGGTGGTGATGTTAACAGGGATAGGTTTTAGCTCCCTGATAACACTTTGTCCTCTGCCAAGGCATGGAAGAGGCAGATTCAGGATCTCGGCTTGGTAGAGGGGGAAACTGAGTCACAAAGCAATGGAACATTTGTTCTGGAGTTGTGCCAGAGCCGGGAAGGAATCCAAGTATCCTGAATGTCGAGCCTTTGACCCAGACACCACCCCATGCTGCCTCTTTATTAAGCATCCTCTAAGATGTCTTTAAAAAGCCTCCCAGAAAGTTTCTCTTGTTCTCTTGGGAGCTCTATATTAGCATCTGAAACACCCGTGCTAAATTTGAGGAGGGAGGGGGAGGCGAAAACGCATGAGTAGCTACTTTGATTAGGTAATAAAGTATCAATTTATTTTTTATAAATACAGAGAAAATTCAAACCAGCTGGAACTTGCGGTACCTCTTTGCACGCCACATTTCTAGCAGAATTTCCTCCGATTCCCTGGAATCTACCCTATGCGTTATCATGCCTGAGGGTGCAGGGACAGTTTCTTTGCTGCCTCTCTGCTGGTCAACCAGCCACATATGAAGTCAAGGAGCACAGAGACTTCTACAACTGTTTATATCGAATTTTTTCCCTCTTGAATGCATAAGGGATTTTTCACAGGGACTGCAGAGCCCACGGTACCTGGGGCTTTGGGAGAGCTGGTTGTTTCTCTGACAGCTCAGAGACCTGTGCTGCTGCCAGTGCTGCGAGCAAAGGATGCTTAGGGAGAAAAAGGCTGGATGCAACGTGTGCACGCTTGGAAGCACTCCTGCGTGGGTGTGCAAGCCCATGTGCACGTTTCTCTTGGGCCTCTGCTTCCCTCATCATGTTTATGTCTGAATGTCTACCTGTGTCACTCCAACATGACCTGTACAGAGAAACAGAAAACCTGGGGTTTCGCAGGAGGAAAGGTTGGGGAATAGTCATGAGCCTGCAGAGAGGGCAGGAATGATCCATAGCCATTGGACAGGAAAGCAGAAACAGGTCTAAACTGCAGGAAAGGGATTTCAAGCAAGATAGAAGTAAATCACAGTGACAAGAATTAAGTGTTTGCTGACTGTCTGGAGAGAAGGAGACTTGCTATTTTGGGGAATTTTTGAGAATAACATGTCTGCCAGGAAAGACTGGAGAAAGACTAGTTTCAGGGAGAGAGATGACTGATGGCTCTCTGCGTCCTTTACAACCCTCTCAGCTGTGACTCTATATCCCTTAAGCTACAGCAGGAACTGAGCTGTTGTAGTGCTGGTGGGAAGAAAAAACTTCTGAGAGCAGCCTGAACGCAATCCCCACTTGTACTTTCCCCAGCACCCCAGGGCTTGTGCTGGATTAGACAAAAACCTGTTCATCAGACAAATCTTTCAAACAGCCCACATTCCAACCCAAAGAAATGGCATCTTCTGATAAAGCATGTTTTGATTGTGACACTCAGGAGTGAGTCCAGCTAAAGGAATACATAGTCTCCTGTCTTTGTGTTGATAAAAGCAAAGGTGAAATAGCACAGAGTGGAAAGATCTTGTTGCGAGATACGATTCCCAGTGGAGTTTCTGAGCGCCTGGGACTGATCCTACACAGTGGAGGCAGATGTGGGGTCCTGGTGCAATGCCACATTTCTCCAATACAGTCTGCACAGTACTTCATGTCTGTGAGATCCGTTTTGGATCTTTCCCTTTCTGCAATTTTTTTCTGACAGGAGAGCTATATTTTGCAACATGTTGAACTCCACAAACAAACTAGAATTCTATTTTAGACTCCAAATTGACGTATCCAACTGGCAAGGAAATTAGCATGAATTAATTAGAGTGAAGATGAAAGGCTTCGGTAAGCAGTGTTATGAGCAACAGCCTTTATTAAAGCTCCACAATACATTCTCCACTTATCGAAGAATATAGCATGTAATGAATACTAGATCTGAGCAAACCACTGACTGGGGCTGACAGAATGGTACCAGTGCTTAACTAGGACCTCCCATGGTTAGAAAACCCTGAGCTTTGACTGCCAGAGGCGGTTTTGTATCCTAACACCCTCCTCTAGCCATCCTCTCCTGCGGCTACATCCAGGTCTGCAGCCTCGCATGCTGCTTTAGCATCACACAAACAAGCCCCTGTTCCGCTCCACTGACAAAGAGGCTCACAAACAATCTGATAAGTAATAGCTTCTGTGGCAAACAATTAATCACAAAACCAAAAGCGTTTAAGGGGGAGAAAAGGGGGACAGTCAGCTAGACGAAACTCCAGAGCCATCTGGCAACATGGGGAACTCTTGTACAAAAGTGTATGCCTCTCCTCTCCATCCCCTCGTGCATCGGACTCTCGCAGAGTTTCAGCTCATGTTGGCAACCTGTGTCACTTCAGAGCTGTGGCTCATGGCTATTTTTCAGCAACCTGGAAGGGCACAGGGACACAGCAGCTGAGTTAACGAAGTTTGGGGCACTTAATTAGAGAAGACCTCAGTGCCCTGTAATCCTGCCCTCAGCTCGTGGTGTCATTTCTAGAAGATGGATAAAGTGTGTGTTACACTCAGGTCCTTCAGGACAGCAGCTGATTTTAATGAGAGATTATGTACTTTTACCCCTGTAGATTTAAAAGAATCACTTGGCTACTCAGCAATGCCCTTCTTTGCCTCCTCTTCCTCCTCCTGTTCTTTAATTGCTCCTTTCTACCTCCCGCTGCTCCTTCAGCCCAATCAACTCCCTTCAGTCTTCTGATACACATTATATATTTCTCATTATTTGGGTTTATGCTGTTAACTATTTGCTGTTTGAATTCCCTCCTGGCCCTCAAGTTTCCACCATAAATGTGATAAGTTACAACATCTGTTCTGCCAGGGCTGGACTTCCACTCTCAAAAGATTGTTATTTTACTTTAAAAAGCCCCAAAGCACAGCAGCTCACAGCTCTCAGTGCTTCATGGGAACACTGCAACCCCCTGCGTGACACCTCTGTGGCCATGGGAATGCAAGGAAATTACACTCTTTGGGTGAAATTTTCTGCAGTTTGGTGTGATGAGCGCACTTTGAAGCCTTGTGTCAACTTCGCAATTAATTTGGGTGCGAAAACACTGCTTCAGTCAGAAATAAGCCCAACTACAAGCACTTTGTGCAAGTTGGTTTTTTTTTCATTTTTCACATGAAAACTGTGGGCTTTTTTCTTTGCAGAGATCATTTTAGGAAATGTTGTGAAGCTCTGAAGGGAAACGAGGGGCTTTATTTAAGCCAGAATAATGCCTTTCAAATTCACCCAAAGTTTCACTTCTGGGGCATAAATATTTTTCAACTCTCTTATCGAAGTAAACTTACAAAAAACCCCAACAACAAAAATGTTCTTTGTCCAAGCCCAGTTCTGAGCCTAGCTTCTCTTAAGTAATTATTTATCTTCTGGCAGGGATTTTGAGTGCTAACCACAGTGTGGCCTCGCTGGGTGAGGTACAGGAGGGCTTCTGTGTACTGGGAAACACTTCAAGGAACAAGGCAGACTGGAGTAAAAAACATCACCTTGAAGGGCTCCCAAATGCTGCAGAAAAGATGAGAAGAGCAAACAAAGATCTTCCTTCAGTTCACAAACCGGGATGGCAGAAAAAAGCCTGGTCCTTTGCCTGTTTGCTACCAGCACAGAGACAACCTGTCTGACTCGAGGCTTGGGAAAGTGATTCCACTGCCCACAGGCTGACAGTGGAGGAACGAGTCTGAAGGTCACGCCAGGAGTGATGGAAAGCTCCTCACAGTGGGTGCTGGTGTCCTGGTGGGGTGGACAAGTGTGGTGTGTGCTCCCTGCTTGGTACCTGGGCTGCTCCTGAGCATGCAGAGCTGGCATGGCTACTATTGCCAGCTGCATCTCCAGTGGCAACACTCAGAGCTTGCCTTCAAGGAAATTCATGGCAGCGAAAGGCATTTGACTTGCAGCCATGGAGCCCAGCATTTTCCCTTTCCTCCTCTAGAAAAGAATGGGCAAGTTTTGTACCAGCTGCCTGCCTCTTTTAGCAGCGCTCAGCGTGGGCTGGGAGGATTATCTGGGGCAGCTGGAGAGTGGCCTGGGCTCTGTATCTTGGCTTCCCACCACAGAGGTCATCCCAAAGAGGGGGAAGCGGTTGTGTGAGAACCTGGGGAAAGTTCAGTGGTTTTAAGAGGTTTTCCGTTCCAGGATGGAACAAACGCCAGGGAGATTTAACCGTCTTCTTGAAGGAAAACAGCAGGGGAAAAAGATGTGGGGATGACTCAAAGGGTTGTGCTTCAGTTTCCGTTTTTTTCATTTTTCATTTGGTTTTACAATGCATTTCCCTTTTTGAAAAAAAGAGGAAGAAGTCATCTTGAAACACTGCACTCAAGAAAGACCCAAATGAAACACTTCAACCTTATCAAAGTGCTCATCCTCTTTTTTTTTTTTCTTTTCTTTCTTCTTTTATTTTTTCCACCTTAAAATGAGTTCTGTCCCAAAGGCGACACTTTTAAGTGAAACACGTTGCTTTGGACAAATTGACCTTTCTCACCGGAATATTTTTCCAGTGGAAGGAGGTTTCACAGTCTGAGAGGAGGTCTGGCATGCTGTTAGTGCCCATGCTGCTGAGAGGAGGCTCAGATACCTGCACAGTCCCTTCCTGCCAGTTGGGAATCACCTGAGACAGTACCATAAGACCACAAAGATCCCTCTACATAGTTTGTTCCAGCACTACAAGGTCCCTGAGTGTGTGTATCAAACCAGAACCAATGCAACAAGACCCCATGATTTTTGTTGTTGTTGAGTACCATCTTCAAGTTTGCAACAAAACACTATTGCAGGTTTAAGCAATTTTTATATGAGTTATCCCCATGTGAAACAATCCTGGTGGTTTTTACACCACTTTTTTTTTTTTTAAAATAACATTTTTACCATCCACAATGTCCTATGGCAAGAAGTTAACCTCCATGTATGACAGCCAAATCCCTTTCCTTCTTTTGAACCTATTTTCTTCTAGTTTGATATGCCGCCACCTGAGCAAAGGCAGGAGAACATCCATCCCCAGTCATCTTTTCCATGCTGTTTGAGACTTGCTGAACTTCTAATCCCATCCTTAATCATCGCCCAGGCCTTAAATAGACTGAGGAGTCCTAATGTGCTAGTCTGTGCAGCCCTTGCCCCCAATTACTTTTTGAAGAAGTCCCAGTTAACCCTAGTTCCCACGTATTTAATAAGAAAAAATTAAAATAAAAAAAAAGCAAGCTAGAAGCTGCTCTATATTTCTGTCCCTCTGATCCTGCTGGTACTTTTTCCATCCTTCCCTATTTAGGAGAATGCATTTCTCCTGGAGCCTCTTATACAATGCTTAAATTGTCTCCATTCTGAGTCGAAGTAGGGACTTTTTTTCCTCACTGAATGAACCTTTTCCTCTTTTCTGTCTAAAAATATACCCTGGGCTGATGGAGGTAGTTCTGATATTTTTATCAATTTTGTCAAATACCATCAGTCTGAAAAGACAGTGAGAAATATTTCTGAAGACTGCTGGAACATTTTGGTTTTGCATTTTCAAAGTGAAACTTTTGCATTTTTCTTCAAAACGGTATTTTGCTTAAATTTAGAAGAGTGAGGAAATGACTTCCTATTTGCTTAGGAACAACATGCATCCCCTTACTGTAGAGAAACAGCAGTGTAAGAGACCTGATATCCTACAACACTAGAGGATATTTGTCACATAGGAGGAAAGGCTCTGTGGTCTGCAAACAAAGAAATATCCAACGTGATATAATTTGGCAGCTGGTTTCAAACTGGCCAAACTGTCTGCACTGAAGTTCTCTCTTTCCGAAGAAGAAAAGCCTCTGATCTGGGTCTGACAGGCTAAAACCACCCCGATCCTGCAGGATGCTGGTGACATCCCATGCGCTGTAGGCTCCCTGTCGGAAATTAGGACTGTGAAGAGTCATCAGGCTGCGATTAGAAGTTCTTTGATGAGTGCCGAACATGCTGTTAGCTCTCCCGAAAAAAAAAAGAGACTGTGAAGTGACGGCTCTCTCGTTAAGGGTTAGTCCTTCTTGGGAGGATGTAATCCTCTGACTCCAGCTTGCTCCGGGCTTGTAGCACAGGCAGCCGAGTGAGGAGGTGAAGAGAGTGGGAAGAAGGGAGTGATTCTTGTTCCCAGCACTCCTGAGCCACTGCTTAAATCATTTAACGCCGAATAAATTACGGTGTAATTTAGTTGCATAGCATTTCATGCTCAATTAGTGCCACTTTAGAGGGAGGCAGTTCTCTGTGGAGGATAAAGCTCGGGAATTTGCACTGGGGTGGGGGGGGATGCATCTCTTAAAGATAAACGGGTAACCATGGCAACAACAGAACTCTGGAAGAAGCGGGGAAGAGAGGAGCGGCGGCAAAGGAGGAAAAGGTAGATAAGAGACAGGACACTAGTAGTTCTTATTTGGGAAACAGAGATATCTGCGGGAGAAATGGTGCTGCTGGCTGCGGCATCCACACTTCTGTAAGGGCCCACCAGTTTGGTAAAGGTGGATTGCCCTGGGGAGGTGGTCACCCCTGGCTAAAGCAAGCCTAAGTGGCTGGACCAGTGAGCAAAGGAAGGTGAAATAAAGTCAGAAAGTCCATACAGCCAACATGCCACAGAAGAAAACTGGTGGGGAAGCAGTGGGCTGGTGGTTGCACCAGAGGTAAGAGAGCAGTGCTGGAGGTGGGCTCACAACTACAGAGGTGCAACATCCAGCTGTGACTTCCCATCCACCACACCCACCACGCTGTGTGGGCACCGGTATGGACATCAGTCTAAGATGCCCGGGACACCTGAGGAACCCTTTTCCTCCTGCCCATCTCCCTCACCACTGGCAGTGGAGCTAGGTGAGAGGAGAGCCACCCAGTGGTCCATCATGGGGGAAAGACACGAGAGCTTGGGGTTGAGCACCATAGAAGGATTTGCTTCCTTCTTCCCAGGCTTTCCATCCTGAGGTCCCAGGGCTGCACAGGTTACCCAGCAGTATCCCCTGAAGGGTATCAACACAATGGGGGAGTAACAGTGGTTACTGGGACTGTCCTGGTTTGGCACAGATCCAAGACAATGACTCCTCAACAGGACATTTCCCTTCAAGCTCAGAGGCTTGCTGAGTATATCTTGAGCAACCATGTCCTCACCCATGCCTAGGGAGGCAATTCCCCAAGCTAAAACATCTATGTGACAGAAAGCATTTCCTGATGTTCAGATGCAATTTTTCTTGTTTGATTTCACTCCCTTTCTCCCAGAAAAACCACCAGGGTACCCTTAATAACCTCCACCCACTCTTCCAAAGTTCTTAGAAACAGGCAAGTTCCCCTTTTTTTACTTCTGCTCTGGGCCTTTCCCTGCAGACTTTTCATCACTTCTGCCCGTTTCTAAAGTGCCTTCATGTTTCTGGCAACTGTACAGTGTCCAGGAAGTCACACAAGTACTGTTCCCAGGAGAGAGGTCTGATCCAGATGGGTCCTGTCTCCAGATGTCTCCTTGCACAAGACCTGTGTGTGAGCAGGAGCACATTCAGCCAGCTCCCTTACAGTGTGCAATGGCAGGGTCAAACCTACCCATGCTCCTGGCCTTACCTTTGTCATTAACTTAGATAATAGCAGCAAAACCAACCTTCAGCTTTTCTGCTCCACCTTGGCTTCTTTGCCAAGTCCCAGTCCCTAGAATCCATTGCTTCTCCCTCTGACAGGATCTGAGCTCCTCCTGCAGTCTTTAGCCAAGGTGCATTTAGCAGTAGGTAGAGCCAGCAAGAACCTCTCAAGAGGTGCATTCAGTGTACCTGATATCAGGTTGTCTCAGCTTGAGAGATGAGGATGCAAACCTCACAACTGGGGGAAAAAAAATTTACTGGCACAGAGAAGAATAAAGCTTTCCTAAAAGGGAGCACAGCGTAAGTTTCCTTCTTTAACAGGCTCCTGCAGTTTTAGGAATAAAACAGGAACTGTCCTATTGAGATCTTAACCACAGGTGTGGAAAATACATGGGGAGCAACGAGCTGTGCTTTGAAATGACAGACAGCAGTGTGGGATAAATTAAGACACCAATATAGCAAACATGACAAAGAGAAGTACTCCACAGTATCTAGACTGGACAAAAGATGATGAATGCAGATCTGGAGTTAAGGGTGTAAAGAGGATATAAGAAACTTCTCAGTGGATATGCCAGCAGTTGTGGAATGAAAAGGAATGAGATGCAGCATAAAGTATTTAAACATCCTCTTCCAGCCAAGTAATTCTGGAAGAAAACCACAGGTCATCTGTCACAACCCCCTTTACAGCACAGCCCTCTTGTATGGAACAGGGAGTTGCATCTGGTTTCTGTGGAACAGTGTCCAGTATTTGACTAGAGCATCTTACAGAAAATCATCCCATGCTTTAAAGATGTGAAGAAATTACCAGGTCCCAGAAGTTACCACATCCCTGGGATTTTGACTGAATGTCTGGTCACATTTTCTGCTGAAAATCTGGGCCTTAGTCTTACTGGAATTTGTCTGACCTTAATTTCCAGCTGTTGGCTGTTTTGTTCCTTTCCCCTTGTGATTGAAGAGCCTTTCACACCTTGTATTTTCTTCCTGGGAAGGTACTTACACACTGCAATCAGTTAAATCTCAATCTTCTTTTTGATGAGCTGAACAGATCAAGATTTTTCAGTCTCTCATTGCAAGGCTGATTTTCTTCCAGCTCCACAGTCTTTTTTTCTTTTCGTGGCTCTTTCCCGCACTGTCTCCCACTTGCTCAACTTTCAACATCTCATTTTCCTGCCCTCATCTTCCTCCCCAAGAGTTTTGCTCATAATTCCCCTGAAATGTTGAAAATTAGTATTTCTGAAAAATTGAGTGTGTGTGTGTTTCCCCAGCCAGGACCATCCTCCAAAAGATGACATAAATGAAATAAAATGACAATTGCTGGTATTAAGCAACCACCAATTTCCGAAAGCAGGGATCTCACTGATCACTTCATGCTTACTTATCTCTCCCTCTTACTGATACAGCATTCCTTTGCACTGGTGCAATACCTCTGGTGTTGGGATAGACAGCATCTCTAATTTGAAGCGCTTGCCTGAGGCTTTCTTTGAGGAGCACAGCATCTTGAAAGGAGCATTTAACTGTGGAGACATAGCTGCCAATTTGTACAGCCCATTATATGTGTGTGCAACACCCTTCCTAGGGCAAAATAGAGGATCTTGGGGGACTGTGGCATGGGATTTGACCCAAACTTCCTTTCACAGAATCACAGAATCAGCTAGATGGGAAAAGATCGCTGAGATCATCGAGTCCAACCTTTGACCAACACCACCTTGCCTGCTAGACCATGGCACTAAGTACCATATCCAGTCTCTTCTTAGATACCTCCAGGGACAGTGAATCCACCACCTCCCTGGGCAGCCCATTTGAATGTTTGATCACCCTTTCTGCAAATTTCTTCCTAATGTCCAACGTAAACCTCCCTTGGAACAGCTTAAGACTGTGCCCTCCTGTCCTACTGCTTGTTGCCTGGGAAAAGAGACCAATCCCCTTCTTGCAACAATCTCCTTTCAGGTATTTGTAGTTCCCCCAATATCTCACAGCTTTCATTTCATGTTTTTTGCATGAGCTCTTCTTCTAGATCCGATTCACCACAATGGCCCCTCTCTCACCTCTTGTGCCCAGTATATACCTTGACCTTGATAACAGAAAGCAAGGAGCTTTGTGGGGTCAGCTCTAACTCTGCAAATTCCTTTTCTTGGCTCCATCTAGGGAATTGTCCTTTTTAGTATCATCCTGGGATGTTATTAATGTGTTGTTTACTTCTCCCTCCATTCATTAATAAAGATGTTAAACTAAACCAGCTCTAACATCGATCCCTGTGGCACCTTCTGGACAACTTCCTCCCCACACAGACCCCTGTAGTTTATCATGGCTCTGTGTTTACACACCTTTTAGCCAATTTTCCACCAGGTGTCTCAGCCTATATCTCCTCCAATTCGAATTCATTTGCCAGGTACAATTTTGCAAGGCACTTTATCAAAGACTTTATTAAAGGTGGCCTCTAGATACTTGCATTTTTCTTTCCTTTATACAGATAGCTCCATCTAAACACATAACATGCAGGCTGGAATACACATTTAGAAGATAGGACCACGTTTTATATACAGACAATGCTTATCAACAAGGGTGTTTAAGATCAGGGGTGTTAGGAATGCTGATTAAAACTGCCCATGCTTTTTGAAGCCAAGTGTTTGGTTTTGGTCACCTTAACTTGGTATGAATGTGTTCGTTTTGTTTTGTCCAAAATGCAGCTGCTAATTCTTAAAAATTTTGCACAGACCAGATGCAATGTGAGAGATTTCCAAAATGCTTGGCAACACTCAGCACAGGTGTATTTCCTGAAAATCCCCAATTTGCTAAAAACCTCTACTTTGAGGTGACTAGCACTCCTTTCAAATTTGGACCAAATCTAGCAAAGAAGGGCATTGAAGGGAATGTCTGTCCAGAGCAGGGTCACATCCTGACTGCTTTCAATATGAAATATTTTATTTCAAGGTCGAAACACCTATGTCGGCAGCTGGAAGAAAACAATGGACTTGCCATATGGATGGGCTTGAGACTTTGCTGTCTCTCCATGCTCTTTGTTTGGGACCACGGAGCTGGTTCCTGTATTTAAAGACAGTTCTGGCTGCGAGGGCTAGCTCCCAGCCCACACCAACCCTGTCCATGCTGCCAGGGGACACAGTCAGGTCTTGCAGTCTGCTGAGGCTGGGAGAGGGTCTCCAAACCCAGGTGACCTTCCTCCACTCCTGCAGAGAGGTGCCTTTTAGGGGCTATGGATTGCAGAGGGACTAGTGCCAGGACAAACTTTGCAGGGTCTGCAGTCAATAAGCATCACAGCAGGTCGGACAGGGATCACATTCCCATTGCCCTACTTCATCTTTTTCTTCTCCTTCCAGGCAGGCTCTCCATTACAAAATGTACAAGTCAGGCAGAACAGACCATCTCCCCACATTCATGTGCGTGCTTGTGTGTGTGTGTGTGCAATCATTTTTCTCCTCTGTCAGAAGACAAAGCTGGCTTGTGAAGAAGCCATTAATCTGAGCCCATGCCTCGTGCTCCTTTTCTGCTGTGCAGGACTCCAGAGGACGTGCTGAACGAGCCATTCTGCTGTGCTAATGCCTCCTAATCTTCCCCTCTACCCTGATAGTCTCCAGCAAACCCTCACTGAGCTCTGGGGCTATACGTCTTCACGGCTGCTCACCAGGGGCATCATTAGGAAAGGGCTCTTAAATGGCTTGACATTCATGGCTTCCCAGAGGAATGGAACTGCTGACAGATCTCTCCATTTGGAATATGAAATCTATTTGTTCAGATGCATAATGACCGATTTGTCTTCTCAGAGGAGCTGCTGCTGAGTCCTGGGACAGCTAGTTATGGTGCTACGGGCCAGCAGCTGCATGCTGAGACCACGGCAGAACCAGCCCTAAGAGACTCTGATTAGAGAAGGGAGGAAAAAGTGGTCCTGAGGGGGCAAAAGTAGGTGGGGCATTGCAGTCCAGGGATGGAGGAGGCCTGAAAAAAAGTGAGACCCCAGGGATCCAAGCCAGACAGCATACTGTAGACCACTGAAGCTGAAAGGAAAAAAAGGCAGTAGAGCTGTCCTGAAGGAGGTGCTGAGTTGTGGTGCCATCTCCCATAAGAAGCCTTGACTGTGGCCTCAGTCTCTCATCATGCACTGCACCAATTCTGATATCAAGCAGGAATGGGTATTGCTTGCTCCTTCATTGCTGATCAGAACACTATGGAGAGCAAGTTGGAAGTGAAAAGCAGCATCGCAGTGCACTACCAGGGGCACAGCACTTCCAGATTTCAGCCTTTGGAAGGAAAGGTCACACCTTCCCTTATCTATCTCACCCCACCCAAAGCCTTGAGCAGCTTTCTGGCAATGACCAAGACTCTGAGGCAGGGAAAGAGCATAGATTACTGTGGCAAAGCAGAGAAGAGATATGAGATGAGGAAGAGGAAAAGGTCACATAGTCACAAAATCAGAGAATGCTGGGGCTCGAAATGACCTCTGAAATTCACATAGTTCAAGCCCTCTGCTAGAACAAGTCATTGCACTTGGAGAGATGTAGTCAAGAATAAAAGGAGGACACAAGCTTCATCTGAAACAGGGGACACCTTTCAGATCCCTGGAGAAGCAAACTGGAAACAAGACTTGCTCTGCATGGAGCCAGCATTCTGACTGTCTTGTAGTGAGAGCTGCTGGTGGGTTGCAGGCTCTGTTTCTTGAGGGATAAGGGCAAAAAATGCCCAGGGCACTGAAAGCTTCATCCCAGCCTTCACTGAAGGGCCCAGCTGTCTCAGGACAGCTATGGAGATCTTAGGACCTCCATCCCCTGGCACCTTTCTATATTAGCTGAATCAAGGCACTGACCTCTACCACCAAGACGTGGGATTTTTGCTCCAAGGGGAATCCCAACATTTCAGTCTCTGCTTGTTTTTCCCCAAAAGGAATGGAACAGTTGCAATTTCGAAATTTTCCACAGAGTGATAATTGAACAAACAAACAAACAAAGTCAGGAACAACAGAAAATTTGGACTGAAGCAAAATGTTTTTATGCTGTGAGAAGGTCTGACAGAGCCGGACTTGTAGGAATATGCAGACTGAGGCATTATGGGAAGCTGATGTAAAATTGCTTTCAGGTCTGAGCTCCCCTCTAGTCCCCTGGCTTGGCATCAGCAGGTCAGAAGAGAAAAAGGCATTTCAGGACAGTGCTGTACCTGCTCCTTCAATGCCAAATGTCTGTACTTGGTCTGACTCCCAGCTTCCATCAAGGATGAATTCTTTTTCATAGCAGAAAGCGTCTGAAGACGCCTGGGCTTGTCCTGTGCCAATGGGAGGGCTTCCCAGGCACACAGAGCCCTGACTGCTGTGAATGCTCCCAGCCCAGCTGCCTACTAAATCAGAAGCACATTAATGGAATCAGAGCAGGAGGAAAGAGGCCACGTCTCTTTTCTTCTGTGCTCCATCAACAGGCTGGCTGGCTATCTGAACCTGTGGGGCTCTTCCAGGGAGCCTTTGGCAGCACTGCCCTGCAGGGTTGTTTACTTTTCTAATTACAAACAACACCAAGAAGGTGCCTGATGAGCTCAGGGAAATCTTTCATACCAGGCTTTCTCTGTTTGCATTAAATTATCAGTGTACCATAAATTTCTGGGCATGTGAATTGGGGCAGATGCCAGCTGAGGATCAAAGGAGGGGAGATCTGCAGGGAATGCTGAGCCCCCTGAGCTTCCCAGAAGACAAGCCCATGCCTAGAACTTGCCCTGGTCATTGTGCTTAGATGAAAGGTCTGGTAGGCACCACCAAGGTGGCTTCCCTGTAGCTTACTGAGGCACCACTGGTTGTGCAACCAGGCTCAGTGTGGAGCTGGAGGAGATGAACATGTCTTTGGGATTGGAGTAGGGATTGTGTAGTTTGGTCCAAAATCAAAGCAGCCTGGAATATTTCGTCTTCACCACTATCTCCCATGGACCCACAGGCCTATCTACCAGCTGGTCTTCTGTCTTCCTCCTTACACTGCTGGCAGGCTAAGAGAAGAATGGTGGTGTTATGAACCATGGCCAACAGCCATGGTTCTTGTGTAGCTGTGGAAACAGCCCTGGGGTACACAACAAGATGCTGTGTGGCAGGGGCAGCTCCAGCAGTGAGGAGGAAGAGTAGGGAGCAGGCAGCACAGCTCTTTCAGGGCCTGCAAACATTGCAAACAGCTCTCTCATAGTCATGCTGTCAGGATGTGGAGATGCAGGCAGCATGCAGCTCGAATGCTTGCTTTTGGCTACAGAGCAGGGAATGGGAGCTCTGCTTCAGCCAGACCCAAACTTGGATTCACTGCTACATCCATTCCAAGATGAGCCACGATGACCATGATGCAGTTTGTCTTGGTCTGTGTGGGCAGAGGTGTGCAAGGAATGCCCTTATGATCCAGGGCTGAAAGCACATGTGCAAACACCCACCCAGACCTGGCTGATCCATGGGAATCTGGCACAGAACAATCAGACACCTGCAAGCCTTGGTCCCCAGATGGAGTTTGCTGCAAGGCTCAGATGAGGCCCAGTTAACTGTGAGAGGAATGAGAGTGGCTTTCTCAAACTGTATGGAGAAGCACCACTCCCAATACAGTAAGGTCCCTGCCCATCAGGATGGATGAGGATACAGCCTTGTAATGTATCCTGAGCCAGCGGAGCAGCTTTGTGAGTGACAAACACAATTCTCAGGCACTGTTCTCCAACAAGTCCTGCCTTAGATCCTATGTATGTGTAAAAGCATAGGTGTCCCAACAGAGAGGCTGCCTCCTCCACCAGCAATTCACAGGAAAAGAGAAGTGATCCAGCATCCAAAATAACTCAGCAACCAAATTATAGCCTTCCTTAGCAGGCTTTTCCGTGTTGCAAGAGGGTGAGAAATCAAACAGCATGTCAGACAGATGTTAGCTAATGAACTGGAAGGTGCCCAGGATATAGCATCCAGCTGGAGTCACACCAGAAGATTTGTGCAAGTGCGATAAACCCTTGCTGTGGGCATTTAGTGGGCAGGCTGTGAAATGAGGCATTTCAAAACTTCGACCCTACTATGCCTTACACACACCACCTCCACAGCTCACTGTGAGAGGAATTTGTTTCATCCCTAGTTGTCCTGTAGCAGGGTGCTAAGACATTGCAATCTTAGCCTGGTTGGTGTCAAAGTTTATTCTGGGGCAATTTACTTGGGGAGGGAAGATTGGAGGTTGTGTTGTTCTTATATTTTTTCCTTTCTCCTGAAGCTTTGCTCCCCAGCACTGTGGGACACCACTGTATCTTTCTGACAAGCTGTGACCTAAGCCATGGTGTCAGACCTGAGCACAGCTGCCCATGGAGCTTGTCTTCCTATAAGCATCCCTGAAGGAAGTGGTCTGACTTCCCTGTAAGGGATCTGTTTTTTTCCTACCTTTGTCCCAACCTGCTGGATGGTTTCAGGTATGGCTTGCATTCCCATCCCAAGCTGTATTGCATCCCCCAAACTAAAGTATTTTGAGACAGATAGTGGGGTTTTTTTGTACTCAGAGCTTGGAAAATTTGTGCTGGGCACTTCATGTAACTATGGGAAAAGAAATGAGAATACACAGGTACCTGTGGTCATACCATTCAGAGTCCTGTTACATGGCTCAGGCCAGCCTGGGATCTGCCCTGTGACTGGCTCTGCCCAGCCATGCCCCTGTTGGAGGAATGTCACCCCTGAGCAAAGAGAGAGTATTGAGTGTCCCCATCTCCTACAGAGATCTTTGGTGTCACCGCCATCGGATTTACAAGGACAGGTCCTCCCAGTCTAGTTTTGCTGCTCACTCTGGAGTCTCCCTGGGCAGAAGAGTCTCTTCATCCTCACCAAGGGACAGCTGCAATTGGTTATGAGATGCCAAGAACAAAGCAGATCCAAAGCCTGATGGAATCTGCTATGTCCCTATGTTCTGGAGGTCCGGATTGCTCCCAGGTGTGCTCCACAAAGACTGGTCCCAGCTGGGGGGCAGAGTAGCTGTGGGGGCTGAAAAGGGATGTTTAGTGGATGTGAAGACCTCTTGGGCATGCTCCAGATTTCTCCACAAACAGATGGGGCAGTGGTACACCTCAATATCCCCACTAATTCACAGCTACAAAATCATCACAACCCTGTTTTGTGCCCCCTACTGCATAAAAAGCAGGGCCCACGGTGGTACAGACAGTTTGTCATCATCTGCATTGACGACAGCATGCATTAATGCATTCATTTTGTCTCTCTCCCTGTGGTCATCCATCAGGACACTTCCAGGTACTTGGGAACATCAGCACTCCAGGGCCACCTCCCAATGTTTAGATCTGCTCCTGCAGAGGCACAGTGTGTTTGCAGACCTGGCTCCACGTCATTCATTAGACCCAGCAGCATTTACTGCTCAAGGAGCAGAGCCAAGTTGCAAAATAAACGTCTGGCTCCTTTACTGCTGGTTTCTAGCAATGAAAGAGTGTCATAAACTTTATGCAAACTCCCAGGTGATAGCTGCAGAGTGGAGGGACATATTTGCTATATTTTTAATTTCCCTTCTTTGATGTGGGATGTTGTTTCTCCTTTAACTGTGGTACAAAGGACATCTGTATGGATGATGGCTCTTTTTTTTTCTTTTTCCTTTGCTGCCCTTCGATGGCTTCTATCGCCTTTCTCCACCTGAGCTCCCGGTGCAGGGTGATTTATCACAAGGAAGACAGTTGCAGTACCACGGGGAAGAGTCTGATGGAGGACCTGTGTGACTGAAGTGAGCTGGTGTCTGATGCCTGCCAGACACTGTGTCCAGCTCTGCTCCCTTGCAGACATAGGGGAGGTTTTGCAAAACACCCATTCTACAGATTGGAAAAGCATAAGTGTCGCATTTGAGTTACAGAAGAGAGAGTAAGACCATCTCTTTTCTTTGTAGTCACTGGAGAGGACTGGCTTCAGGGCTCTGGTTTGCAGCTTGGCAGTGCCAGCAGGCAAGAGGAGGGAGCAGTGCAGTGCTGGCTGTGGTGGGATTATTCCTGCAGCTGCTTTGGTCACCAAAACTGAGCTTTGTGTATATGCCCTGCAACAGGCAGCACCAATCCATGCTCACATGCACCAGAAATGGTGGTTAATGACTCAGTGTAGTTTTCCCCATGCCTCCTCCCCAGCTCAACCCCTGTTGCAGAGGTGTGCCAAGCCTCTGTGTCCACCAGGACTTCTGCCACCCTGTGTCTTCCTGATCACATAGAGGGTGAACACCCTTTTGCCTCTGTCCATTTAGTTGTTCAACATGATGAAGTTTGTAGGGAGATCACAACTAATCTTCCTCAACCAGGAGGACGATTAGTTCTGATGCAGGGCTGTTGATAGATGCATGCAATGCCTGGACCTGCAAGAGAATCACCAGTTGAAGTCACTTGTATTTTAAAGCATCTCTCCAGTGACTCCCTGGAGTGGGAGGGCTTGAGTGGCCACAGCCACCTGGACCCAGCCAGAACTTTATCTGCAGTTCAAGTGCTTGTATCTTCATGAACAGTGACCTCCACAAGCTCTGGGGGAGCAGTTAAGAGAAAGGAGCTGCTCTTCACTTCAGGAATGAAATACAAGAACACAACTTGCCCTCCTGCTTCCCCTGAGGGCACCAGGAGATCACTCAGCCTGAGCCAGGGCACGGCGCAAGTGTGGTTTTCATGTTGTTTTTGGTGCTTAACTCACAGTACTCTTTGATATCTCTCACCTGCTTTTGTTCTCTAGGATCCTCATGCTGTTGGGGCTCCTTTTGTTCCCTGAGTCCTTATTCTCCTCCCTCTCCGGACTTACCATGCCAAATGGATTTTGATTGCTTTTAGCTGGAGATCAAGCGCTGTTCTCTTTCATTAGAAGCAGTATTTGTTGTACCAGTACTCAAATGACCCCAGTGCAGAGAACTACAGAACAATTCCTTTAACTGCTATGCAGAAGGCAAATATTTGCTGGTACAAAACACTTTGGATGATGTTATAGGGAAGATTTCTACACACATCAGACATGCAACAAAGCTGACATGCCTTTTCACCGAGTCACATGTACCCTGACACCTTCTGTGTCATAAAAGTTGGAAAACAACATTTCTATTTTACAGGAAAAATACATTCTTAAAAGTCTGCTTTTTTTGTTTTTGCCCTTTTTTTTATTCTGCTTTTTTTTCTCTTTTATTTTTTTCCCCTTCTCTTGTACTGGAATGAAACCAAGTTGCTTAATTTTATTTTAAATGTATTTATAGGTTGTGGGAAAAGAAATGAAAAAAGCAGTGCTCAAGACTGGCCAAGAGCCAACGACCACTTCTTGGTGCAGGAGAGCTGAAATGAGTATCAGCCAGGCTGATTCCCCCTTGCCTACCCTGAGTGCTCTGACTTCCATGCTGTTGGCTACTTTGCATCACTGATTTTTATTAAAAGTCTAATCAAGGATCTGCTGAATTTTCCCATCAAGAATTTAATCAAAATTGGTTCATTACCATTATATATTTTATTTTAAAACTTTTTTATTTTTTTCTTCCCTGAAGTGGAGGACAGTGTCCTTTGCAAGTAAAAAGACAATTAATTGCCATTTCAAGTTGAGAAACTGAGGTGGAAGAGGCGTTTTAAGTGTGTTTTCCCTTCTTCTCTATCTTGGTAGGAAACAAGTGGTCAAATCAAGTTAGCATCTTTTTCCGACTGCAGAGACTTTTCTGAGCAAGTTGGGCTCTGAGTTTGGAGTGAAGGATCAAGGTCCTTTTTTTAAAGTGTCACACCCTGCAAAACAGCAATTCTATGTGTAACCACACAGAGAGGGAGCACCTGAGCATGGATGTTTTCCAGGCCCCACTTAGCAACCCAGCAAAGGACCAGATGTTTCAAAGGGATGGCAACAGGTGGTTGAGCAAGAGCTGAGCAGTTTTTTCTCCCCAGAATACCTTCCCCAGGCTGTGCATGCTGAAGAAGAAAAGGTGGAACTGAGAGAAAGTGGGATGGGAAAGTCCTTCCTCGTAGCTCACTTCTTCCAGGCTTGCTCCCATTTCTGGGACGCTCTTTTTTAAGGTTAGTGAGACATGGTGAGTCCACAGCTGGAAATTTCTTCTGCAATAATAATTATCCTTTGTCCTTCCCTAGCTGCTTCTGGTCCAAAGTCCCTATGCCTCCATCCAGTAACAGATCTTATCTTGCCAACCCTTTCCCAGGCAGACAGATGATCTCCATGAGACAGACATGAGAAAACAAGTCTGGGTAAAACAGTGGGTATTGCTTCCCTTCACTGCATTCTTCCCTGGATCTTTCCATGACATGTTTGGCTACCCTGGGGATAGGTATTGCTCCCTCTCTCTGCCTCATGGTGAGGTGAGAGTTAGCTGATGCACAGCAGCCTGATTACCCAGCTGCAGTACTGCTATCAGGGTTTTATAGAACATTTTCAACCATTCTATCATCTGAAGGCTGAGTCTTCCCACTGCAAAATAAGCCCCTTGCCCTTGGAACTGGACCTGGGGTGCTATGCTGCATGCAAGGACATGGTGCACCCTTACTTCTCCTTGCCAGGGCAGCAATGTGATGGTCTGCCCCACAGACTCATTTGCAGACAGTACTCATGCCAGGCTGGGTGGCAAAGGGAAGCACTGTCTAGCAAAGGAAAGGGGAGAAATGTTCTGCTCCAGTCCTGGAAACCCTGCCAGGGGCACCAAGAGAGGTTTACTGCAGCATATTGGGACACATCGCAGGCACAGTGAGTTAGGAACAACTTGGTAGTCGTCAATGACCTGTGTTTGGAAATGAGCTGTGCCAAGAGAACCAAGTCCTCCTTGCCCAGGACAGAGGAGAACAGCTGCCCCTCTGGGCTACCTCCTCTCCCACCAGGCAGGAAAGAGAAGGTTTTTGCTGTATTCTTCCCCAGCACAGTCCCTCTCATCCCATGATTTACACAGACATCCAGGTGTGAACATCATTCCAGGGATCACAGGGGACCACACTGTGGCATTTAGTCACCCATGCTCTCTCCAGGAAGCACCAGGGATGTGAAGACCAGGCTAATGGGGAACTATTTGCCCTTCCAACAACAACCCACCTTGGAAAAGCAGTATTAGTGATCTCATTCCTGGCATCTTCCCATTCCCAGTGCTTGCTGGGCAAAGGGTTTAAACAGGGTTCAAAGCTTCCTGGCTGGCATTCCTGAGTTGCGAGGTTGGCATCTCTAATAATATGCTGCAGCCAAAAGAAGAATTTTGTACTATGATAAAGCTTTAAATTAAAAATAAAATGACCCTCAAAGACAGATAGGTACTCCAGTTTCCATCTTAGACTCAACTGTCCTTAATTTGCTATGCAACAAGAAGTTCTGGAAGGTCTTTGCAGGACCCTTCAGTTACCAGCATTACTAGATTAGGTCTCTGTACATCCCATGGTGCCTAACCTAAGAGCACTGAGAGCCAGAAAGAAGGAAATGCAGTTTGAGTTCTCATCTATCAACTCTCTGATGCCTCTCTTAAAGCTACAGTCTGCCCTTTCCCACTAAACAGGCAAAAATGTGACCATAATGGGTAACTTCTTTTCCCATCCAGCTGCTTGGGAGCTTGTTATGACACTGCAAACTGTCTCTCACTCTGCAAATTCTCCTTTCAAGACACACTAGGGTCATTCTTTTTTATAGTAAGGAACAGGGCGGGAGGAGGGTACAATCCTGAGGGAAAGAGATAAATAATCTTCAAAGAGAACAATTAACAATCAATTGCAGCACTGCTGTAGAGCAGAGATAGACCCCTATTTCTGCCTTTTATTTCTGATTAATGAAAGAAAGGCCTGGCATCCATTTTCTCCACCCTTGAGAAACTGGTCTCCTGATTATGTCACAACTGATCTGCGATTGTTCTCTCCGAAGATTGTTTATCTCTTTTCTTCATGATTGCCTGCTCTGAGACCTTAATAAATTTGATCCAGCCAGCAGCAGTGCTTGCTAATTTTTCCCTGAGGAGGATTTGAGTTTTTGTCAAGCTCTTAGGGCTTCGTCTCTGTTGCTTCTTAAAGGATTATGTTGGAAACATCACTTTCCAGCACTGTAGCATCCAGGTTGCTGGTAGTTATGTGTTTTCATTGGATGAAATCAGCAGCAGGGCTCAGCGTTGATCTCAGCCACTCTATACTAGATGCTATAGAGAGATGACCTTGGCAAATAGGGGTTTTTTTAGGATCCCATTATTATAAGCCACGAGGAAGACCTCGCTCTTCTTCCCAGCTTTCAGCAAGGAGTGAGATGGGACAGGATTACCAGAAGCTTGGAAAAGCCCTAGGCTGAGCCAGTGGGAGCCCAGACAAGGCTGCAGGATTACTGTAAATCAGTGGGTATTTAAGTGGTAAAGAAGGGAAAACGGTGGATGCAGAAAAGATGCTCAGAGCCAAACCCATGGCACGGCTGAATGCTCCTCTGAAAGGAGGCTGTGGGTTCTGCTTCAGGGATTACTACCCTGAATGGGGCAGAGTAGCCCTGGGGCATGGGGCAGAGTAGCTCTGGGGCAGAGTAGCTCTGGTGTCTTAGGGTTTGTGGATGCCTCTAGCACCCCTGCAGGCTCTCCCAGGGTGCCAGGCCAACTGAAGACCAGTTCTGCACTAGTTTTCTCTTGCCACCACTCTGCATGGTACTTTCCTTGCTGAATTCAACCTATTGTATGGATATGCAGTGGCGCAGCCCTTCCCTACAAGTCATTCTCTTACAGGCAAAGGAGGGGAACAGTGGATAGTGTCTGTTTTTGTGAGCAGCACAGAGGTGGCAAATGCACTTGTTTATTGCGCTACAAGTATAGATTAAAGATTTCTTGCCTTCTTCCCTTCCTATTCTCAAGTCAATCCTTTGTGTGTGCCTGTTACTGCCTGCATGAACACAAGGGTCTATCTTGCATTAATGCAGTCAGATAAGGAGGTCTCCTTGGGGAATCATTCCCCACTGTTTTTATTTCAATATGACAAACACTGCGTGCTTGAGTGGTAAATGAGATGGTGTTATTTCTCCAACTTCCTTTTTGTTCTTGTCCTAATATTCTCTTCTATTTCAAGCTGTTGCAACAAACCCTCTCCCTCTGCTCCTTCTTCTCTCTGACTCTCATCCTTCAGATGTTTAGGCTAAGTCTCTCCGTGAGGTCTGATGGGATCAGCTTCATAAACCTTCCTGCTCTTAGGTTTCCTAGGAGAAAGGCCATGGGAAGGAGTGTTACCAAAGGCCTTGCTATCCCCAGGGCCATATACTGTAACCTGCTTTGTGATATGACCATTTCCTCTTGGTTGGAGTGATGAAAGCTTCACCCCTAAAAACCTGCATAAATATTTCAGCTGTAAAAGAAAAGAAAAAAAAAGAGAAGTTAAGATGAGAATGGAGAGCTGACTGCAATGCCATCTCTGCTGGAAACTGGGATGTGGGTTCTCTAAAGGTCATCCTGAGCTAGAGAAAGCCTCAATTGAATTCAAAATACTTCCCTTCCTTATTGGCAGCAGCACATGTGTTTGCAGACAGTCTTTAGGTTTCACTCTTACTAATGTTGCTTCCCTTTTGCTCACTCCAGGGTCAGGCCCCAGCTTGCACAGGGATGGGGCTCTCCCTGGTTTTGGGTTGCGTGAACCCAGTGTGGCTGGCTGGAAATAAAGCTGTACTTTCCCAGCTGGCCTCACCCTCTGCAGCAATGACAGTGCCATCAGTCAGGTAAGAAAGCTGTTGTGAATGTCTCTAGTCAGGAATTCAGCACGCACTACACAAAGCCCACCATTTCCCTGCTCAGGTAAGGAGATGCCCTCCCTTCAGCTCATGGAAAAATACTGTATACGTGACAAAGCCACACAGCACTTTGGATGCCATGTTGATCCCATGTCTGTGAGGAATGTATGGCTGCCTCCCATTTGCCAGCATCAGGAGGATAGGTTTGAGCACAGGGTATCCCAGGGAAAAGCATCCAGCTCTGCCTTGAAACGTATCAGGGTTTTTAGCAAGGCTGCAGCAGCCTGTGAATGACAAACCCCTTGATTTAGAATTAAGTTGACATTTTATTTCAACCTACACCATGTTATTTTTAAGGAAAAGTGCTGATCACGCAGCTCTGACCAGTGCCTGGAAAATTGCTGGGGTCGGAAAGCAGTGCTCACCCTCCCCAAGCTGCAAAGTAGGTGTGAAATGTCTGACTGTTGTCTGCAAGAGCCAGCTGAGCTCCTGAACACAGGGACACAACTGCGTGCTGCCTTGAAACACTGGGGAAGCCAGGCAGTGGTGTCACCAGTGACGATCACAGCCTGAAGTCATGGGTCAGGTTTGGACATGGACATCCATTTCATCCCTTTGCCCCGACGTGACCTTGGCTCTTGCCCACTTTTGTCCTGCTCCAGGACTCTCTGACAGACCCAGCTGGCTGATGACCACCTCAGAGTGGTCAGTAGGTTTTTCACACAGGAAAAATGCTAAGGACTTCCCCAGAAACCCATGCCAGTCTTAGTGGCACAGAAAATATGTAATTTTATTAGGTATGGGACTAAAATCTTAATCCCGGGCCATGTTGCTAGACCTGCCATCTACAGTTTTCTTCTCCTGGCTATAAAAGAAGTGATGCCAACCTGTCTCAGACATAGGACCACCAGGCTGGAGAGACATCCTGGTTTTGGCAATGCTGTCCCCTACTCAAGGGACCAATGCTGCAATGCCAGCTTGTAAATGCTGAAACATGATCTGTCATCACAAATTCACCTTCTCATCGGTGGAGAGAAATAAACTTCTCATGTGCTCTGATCAACCTCCTACCACAGTGGGGAGCTAAGGAAGGTTTCCATGCTTAGAAAAGGGAGTAGAAGTGGTTTGCTCTGTCTCAATTGCCTTGGATTTTGTGTCCAGCCCTGGGGAGGTGGGACCTGGCCCAGCATTTCTGACCCCTGGCACCTCCTGGCTGCCTGGTCAGGATGTGAGCATGCTCCTGTCATGATGCACTGAAACCGCTCATCAGCTTCCCACCAAATGACAACGGTAAGCAAGAGAACATCAGATTCCTGGGGAGAAAAGTTCTCCCAAATCTGCAGCTGCTCCAGTATTTCCATGAACAGCTGATTTCAGCACAATGTGCTCGCCTGGGCGAGGAACTTTGAGGACTGGCCTTGCTTAGGACATAGGTGATGTCTTGAACTGACTACTTCCCACTGCACATCATTGTTGGACAGGATGATCTGACCATGGAAAGCAGAGGGATGGGCATTCCTCAGTGGTTGGCACTCACTACATGGAGCAAGTGCCTGGAAACATTACTCACTAATGGGGAGGTCTAGCCTGAAGACTGCAAAATGTGTTATTTTTGCAACTTCCATCCCTGCAACTACATGGAGTGTAACAGGAAAGATTATCTTGACAGCTCTCTTACCTTATTCTCTCATCACAGCTCATCCAGCAAGGATGGTGAGGGAAGTAGTGAAGCAATTTCAGGAAGCTGTGCATTTTTTATGGTTATGTCTTATGATGTGTTAATTTGCCAAATCAAATATATGTCTCAGCACTTCCACCTTTACCTCCTGCATGCCTGCAAAATAAATAGTCATATTAATCATATTTTGCCATTCTCTCTGGGGATTAGAAGGCAATTTGCAAAGATTGGTCTAGCCAGCCTTGCTGGCTTCCTGCGAGGGTGCGCTGGGCCAGCTGAGGCTGGAGGAAGCTGAGCCACAGGGATTGCAGAGCAGCTTGCTGAAGTGGATGGTTCAGTTCAATTCCCACAGCTCCCTGTCCCCTGCTGGGAGGGAAAGTGGCTGAAGGCAGAGCAGAGGGGACCCACTAAGGTTTTAAAATTGGGTCTTGTGAGCTGTCACTGGTTGGCAGAGCCCAGCATTGGGTGGTGGAGGGAGGGTGGACAAGGGTCACCAGAGAAGGGAAAGGGTGCAATGAGGGAAAACCACCACCCTGTAAATCAAATGGGAGAAGAACATGAGGTAATTGTTCAGCTGTGAGCAGCTGAGACTGAAGCCAAGCAGCAGCTGGGTATTGAAGAAAGGAGCTCTAGTGCTTCAGCATGGAGTTTTTCCTGCTTCCCTCTTCCCTCCCCTCCCACCTGCCTACTATAAAAATTTTTCTTCCCTTGCAGACCTGACTGTGCCTGCTTTTCCCTTTTTTTTTTTCCCTTCTCTTTTTCCTCTTTGATTACTTCATTTACACTGGTTCCTTGTCTGCTGACACCTGCCATCAGCTCCAAGCTTCCTTCTGCTGGAGGAGTCTGTGACCTGTGGGCTCCAGCATGGTAGAATATGTTATTAATCAAAATAATGTCATCCAGCAGCATTGCAAGCCAGGAAAAAAGTTTGCTGTAGTAGAGATGTTCCTGGGCATCTGCAATGAGAAGTGTCACCAGGTCCATGATGATCTGTGTTCCTGGCCAGAACTGCCAGGAAGAAATCAGTGTGGTACATTGAAGTTCACATTTTGGGAGCGTGTGGGCTGTGGGACTCACCGAGATACCAGCACTGAAACACTGAAGGCAATCTCCAAGTGTTTAAAACCCACAAAACATGAGCTGGAAAAAGCAGCAGCCTGAGTGGCCTACTTTACCTCCAGGATATTGTTGCACATGCAGGATGGACCCCAGAAAAGCTGACCTGCTGCCCTCCTGAGATGATGCTTTAGGTTTCCGTAATGAAGATAGGTTGATGGAGCAACACCTGCAAAATGTGCCAAAAAACCTGCACCCTGTTCATACTGCACAGGAGACCTATCATGGTGAGCATAATGTTCCCTTCTGGATGCTGATGACTGAGCCAAGAACTGGAGCCACACAGCATGAGTTTAATGTGGTTTATTAGTTATGTAGGGCATAACAACTCCCAGGGATGTCAGCTCAGAGGGAGATGGGTCACATTTGTTCTGGGCTTCCCATTGTGTCCTCCATAGAGAACAACACCTTCTCTTGCCTCCTGGACAGAGTTCTGGCAGGCCACCCTGTTCCCAGTATCTCTCCGGTGTCCCTCCCATGCACAGGCTGGCAGCACTGTCTCAGTATCCTAAGGCTGTTCACTGCGTAAAGGACAAGATATAACTGCAATAACCTGACAAGTCACTTATCCTTATGGCATGGCTCAGTTCCCAGCTTCTTTCCTATTATGTCCTTAGTCTCAAACAATTTGCATTAAGGTCATGGGATGAGACTGCATAGAATGGGAGGCTCCCACATCATCCAGAGGTTTGGGGGAAAAGAGGTGACAAAGGCAGGCAAGGACTCAGCTGGGTGCTTCATATTCAGGGAAGGGGAGGAACCAGCCGCCTGCACCACAGGGGGTAGGAAATGCTGGAGATGCCTGCTTCCCTCCCTGCACTTGAAATTGCAGTCATTCACCAGCTCTGTCACGCAGCAGTTTTAGGAGGGAGGCTGGCACCCTGCAGTGCTCTGTCCCCTGGATGCCTGTGGGTGAAAAGCAGGCTCTGTGCAAATGTGCTCCCTTGGAGGCTGCAGTGGGCTGAGACTCACTAAATGCTGATATGGCTCATGCAGAGACTGTCACCCAGATAACTTGTGGGGAGCAGTGTGGCTGAGGATGGAAGGTGTCACAGGAATTAAAATGACTGCCTCCAGATTATTTGTGACCCGAGGATGGAGATACCCATCAGCAGTTCCCTCTACAAAGGACTGTTCCCCAACTGCTCTGCATTTTCTGCCATAATGTGTATACATGTTTTATTGCAACATAAGGCACAGCCTCTGGTACCCTTGGGGACACCCCTCAGGGCTCAGAACATCTGCACAGATGGATACAATAGAGGACAGCCCCTTGGACCCTTGAATGGCCAGTGGGATCTTCTGGACATCTCAGGGGCTGGAAACCTCTACCAGATGCATGAACTGCTCCCTCAAGGTCACAGAGTAGGAAAGCAGCTGGAGTTGGTTCACATTTTCTTATTTTAAAGAAAATGAGCCTTTTCTTAGATACTGTTTTCAGGAATTTCACCAGGAAGGAAAAGGCGTCTTTTATTTCAGGAACATTTTCTTAATGCTCCAAACTGACATGTACACTGACAATAAAAACATCCTGAACCCCCCTAGACTTTTATTTTCTGCACACAAGAAAATTTGCATATGTTAGCATATATATTTGATATATAATGTGTATATCCTCTGAAAAGTAATTAGTATTTTTTCAACCAGCTGCAATGATCACATGTTCCTAGGCTCCGTGCTGGCATAATTGGATGAAACTCTGTTGTACGTGTTATACTGCCGGTTTGAAGAACCCATCCAAAGTTCCCATCTGGCCTTAAGGTTTCAGAATTACTATCAGTTCTCTAAAGCAGCTCTACAATGGCCAAAAGGTCAGCACAACGTGAGAAGCTGTGAGGTCTGAGCTTGTGTGTTAAAGGTCATGTTCTAAAAACCATCAAAATGTCTGCTCACTCCTGAAACCAGGAGATTGGAGAGAGAAAGGGAGTTTTGAAAGCATCAGTCCCTGACAGCACACCTGAAGAGTGGGGGCTGTGGTTTAAAAAAATCTTTTTTCTGCTTGTTTTCAGTTATCACATCAAGAAGCTAAACCTGGAAAGCCATTCCTGGCAGCAATGTGTCACGGAAAAAATGGTTTCTTTTGAGGACTCCATGAAGGCTTTCTGAGGATAAAGAACAAGACTCATGCAACTTGTTAAAGAAGCTGCAATACAGCAGGAAAACTATTGAAAAGAGAACTCTGTGTATCCCTGGAGATACTAACTCCCTGCCTAAAACTGACTGCTGATACACTCCTGCTGTGGTTGGGTGAAAGTGCTCTTCATCCCCCACTGGATTTTGTTATGGGGAATGTAGGAAAGGGGCCAAATGCAAGAGTTACTTAAATATTTTCCAGTGCAGCAGCTGGAATATTTTTTTATCAGCAGATTTAAAAGTCTTCAAACCTTGTGAGGAGCTTGTGAAGAAGAGTTTAAGAAGTTAGAAAGGCTAGCTAGTGTTCAAGTCTCCTTCACCAGGAATTTGTTGATGTCTGTGATCAAAGCAGTGTGGCTTGAGGGGGGCTAAGTTCCTCATCGTTAAAAGGAGGTCAACTGCACTTGTCCACCTTGCAAGGGCATTGTGGGGGTAAGTACTGACAAATGCTGACATGCTACAGCAATCACACATACACTTGAATCAGGTGGTTTCCTGTTGCCCAAAGGCAGCCATTTGCCAGTGGTAAACTCACTGCATTGAGAGGTTTTATTTCAAAGTAAACTCAGCAACAATGGCAAATCACATCCCAGAGGGTCTGGAGGTGAAGGATGGCATGCTATGAGGAGCTCTTACAGCACTCTCTGAAGCACTTTTAAGGAGCAAATCTTGATAGCCATGCTGGTGTATGGAGAACAATGTGGAAGGCCAAGGTGAAGCTGCTGTTTGCTACTTGTGGTGTGCTTGCTGGAAATCAGGCTCCAGCCTTGAGACAGCACAGGCACCTCAGATCTTCAGCCTGGATAGTCATGAGGAACACGTTTGCTGGTTTCTCTCAACACCTACTTGAGCTAATGGCAAAACATGAAGGATGATGAACAGCAGCACAAAACGTGTCTGACAGAAGGCTCAGGAAAAGGCACCGTGTGTTCAAGAGAACTTGGGAACTCAGAAGCAAATGCTGATTCCCTTCCAGTTAGATGTCATCAACAAAATGCAGCTACTGTCAGAGGCAGTGCAGGACCCAAAATGTGAAACACTGAGAAATGTAATTTAGAAAGTCTGAGTGAGGGAAAGAAGTGCAGGAAAATTTTATTTCATTGTCCCTACTTGTGGATAAAATACCAGAGCAGCTCTGTATTTCACACTATTGCAAGTTTCAAACCTATTGCTCTGTGCATCCCAGTCTGAGGCACCTGGGCTTAGTGGACATCCTCTAATTAACAGAGGAATGATTCAGCTTAGCAAAGGGCTACAAGTTTGCTGACAGGGCAGGCTGGCTCCTGGCATGAGGACAAAGCACAGAGCAGCATGGCATGCAAAATGCCAGCCTAGCAATGCCAGTACTTGGTCCTTGCTCTAACTGGGCCATGTGCTGTGGCCAGGAGGTGAATCATAGCCAGGAACCACCACGGCCAGGAGAAGTACCAGGGCCAGGAGACAGCACCATGCACACCATATAACACCATCTGATGAGAAATCTTTTAGGCTCTCTAATTATCTTCTCAGTCTGCAACCTTCTTCCTCACCAGCCAAAGGATTCCTGTTTCAGGCTCTGAGCGTTACCATGGTGTTCAGGGCACCAGGGTCACCTCACCAGCTCTATCAAAGCCCCTTGTACAATAAACTGCTAAAATCACTCAATATCTCTGTGATTCCAGCAAAAGGAGTGTTACAGCACTCCTTTGTCCCCAGAGCAGGTGTTCTGAGGTGTCTAAGGGTTTCATGAGCCCAGTCTCAGACCACTGTCCCAAAGACTTGTGCAAGATGGAGGCAAAACCGTCCTCAACACCCCTTGTCAAGCTCTCATGCCTGTGGTGACACAAGGAACCCAACAACCATGTGTTTCTCACACTTGCACATCTCACAGTCTTATGAGTGGTGCAGAATGGCAGCAATTTTTTTTACAATTGGTTTTTTTTTACACTTCCAGATGTTTTACTCCCTCTTTTCTCTCCCACCTCTGGTGACAGAATGAGGCGAGACTCATTCCTGGAATTGGGTAAAGATCTTCACCTCCCAGCTTAGGAATTACATTTTGGAGGATTGCTTTTAATTTGTCTTTTCTCAACTCTAGCAGCTGCTGCTTGCTTCCTTCTGCCCGATGCCATGGCAGTGGGCTTGTTCTCCTCTAAGAGGACTCTGCTAAGCTTCAGCCCATCCCTGCAGAGCCCTTGTGAAGAACAGACAGAATTCCATGGCTGCTCAGTTTTGCATTTATCTCACAGTTTCCCAGCTGTTCCATGTGCCCGTTTGATGACATCTTTTTAAGGCTTCTTACAATCCTTCATAGTTCTTCTGTCCTATAATTGGTTTCTTTCCTTCTTCCATTAACAAATAAACCCCTAAACAGTACCTGGACACATCTCACCTCTTTCTTTGCCCTGTTGCTTCCCCAAACAATTAATAAATATTTTCAGTCATGCCCCTCCCAAACCTAATCCCTTGAGTCTCTCCCATTTAACCTCCTGCTGCTCCAGGGATCATTTTTTCAGTCCAACCCTTTGTATCCCGTTGCTTGAGCAGTTCTTGACCCACAACAGGATGCTGCCCCTTACTCCACAGATATTTATTTTGCTTAAGAGTCTCCTGTGAGGAACTCCACCAAAAAGCCTTAAAAGAAATCCAAGTAAATTATGTCCAGAACTGCCCTTTATCCCATTTGCTGTATTAACTCTTTCTCAGGCTTCAGCAGGCTCAGAAATCACAGATTTCTGAGTCTGCTGCTTTCATGCTCCTTCCCATGTGCTATCTGTTCAAATATCTGGCCAGATTTTTGCAGGACTGGGATGCTCTGAGGGACTCCGCCGGCACTGGATTCCTCAGGATCCTACCAAACCAAAGATCCACAGAACCCCAGAACACAGTGCCATTTTAACACAGAGAGATTTTATAATAAGGACAAAACTGTGGAGCCCATATGACCATTCTCACTTTAATGAACCTGATCTCCCTTATGGAAAGTGTATTGAAAAGGGAGAAATTACTTCCTTACATATTTTCTGATTTTTATCTATTTCCTGTATCTTTAGTTTGTTTCTTTCCTCCTCACACACTTTTTGAATTTCTATTTATTTAGGACAATGTTTGTTATTTTCATCCTTTCATTTTGGGTTCTTTTAGGCAATCATAATAGAAAAAAAAATTCTTATTTTTTCAAATAGAAAAAATCCTTTTTCAGCATGAGATCCCTGGTTCATTCCCTGGCATCTCCACATGTGTGCTGTTTTGCAGCCTTTCGGAAGGACCTCAACAAGTTGGAGGGATGGACAGAGAACTGTCTGAAGTTCAACAAGGGTACGTGCAGGGTTCCACACATGGGGAAAAATACCCTCATGCCCTAGTCTGGGGCCAACCTCCTGGAAAGCAGTTCTGTGGATGAGCTGGGAGTCCTGGTGAATAAGAATCTGTTCCCAAGACAGGAGTGTGCCCTTGGGTCCAAGGAGACCAATGGTACCCTGGGGTGTATTAGGAAGAGCATTGCCAGTGGGTTGAGGGAGGTGATCCTGCTCCTCTGCTCAGCCACATCTGGAGTGCTGTGTCTAGTTCTGGGCTCCTCAGTGAAAAGAGAGACAAGGAGCTCCTGGAGAAGGTTCAGTAGTGTGCTGTGAAGATGATTAAGGGACTGGAACATCTCTGTTATGAGAAAAGGCTGAGGCATCTGGGCTTGTCCAGCCTCAAGTAGAGAAAACTGAGAAGGGACCTTAACAATGTCTATAAGTGCCTAAAGGGAGGGTGTCAGAGGATGGACCAGGCTCTACTCAGTGGTGCTGAGCAAGAGGACAAGAGGAAATGGGCAGAAACTGATGCACAGAAGTTCCACCTGACCATGAGGAAGAGTTTCTTTGCTGTGCAGGTGATGGAACACTGGAACAGATTGCCCAAGGAGGTTGTGGAGTCTCCCTCACTGGAGATATTCAAGAACCATCTGGATGGAATTCTGTACAATGTGCTCTGGGATTACCCTGCTTGGGCAGGGAGGATGGAGCAGATGACCCACTGTGGTCTCTTCCAACTTTATTCATTCTGTGATCTTGTGATCAGTTTTGAAAACAGGTATAAATTAAATTCAAGAAAAAGGGAAAAGTATTATCATTTTGCAAAACAGCTGTTCTTTAAATTTGCCTGCATGGAATTGAAACAAAACATGATTTCTTGGTATATAAGATATTGCCAAGATCTTTGTTTGATCATCTGCAAGTTTGGAATTCAGCTTTTGGAAAGATTTTAAAAACTGAATGACTGAAAGAGCTGTGAAAATGATGGAAGGCCTAGGAAAAAAAAAGAACTTGGAAATGAGTGTGAAGAAAGTTATTCTAGTTTGCCTACCAGAGTGAAGGGTAAGAAGTAATTTGACCTGTAGGAATCTACACAGGAAGATGGTATTTGATATTACAGTCCTGTTTAATTGAACAGACAAAGGAAAATGAGGTCCAATGGCTATAAGCTGAAGATAGAAAAATTAAAGGTGGAAATAAAGTGCAGGTTTTTGCATTTTTTTCCTTCCTTTTTTTTTTTCTTTTCTTGTTAATAGGCTGAGCAATTAACCACTGGAGCAATTTCCAAGAATGGAAAAATAATCCATCACTCAAGGTACTGAAATCAAGACTGGATGGCTTTCTGAAGTGCATAACCCATGTCAGTGCCCAGTCAAGAATGCCATACAGGACTGCTGTAATTCCATGAATCAGGTCCTGCCAGAGGTCAAAACCAATTACCATAATTGCACTGTCTGCCTTAAATTCCCTGAACGTCCATGGCCCTTTCTCTACCACGCTTCTAAAATATGACTACTAAGAGCTGCACATAGAAATCTCTGTTTAGGCTAAAAATGTATCTAAAGGAAAAATTGTCATGATGTCTTTTCCTTTGCTTTCTGAAGATGGCCTTTGGCAATGCAAAGGCAGCACTGAATCCATAGTACTTTTTGCCAACAGTCTTTTCTTGGTGGTGCTCATATGGAAAGGCTTCCTGAGTCTGATTCCTCCCTGATGATCACTTCTGGGCAGTGGATTCCCATGTGTCATTCTCTCTCCATCCTTGCACACCGCCAACCAAGCTATTTCCAAAGCAGTCACCACGTGTGTTTCCCCACTGGGGCTTGTGTTTGTGAATTCCCTTCACCATGTTTGATTTTGCTGTGATGTTTACTCCAATATTGCCAAACCACATCTCCTGTGCCCTAAGACCACTGCCTGAAACTGGTCTCACTGTTTCCATGCATTTACCCTAAATTTCTGCCACTTCCTGGTGTTTCATGCCTTGCATTAGCAAAGCGAGGCTACCATGTGAACCCAGAATGGGGTAGCCCAAAGGTCCTCTTACTCCTGCTGCCTGTTTCTGGCAGCTCAAAGAGCTGATAGAAAGGGGGAGAACAGGAACCGTGCGTGCTTTTGTGCTCCCATTTTTCAGGAAACTCTTCTTGTTTTGTGTTTATAGAGCACCTCGCAGAGCTGGCCTGCAGTGCAAGTTCCCCAGGGGCATGCTAAGAGGAACTGTTACTATCAATTACTGCAATTATTGCAATTATAATAATTATTATTCTGTCACTTAAATTTCAGCAATTAATTTTTCCAGGGTCTAGTTTAAGCCATTTTCTCTCTGCCAGATGCTGATCACAGCAAGAGCGAGGTGCAGCATCTGCTGCTGATCAGAATCTGGTTTAACTCATGAAACACCACAGAGGCAGGTGTCTGGTAAAGTGCAGACCTGGGTCTCTTTGATGGGCTCAGAAAGAGCCCATCAAAGCAGCTGAGTGGGTAGTGTGATCTTTATGCTGCAGAACAGGCACGATGTTAGTCTGGAAGCACTGTAGTCTGGAATAAGACTATAGTAAACTGGGCTTTAAGAGTTCAGAGTCAAGATGTTTTCAGATTAAGGGAAGGATGGAATATGCATTATTCAGCTTTAAGATGTGTCTCTGGGCTATGGCAGCTGTCTAGCAACCCATCAACAGAGTGTGGCCATGCCAAGGATCAGTTCCTTTCATCCTCACGGGAGTGCTTCCAACCTCACCCTCTGGAGACACCTGTTTTCTCCACTGGTATAAGAGAAGCCCAAAGGGTTCATTTAGGCCAGACATCTACTTAAAGTGGGAGGAGAATCCTACCCTTCATGTTCTTAACTGTAGTTTTGATATGAAACTTTGACATGTGAGAAGGATCCATCCATCCAGAGGTTTGGGAACCACCAACTGAAGATAAATCTAGCAAAGACAAAGACAATGATGTTTTCCTCTCATCTCACAGTATCAAGTGACACTAATAACACACTGTTTTGGCAAAAATGAATACACAGTATACAGGTCATCTTCCTGAGTGACAGCTCTGAGACCTAAAATGAGCATCAGTTGGACAGGTCCATTGAGAACTATTTAGCCAATTCCATTTGCATCAGCTCAGAGCTGTCTTACACCATATTCAGCATGTAACATTAACCTCACACAACAAGATGCATCCTTGGGCATCACTGCTGCTCCTCTTAATAAGCTCTCTTCTACTGCAAACTCTGAGGAATTCTGCATCCAGGCCAGAAAAATTTAAAATGAAGGCAGGGAACTGTATCTCAGAAGGCAGTCATTCTTGAAATGACTGAAGGTTTATAATAGATATTCAGTACACTGTTGTAAGGAAGGGACTGAATTATATCTTTGAGTCTTTCAGTAACAAGACAGTAGGCAGGAACTAGGAGATTGCCGCTGTCTTCTTACTTGATATTGTGTCCAATTCTGAGTTTCCACTTTCCAAAAAGACCTGTAGTTAATTACAAACTGATAAAAAAGTTGCTGCTATAATGACTTCATTCTGGGGAAGGTTGTCTTCTAGTGAGGATTTCAGTTATGTTATTTATCCAAGGGAAAATTAAGAGGCAATTTGATCATGGCCTCGGGGTCTGGGCATTGAAAAAAAGTTCAGGGAAACAAGGGAAATAAATGGGACTTTGATTTACTGGGAAAAGACAGCTACAAATCCAGTGGTAGGCAGCAGAAACGTAGTCACACTGGGAAAAAAAGTGCGAAGACTGGGGGATAACCAGACTGGGCTTTACAGGGTGTCCCTTACTTATCTCAAATTCAAGATTAGGGATGCACTATGGTGCACACAAATATTACGTGCTTGACACAGAAATTAGTGGGGTGGGTCTTTGCTCTCCTTTACTACTGTTTGCAGTGCTGGATTCTCTAATTCCCAGGGCTACAGACTGTTGCATTATCTGCGAGAGAATAGGTAAAAAGCCTTTCTCACATCCAGCAGTATGAGTTAACAGTGTAGCAAATAATCTGCCATTTTAGGTGTCAGGGACAATATCTGTTCTTTAAAATACACTATTTAACTTCACTTATGTGTTTGCTTCAAGGTTTATTGGTGATCCAAGACATTTGGAGAAAAAAATAAAATAAATGGACCAGAAACCAGACATAAAACATATTTCTTTGATGTTTCCTTCTTCAAGTTAAGAAAAAGAGAAAAATAAATGGCTAGATTCTTCATGATTCAACAGCAAAGGCCATGTTTAATGCTGTGTAAACTAAGGAAAGTTTTCTATTTTTTCAGTAGTCTTTTTAGTGAGCTCTGTTTTAGTGACAGTTTTTCATAGTTCTATAGCTGAGAAATAAAAAGAAAATAAGGATAAATTTTCCCTTGGTTGATGGCAGGGCTGCAGCAGACTGCAGGCTGCAAACCATGACTGTGAGTGGGGTTCTGGGGTGGTCCCAAGGTGAGGCTGGACCCTGGCTCTGCTCTTACATTTTTTAAGGGCTTTGGAATGGGAAGACTAGAGGTTTGTACATGAAGGCAATTCACCCAAGGTAACTGATCAAAAAAGAGAGGGACAGGTGGGACAAATAGATTGTGTAAACACTTTTTATGCTGGATCTGGCTGGGATAGAGTTAATATTTTCCATAGTTGCTGCTATGGGGCTGTCATGTGGATCTGTGCTCCAAACCAAGTTGATACCACAGGGATGTTTTACTTATTGCTCAGCAGTGCTCACACAGATTCAAAGCTTTTTCTGCTTCCCACTCCACCAGGAAGGAGCCTGGGGAGGGTTGGAAGGGGACACAGACGGGACAGCTGACTCAAACTGCCTACAGGGATATTTTATATCTTATGGTGTCATGCTCAGCATATAAACCTGGGGGAAGAAGAAGGACAGGGGGATGTTTGGAGTGGTAGTGTTTGCCTTCCCAAGTAACTGTTAGGTGTGATGGAGACCTGCTTTCCTGGGGATGGCTGAACACCTGCCTGGGCATGGAAGCAGTAGTTGAATCCTTTGTTTTGCTTTATCTATTGAACTGTTTTTATCTCAACCCATGAGTTCTCCCACTTCTACTCTTCTGATTCTCTACCCCATCCCTACATGGGGTGAAGTGAGTGACAGGCTGTGTGGGGCCCAGTACCATCTGGGGTTAACCCATGTCAATGAGGAATAAGTACCTTTTCTTTAATCCAGCAAAGGATGATGCCAGTCAGAATGAGCAGCTAGAATTCAATTCAGGCAAGCAAAATTCGATTCAGAAAGAAAGCACCAGTTTTTCACCATGAGACTGATTAACCACTGAAGGAAACAATGAAGGAAGAAGTGGGCTCTAACCCTGCACATATATTGGGCTGATATACCATAAGGAGCACAGGTGGAGCCAAAATGGGGTTAAATTGTGCTGCATGGGGTGAGGGAACATGTACTGGTGGTTGTAACATGGTGAAGCTCTGCCCTCCAAGTTTCCACTGGCCAGAGGGGCTGATCATGTGGTCCATTTGTTGTTTCAAACACAGACTGGACTTCTAAACTAGGAACATGCAGAGGCATTTCAGCAGGTTCTGCTTAGCTACAATTGCATAATGAAGTCCTTTAAGGAGTAAATGTTTCTGTTTAGTTCACTAATAGGGCATCATTAGGAGCCTTTATAGACCAAAAGACAAAGAGTAACCCAATCAAAGGTTCCTGATGAAAACAGCAAAATAGGAAAACCAGAATTTACTGCATACCAAGAATGTGTGAGCACATTCCCTGCAATGAACTGAGATGTATTTTCTTCCTTTACTTGCAAAGACATTTAGTGCTATTTTGCATAATAAAAACATGTGCACAAAGAAACACAAGCACAGGGAGTTGTCAGCATTCCCAACGATCAGTCCTGTGTGGGATAGAGTACATCCAACTTGTTTTGCAGGCTACAGGGAAGTAGATGTGAGGATATGGATTGATGATGGATGCACATGGAATATAGGGTCTGAGAGGGCACAAGAAACTTCAGTGTGGTGCTGCAGCAGGACAAGATTTACCCTGGTCATGGTCTGAGGACCCAACTTTTTGTATTTTGCAGTCTCTGCAGGACCAGCCACATACTGGTGTGCTCCCAGGGCCAAGCCTGGTGTGGATGGCACTCCAGAGGCAGCTGCCCCAGAAGGAAATGCACACACAGCTACTGAGCCACCTCTCTCTCTACATGCCTAATCCAGAGGTGGAGAGACCATGTGAATGATACCAAAGCCCCCAGTGCTTCTCTTCCTGGAAGGCAAAGGATCATGGACAGAGTTGGAGGTAAGTATAGGCCTACAACCTGAACCTCCCACACCCAGTATAAGATGCCTTCCGCTGTGCTTGGTCTTGACCCTTTTTCTTTACTGGCTGGGTCTGTTAGTCAAGAAGAGTGGCTGGCAAAGCCTATGAAGGGATGCTTGCAGACACAGTGGTCTCTGAGCTTATCTTCTCCTAGCCATCAGATATATGCAGTCCCAGCTCTATCCAAGATACCAAGATACACTGATCCCTATGTCATGCCAGCCAGTGCCGGGACTTGACAGTCCTTTCTCTCACAGACAAAAACAGAGTTAAAAATAAAATATTCCCAAGGTGAAATGTTTCCCCCACAGTGAGTTGTGGGACAAAATTTGCCATTGGAAAGGACCTCCTAGGCTGCTGCAGTCACTCATCCACAAGAACCAAAGGCTTTAATCCCATTAAGACACTTATCTTTCCTGATGGACAAAAAAGCTTTCTGCCATCAAACGTCTATTCTGATGGAAATCTTTATACCAGAACTCTTTCTGTCTTACAAAGGGCCAGGGTGCAATCTAAGCCTTTGATGTTGTGTTTGGAGTATAATGAAAGGCATTAATTTGAATAGAATTATTGAAATGGCATGTCTGTTTCTGCTATTAATAGAAAAGTTTTAAAACAATGTGCAGCAGAGATGGGGTCTATTGCAGTGAGCAGGAACAACGGCATAGAATTTTGCTCTGGTTGTTGTATTACAGGAATGGCCTGAAGACTCTAATTTGCTAGGCTCTGTATGGAGAAGAAACAACAAACCTTGCAGGAGACTACAAGAGAAAAATCTTTAGACCTGGGCTCTGTCCACAGAGCAAGAGCTGTAGTGTATCAAAAGAAGATGGACAGAAGAGATTCAAACCAAATCAGAGATGACAGGTCTTCATTTATCTGGGGAACTCCTTGCCAGAAGGTGCTGTGGCTGCTAAAAGTTTACCTGGGTCCAAGGTGAGACTGAATGAGTTCACAAGAGAGATCCAGTAAGGATCAAGCCTATAAATCTCTAATATTTGTAGCATGAGAATAATGCAGGAGTGGATGATCATACCTGCTTGCCATGATATTATGCCTTCTTTACACATGCACTTTTATGAGGATGCTGAGATATCTGGGCTTTGATCTGACTTAATAAAGTTGTTCTGGTAGGCTTGAGTTCTTCTGATCCCTGCATGTAAAGAAGTATTCTTATTTTTATATCTGTGCAGCACTGCATAATAAGCAGAAAATCATAGAACTGGATAGATTCTGTTGTGAAAAAATGCCAAACAACCCTTCCCAGGAGTTTGAGTTTTTAATGAATTGTCTCTTTGCCTTTTGTGTTTACTTCCCAGGTACACGCTGGCAAAGTGACTCAGAGATTACAGTTCACATGCTGGTCTGTTATGGGAGTAGAGCTGGTGAACTGGGATGGGCTTACCTATGCTGGTTCCCCAGTGGAGACCTCACAATGGGAAGCATCTTGAGGGTTAAGTTGTCTGCATGGTGTGAAATGGGATGGTTCCTCTGTGGTCTAGAAGATCGAAAGCCTCTGGGGAGAGATAGCAGAAACATGTTCTTGCCAGAGTGTGATACTGCATCCAATGGAAGAGGACAAGAAGTGGCCTCAAGAAGAAACTCTCTAGTAGTAGGTGCTCAAATTCCTACCTGCATTCTCAGTAGCTGTTTCCATGAGGGAAGGATCACAGGGAGGGGTTTATTCCCTGCCTTGCCAGGGGTTTTTTGTCTCCCTGGCTCAGGTAACCTCTTCACCTGTATCCACTAATTTTACCTGTGGAGCTGATTTGATGGGCACAGAATTAAGCAAGTCCCACACACAGCTTTGGAAGGGGGTAAGAGCACACAAAGCAGCATGACACTTGGGGATCAGCTACATGAGGACTCAGGAGAAAACCCATGCACTTTGGGATGCAACTCCCAGCATTTCCTTCTGCCCTCCACCATGTATAAAGCAAGAGGTCCTGCCTCACACAGCTGCTATGGGGCCCTGGCAGAGCTTTGCTTTCTCCCAAAGACACCAACACCCAGGTTAGCAATGTCCTCCCTCCTTCAGGTCCTCTGTGGTCCTGGCTTGCCCTGTTAGGATTGAAAACATGCCCACACAGAGGTTCTGAAGGGCTTTGGCTGAAAATGATCAAGACTGGAAATGACCCAGGGTACAGACAGAAAGGAGAAAACCCAGCAATGGATTTTCAGAACAGAGAAGCAAGGGACAGGAATGGGAGGATAGTTAAAATTTCAGCGGTGACATGGGGGAGACCAGAAGCAGCTGAGAACAGGAGGCAGCATAACAATTTCTGATCTTGGCTTCTCTGTTTTTTAATTACATGGCAAATCCTCTTGTAACACTCCCATCCCTTTCATTCACCATGCTGGGATTTCTTTCCTGTTAGTCACTATGGACAAAGACAGTGCAACATTTCAACTTCCCCAGCTTGGGAGAACAAGGCTGAAGACTTGCATCTTCAAATGGGAATGGGCAGCTTGGCAGACAGCGCCATTGTGTGTTGCTCCCATTATGTGTGTGCACTGTAACGAGGAGTCTGCTCTGTGTCAGTGCCACTGAGCTTTCTGCAGGAGCTGGCCACTCCAGGCAGCTGGCCTGCCAGCTGCATTTTGTGAGCCAACACAGCCATCTCAGCCCCTGTGGGAGAATGCTGGATCCATCTGTGGGCCAGAAATCACCAGACTGGTGGCCACTGTATAACATTTATTGCTTGGGGAGATGCTATGGTAGCAGAACATATTTTCGTCTTCACTCTGCAGCAGTAACACAGCCTAGACCCCCTGCCCAAAACCCCTGAGCTACTATCACTGCTGCATCACTATTGCTTGTGCATGCCACTGCAGAGTGATGCTGGATAGATTATCCAGCAATGTGAGCCATTTAGGGCAGGTCTGTGCGTATTGAAGAGCATAAACCAAATTACAGCACGCTGTGCAGGAGGGCCTGCTGGGAAGCTGGAAGCAAGAGACCCATGTTGCATCTCCTTCAAGGGTCCATTCTCAAGCTCCAGAACAAGCCCTTCCCTGGGACCTGCTGTGTGCAAGGCATACTCCATCCCCAAGGCACCTTGCAACAGAACTGCTCCCAAATGCAACTTCTTTAGTGTTGTATTTAATTCATCCCACAGCTGCTGCACTATCCCCTCTGTCTCACAAGACTGCCTCTGAAGCAAGGCTCTGCAACACTTTTTTCAGGGGCCATGTGGACTGACATAAAACAGATACAGAAATATACTGTACCTGAAGAACTTGCAAGCTGTAAACTTTTCCCTGCTTACTAGCTGGGCTTATTGGCTGCTGGGTTTTCACATGCACTTTCAGAAGCCTGGTCTCCCAGGAACACAAGCAGAGAGAACTGCAAACCAGTGTAAAGTAACAAAGCCAATTAAGCTTTTAAAGGTGCCTAACTGAGCAACTACAGCTAAGGTAGACATAAACACGATACCAAAGATTCACCATTTAAAGGGTAACCTCTCATGAGCAAAGGGAGTTGCAACAAGGAGAGATTTCTCCAGCCATCCTTCTTTTCTCTTCTTACTCTTCCCTGAAACATGTCTTTGTTGAGGAAATGGCAAGACCTGTGGGAGGAACAGCACACACGTAGGACAGGACCAGCAGCAAGGAAAGGTCCATACTGTAACCCAAGCAGTTCATTAAAGTCTGACAGTCTGGTTGCAGCAGCACTGGCATCTCTGGGTTGGCACCACTGCAGCCCCACAGCTGTCCCTGCTCCACCTCTCTTTGCCACTCCTCTCTGCCCTTTGGTAAATCCATCCTGTGCATTTGGAAATGATGAGATAAAGCTTTCAAAGGAGAGGCTTTGAGCAGGTGTTGGATCTATTGATTTACCTGCTTGGCCTTTGAGTTGCTGGGGTTCACATCCTCAAGTTCAGCCATGAAGTCACAAGGACTATAAATAAAACAGGCTGAGATTTTTCACAATGTTCCAGTCACTAGCAGCTCAAGAAAACAAAGTACCAAGCAGTACAAAAGTCCCCAGGATGTACACCAAGTGAATCAGGCTGCAGTCCATGAACACTTCTTTTACCAGGCATATGGGTGAACACATCTCCCATCAACTTCTCTGCCTCCATCAGCTCTTCCCCACCTCTCTGCACCACTTCCATACACATTGGTTGTGAGGACAGATGATGAACTGTAGCTGATCAGGCTTAAATATAGACGTGTATGCATATTTCCATGTTCCAATACATGTATCTCTACAGGCAGCTTACTTTCTGTCAGTTCACTCATCGGGGTTGTGGTGTGGCTTCAGAAAAAGGAGATGCTTTTCCATAATTTCCATCATTTGCCATGAACAACCACTGTGAGCTGTCTAGCCTGCCCTTAGATCACTTCAGCAGCCAGTCTTGTGACACTTTCCTATGGAGAGAGTTTGATAGGCAAAATCAGCTCTTTCTGAGAACACTCTTCGGTAATCTTCAGCATAAATTTCCTTTTCTCACTGCTCTGTGCAAGACATTTGGAGTACAATGAATGCTTTGATTTCTTCATGATCATTGACTCATCGATAGAATCATTTAGGGTAGAAAGGCTTTTAAAACTGTCAAGTCTAACCCAGCACTGCTGGTTCACCACCAAACCACATCTGTAAGCACAGCCCTCCCGGAGTTACATACAGGAGTTGCTGTGCAAAATCTGCTCACTGTAAGGACAGAAGCTGAAAAGAGGGAACCCAGGGTGGGCTTTCCACAGCAGCAAGGGGCTGCTGAACTGAGGGAGATGGTAGTGTGTGGTGTGAGAACACCCTGGCATCCCAAGGACTTGTGTGAACAGAGTCAAATGGATGCATAGAGTCAAAGCTATTACAGGACTAGAAAGTGATATGAATGGCAAGGAACAGAGTTTCATGCCAGAAGATGAGGGACCACCAAGAGGTGCTGAAGGTCACTTCATTTAAGCTCTCTTCTTTATGGGCAAAAATATTACTAAGAAAGAGTTGTGGGTGAACATTTTGGCTGAGGATCCTTGTACAGGTTTAAAGGTGATGGTTTAAACCATCACAAGAAATGAAACCAATTCCAAAAGAGATTGCAAGTCAGAATTACAATTTAATAAAAAAATCACAAGTACAATGATGCAGAGGAAAAATACATTTGACCCACAAAGAAACAGATGTACAACCCAGCACCCTGGTGCACAAACAAAACGGAGCTCACCAGCCCCTGTGCTGAGCACCACGTGGCCCACCCCTTAGTACAAAGTAAAAGGAAAGAGAAAACCTGTTGATAAGGATGATGTCCACAGTCTGGTCAAGAATTGCAGTCCTGTTGAGGTCCTGGTCCTCCTCTGGATCCCACAAGTCCCAAACCTCCCAGGTTATATATGCTTGGGCTCAGATAGGAGTGCCCAGTACCTCCCCCAGAGCGAGCAGTTTCACAATGGGTGATTTACTACACTATGAGTCATGGGATACTCCTTGATGGCCCATTAGAAGACATGACCCCTCAAGCTGGGTGTGAAGATACTAATGACTCCCCGGAGGGGAGTTATCACACCTGAGTTAATGGTGTGAAGACAGGAAAACTTCCTTATCTCATAGAGTCCCCAAACACCCAGCTTGTAGCCTGAGGGGCTAGGTGTGCCCTGCTGCAAATGATCAGTTGTTAGGAGTCCACGAGAAAATGACATAGAGGGTGTAGAATACAAAACCCTGGCCACACCCACACAGTGACAAACTGATCCTGGCCACTATAATCAGGACAATCCTGGTGTGTCATGTTCTTGTTCCTGCTGCTCCCTGCTCCCTTTTGTTCATCAGGCTGAGCCCCCAGAGCAGGCTGCTCTGACTTGCCAATGCAGCAGCTGAGCTGGGTAACTCAGGGTGCTGCAGATAGAGTTAATGACCGAGTCAAAAATGGCTGTTTGGCTGCAAGCCAGGGAGTTGAAAACCTCAGCCAAGAGCAAAACAAGTGCTTTTTCCTGCCTCCTGACACTGACAGACCACACTGTCAAAGCCACCCTATGACAGAAGTGCCACTGGTAAAAGTGTCTGTCCTGCTCAGGGCAAAAAAATTGATGGGTCAGTACACTGCGAGCTGCGCACGTCCCTGCTTGGCATTTTACTTTTACCTGAGACTCCAGCGTGCTTATTCAAAATGGGAGTTTGCAGCTGAACTTTCTTCTCCCCAGGCTTTGCTGGTTCAGAATGATGTATGTGATAAGTAAAATACACAACCAGGGGTCCTGCTATTTGGAGGGGTGACTCTCCTGATGCTCACATTGGACTAGAGGCAGCTGGATGGATTCTCTTTTGCCTAGTAGGGTATGAGCACCACCACCACATCACAGGACCTTTCTGTCAACACGAATATTAGCAGGATTTCCTCTCTTCCACCTGGTGCCCACTGCACTATCCCAGAGGTTTCTAGGTCTTCACATACTCTCTGTCCTGCTGAACGGCTTGAAACTGATCTGCATGTTCCAAACTGGAGAGGGGAGGCACAGCAGCCCCTGATGCACAGCTGCACAGAGGCAATGCTTCAACAGATGCCTGTACCTGAGGACACTGGGCAAGGAGAGCACACTGTGCTCCATCCCTGGAGAGCCAGTGTCTTCTGCAGGGGTGAAACTTGGTAGCAAGGTACAAGGACAATTCAGAAAGGCAGGTGGTAAAATGCAATTTCAGATCCCATGCAGGCAAGAAAAGACTAAAAAGAGACTGAGAAGACTGAATTGTTTGCTAGTTTGGAATGCTTAATTTTTCATCTTCTCTGGAGCATTTGCATAATCTTTTTGTGTGTTTGTGCATGTAAGGTTTTTTGAACTGTTTTTTTTTTTTTGCTTGGGATTTTTTCTTCTTTTTTTTTTCTTTTTTTTTTTAAATGAAACCTTTTTTGTGCTACCTTGGCAGCCTGTGCTTGAGTACCAACACATTATTCTGTGTGTACTGCCATCAGTAAATACCAGCGCCTGTGAGCCTCACAATGCAATCACAACAAAAACCTCGGAAGGGGGAGAAGCTGGGAACAGGCAGGTCACCACTCTGGCTGGTGCCACCATCCCCACGGAGCAAATCCTTCCCACATCCAGCCCCAGCTCCCCATGCAGTACCCTGTGTGTACCCACAGCCTCTCATCCCTTCAGGGCCACCTCTGGATTTTAAGCCCTGGCTCTGAGTTTGGGCAGGGGAGAGTGCCCAGTGTCATGCAAATGGAGGTGAGAAGAGCTCCAAGCAGATCCAAAACCTGCTGCTCTTTGGCCTATTCAGCATTTTTCTTGATCAGAAAGTACTAAAACCCAGCAACTCAGTGAAGTCTCTGCCAGAGTGTTTCAACTAGTTATTAAGATCCCTTGCTAAGCCCCTTCAGCACATCGTCAGGCTGACAAACACAAGCATTGCTGAAAAAAATGAAGACATTTCATTTAAAAATTGTGCTGAAACCCAGTATTCAGCCTTCTCTGCAAGAAAATGTGATTAAACATCCCCTCTTTAACTTGAAAACACTTGCCAAGTTTAATCTGCAAATTCATTACGCCCTCTCTCCACATACATTTTCCAATGAATACACTATTTATCTCTCCCCTATTAAAACCAATATAAATATCTGACTCTTGCTATAACACTAGACCATGGGGCTCATGTTTGGGTTCAGAGGCAGTCTTGCTTTGAGCCTCTTCATTCCCCCTGCATGTCCGTAACTATGCTGGAAATCTCCGGACGATGGGCTTTCAATCACATCCTGGGGAAAGGAGAGATCACCTCCAAAGGAAAAATTGAGTTAAATAATTTAATTAAATAAAAACCCTGCCACAACAACAAAAATAAAGAAACAAACAGCCAAAACCCAAACAAACCAGAAAACCAAACAAAAAACTTGGAAATAAAAGTGAGTGATCTTCTAGCTCGCTGGTTGCCTTGAAGCACCAGGGAAGTGATCCTTGATGGCTAGCACAGAGCTATCCAAGCGCTTCAAGTCCTGATCTTCCCAACCAACCCTCCTGCTAATGGGAAATATTTATTCTGTGTTGACAGAAGAGTGCTCCAGGGTGGGAGCTAATATTAATTATATGACAAACACATCCTTGGGCAGTGATTTGCATGCGGCCTTACATCAAACGACTCAAGGTCCTATAAAAGAGGAGAGGAGTCTGCTCCTGCTCCCTGCTGCATACTGAATGAATCCAGGCGTGATATTTGACTGCTGTGACCTTCAGGATGGTCTGAACATGTTTCCAACCCCTGCACGCCCACACAGGTGACTGGCTTTGTGAATTTGGCTGGCACAGACCTGGCACCCCATCCTGGTGGGGCTGTTCAAACAGTTTGGAGAACGTCTTGTGAAATACAGAGGGGGTAAAGGCACAGAGAGCCATAACCTAGGGGTTGCCTCCTTAAACCAGCATCATATTTACAGCTTTATCATCTGCAAAGAGCAGCTGGTGCCTCATCCTGCTGCATACTCCACAGTGTGACTCTCTAACTTGCAGTCTGATTTATGGAGCATGCCTTGCTTTACTCAGTAAAAATTATAAATGGTACCAAAAAAAAAAAAAGAGAAGAAAAGAAGAAAAGTGGCTGAGTCTCTTCAGTTCATGCTGTGCCATCAAAACTGACAGGTAAAAGGGCAGATGGGAAAATACCTGCAGAGAATGAAGGACGATCTACTAAACAGAGATCTATCTCAGCTCCCCAGGAGGTTATCAATGCCTTGGTGATCGGAGCAAGAAAACAACATATTGTCAGAGCAAGGTGCCAGCAGAGGAACAGCCCAGCTATACAGGACCTCATAAAGAAACAAATCTGTGGTGTCCAAAGTGGCCCAGGCAAGAGATATCTGATCCCAGAGCTGTCTCTTATTTTGCTTATCCATTTCATTACCCGTGCTTGCCTTTCACTGCCAGAAGACAAGGAAACAGCACCGTGAAATCCTCTGGCTCAAGGGGATTGGTTGGGAGATGTTTGGGAAATCTTATGATTTTTCCCTCCATCAAAGAAAAATACTAGTTTCTGATTTCTCAATATCAAAACTTGCCTTGGGAAATGGTTGGGATTGATGGATTTCCCAACTCTAAGACTAATTGTTCCCAATACCTTTTGGAATTGTAAAACTAAGGGTCTCTGACTTCTTTCAGTGCTTACTTAGAAATACAACCCCAGGGTAACAGAAATGTTTGAGGCGAGAGCAGAGCAGTCGGCAATGACAGGAGTAAAACACTTTGACTGTGCCAAACCAGTCTTGAAGGATTATTATTCCAGTTCTAGCCCAATCTGGAATAGACATTTTGTTTGTTTTCTTTTTTCTTCTTTTCTTTTTCTTTCCTCCCCATCTTTTTTTTTTTTAATCTTAAATATGTTCACAGCATGGGAAAATAGCTCTGGGCCAGGCTCCTATTCAGCCAGAATCCTATCATCTGTGTGTGGACTGCATAGATAGGCTACCAGTAGGAAACTGCTGGGAGTAAAGGATAGAGGTACAAAGAGTGTTCATGTTAGAGTGGAGCACCCCGTGCCCTAATGACATGAAACTTGGGAAATTCCTGATTGAAGCAGGAAAGAGTGAAAATTAACACATGGATTAAATAGTGTCTCTTCTGAGTTGTCCAGCAATGGCTGAACCTTACTGACTTGAAGGTAGGTATAAACCATTTGTGTGGAGTACCTGCGATGAATCCCTTTCAAATACCTATCACCCAGAGATGAGAGCTCAGTGACTTCTCATACCCATTTCCCTTAAACTCCATGCTCACAAAATCAGTATATGCCAGTCTTTTGTTTTGCTTTTAATCTTCCTCCCATCAGCTGGGATTTAGGACCTGTATCCCCATTTCACTGGAGGAATTATTTTTCTTAAGGAAAATGTTCAACACTTGCTATTGCCCTGCCCTGCTTCTCCATTAGGATATAGTCCTGACAATGCTGGGAACACTGCGTTGGGATGCAGGGTGAGCCTTAGCTGCAGTCAAGGGGAGTCTCCCCGGAAAAGAAGCTCTTCCAGGCATAATCACACACTTCACCCAGCAAGAGCAGAGTGCTGCAGAAATAGCCCTCAGGATACAAGACCTTTATCTTTTCCTTGATGATGTAAAGAAGCCCAAGTTATACAGGAATCTCATTTCCTGGTGATCCTGAGAGAGGGTCCACCAATGATGGAAACAATTTAAGGCAGGCTGAAGAATAAAGATGAGGGAAGTGAGAGGAAGATATTGCATGATCGTATGAGGACTCTGGAAATCCAGTATCAGGTGATGAAGTAGAAAAAAGAGGTTGAAACGTGGAGAGCAGAAAGGGAAAAATCTGAGGATGAAAGAGAACAGCAGCTGCCGATAGTGTGGCTTTGATGGAGAAGGGATATACACAGCTGCCAAGGGTTTTTTTCCACCTTCATGTGTGAAAACTCAAGTGAATTATTTAATGAGCAGATTTACATATTTTGAAATAAATTGCAGTTTATCCTGTCATTTCTTCTTATTCTACTTCTGCTGCCAGAAGCTGCTGCTAATCGTGGAGCTCTATTTCTGTAAGGTTTTATAAGAGGTGCTCACTGAGACTCTGTTGCTCCTTCCAGGAATACATCAGCAGGGGGAAAGGCCCAGGCATGGGATGACACTTCTCTTAGAAGATACACCAAAGTCCCATTTCTCAGTGAAAACACAATCCCTTGCAGATTCCACACTAGTCTTGACCCTGAGGGGGATGAAGCTGAAGGTGATCTTGCAATAGCATAAAGAACTGAGGAGTTAGAGTGTAGGGACAGGTCAAGAGACCACATCTGCCACAGAAGAGCAGGCAAAACAAATAATTGTGGTGTATTAATGCAGGCTGGGGATGGTTTTTTACAAATAACTCTGGGGAATAAGTACTATGGAGGTAGGAGAGCTATTTCAGCCAAAGGACAGTGCTGGCATGAGAACAAATGTATATAAACTGGCCATGAATAAACCAGGCTGGAAATTAGTTGAGGGCTTCGAACCATTAGAGCAATTGGGTTTGGAGCAGCCACCCAGTAGGAGCCACAGCGGCAGAAATCCAAATACCTTTTAAGAGAGAACAGATTCCAGCTCTGAAAGGACATTGTGCTGTGTTGCTGCAACAGCAGGGATTGGATTTGGCAAGTCTGGAAGTCTCTGCCAGCCCCATGTTCTTGTGTTTCAAGCATTTGGAGGTTTGACTTCTTTTTTTTGTAGATAAATATGGCTTTGAGAGCAAAAGCAAATAAACTGCCACTGGAAAATTTATTTGAACATTTTTGAAGGTGTTTTAAGGCAAAAAGAGTGAAAAACAAGAGTTGAAAAGCCAGCTCTCATCTTCCTATCAATGTTGTCACAGCTTAGGGTGTCCTTTCCAGATAGGGAAGCTGGAAAATGAGTGCGTGGAGAAATGTGACCAACCTGTGGGCTCAAAGGGGACACAGAGATGGCGTATCCTGGAGACAGTGACTGCCAAATTTCAGAGGGGTGCCCAGTCTTAGCCAGGAAAAGTGTCCAATCAGGGGTTATTTGATGATGGAAAGGATCAAGTTTAGTTTCTGAAATAATTTCCTCCTCATGAGTGTCTTGACAGCCCTCTGGTTCATGTCCCAAACCAGCAGTGGATCTCCTGTCCTGCTCCAGCCCATGTTTTTATTTGCTAGTTCCCACTAAGCTGTGTCCCAGATCAGTTCTGAGCACAAGCTGACTTCTGCACAGGGATGTCCCTCACAGTTCACACCATTGCCAACAGCAAAGTCTAAGGAAGGTGACAAGGACAAGACAATTCTCCCAGATGTCCCAAACTAATTCAGGCACCTTTTTTAGTAAACAATCACGGTAAGTCCACCCACACATACCTTTCATATCATTTTTTCTCAGACCTGTGTAAATGTTTCTTATCCACAATCTCATGCAATTTGTGGGTGAACAGCCCTATGTACTAACATATCTTAGGGATCACTCAGCTGGAAAGCAGCTCAGCAGAAAAGGCTCTGGAGGTCCTGGTGGGCACCAAGTTGACCATGAGCCAGCAAAAACAGACCTTGCAGCAAAAAAGGGCAATGGAATCCTGAGCTGCACTGGGCACAACATTGCCAGCAGGTCAAGTGTACTGATCCTTGCCCTCAGCTCAGCACCAGTGAGGCCACAGCTGCAGCATTGTGTCCAGTTCTTGGCTTCTCACTGTGGGGTAGTTGTGGACACATTGGAGAGAATCCAATGAAGGACCACAAGGATGAGGAAGGGACTGGACCATTTCTTATCAGGAAAGGTTGAGAGAGCTGGGACAGTTCGACCTGGAGAGCACTGAGAGGGGATTTCAGCAATGTGTATAACTACCTGGAGGAAGGGTGAAAGAGGATGGAGCCACGATCTTTCCCGTGGCGCTCAGCGATAGCAATAGAAGCAATGAACAAAAACTGGGACACAGGAGGAAACACTTGTTACATTAGGAACACTGAAAATTTACTTGACAATTCAGAAACACTTGTTACATTAGGAACACTGAAAATTTACTTGTACATTCAGAAACACTTTGTTACTATGAATGACCAAGCACTACAACAGGCTGAATCCTTTGAGATATTTAACAGACATCTGGACACAGTCTTGGGCATCTTGCTCTAGGTGGTCACACTTGGGCAGAGGCATTGGACACGATGACCTCCAGAGGTCCCTGCCAGTCTTAACCAGCCTGTGATTCTGCAAGTTCCACAGGTAAATGATGTGTTATTTAAAACCATCTACGTTATTTGCAATCTGCTACCTAGAGCTTTCATCTGATGTCTCCTAATTCTGTTGTAAGAAATAGAAAAAAAATGGCTTTTCTCCATCCCTTCTTTCCATCTCACAACCTTGCAGACCTTTCTCACACTTTGGTTATCTGTTTGTCAAATCTTAGCTTATTTGGTTGCTTCTCACATGGCTGTAGTTCCACTGCTTCAGTTGCTATTTTTGACTTTTTCCAAATCTTTCCCAAAACAGTTCACATTAGGGAGCATCATGACATCAAAAGTTCCCAGATCACAAGCAGAGAAGACACATATGATGAATTTTTAGGCCCCAGTCATATATGGAAGAAGAAACAGAGGTCTTGAAGACCACAGAGGAGTAGTATTGACCGGTAAGCTGATAGATCACCAGACAGCTTTGAGCTGCTGAGACTACTTGGTTGCACCAGGAGGATCACCATCATGCAGGAGTTTCAGATGGACCTCCTAAACTAGTCCTAAAGTGGTATCTGCTCACACATGCAATATAGCCAAACCCCACTAAACTGCCTATGGTCCCTCTGGGGCCATAGAGGAGGAACCTGTGCAAATTTACCTCCAAATGACTATGAGCATTATGTGATTGGGGTTCAGCAGTAGCCCCTTTCTTTGAAGTGAGTTCCTCTTTGAGAAATCTGTTTCTAGGGTATTCCATGGCTTGCCTGTGCATCTCGTACTCTCCTTCAATCAGTGAAACTCTCTTTGTTTGGACCCATCAGATTCTGGCATATAAATGGAGAAACAGCAATTGCCAGAGGTGCTGAAGCACTGCAATTTAGCTTTGGGTTGCTGGGCAGCAATATAAACTACTGTAATTTCAGGAGACCCAAAGAGGAACCCTTCCCTAATTGAGCCTTTTTGCTTCAGTCACTAAGAGATGCTTACACGGAGGACAGTGAGTCACTGCAGGAAATATTAATATGAGAACTCACAGGGAAGGGACAAGACCAGGTTCAAACTGCCCACAAACATACTGCAAATTTCAGTTCGGCAACAGTGTTTCATAAAATCAACCTCCTTTAAAACATTTTTGAGAGCTGTTGGGTTAAAAAAAAAAGAAAAGAAAAAAAAAGGAAGCGAGGACACACACAAGAAAATTAGCAATACCAATCCTGTTCTCTATCTCAGAAGGTGTTTTCTGGCTCAGGGAGGAATGGGGAAGAAAGTCTGAGGCAGCCAAAGGAGCTCCTTGCCTACAATAAAGCTCAGGCTGAAGCCACAGCTCCTCATCTGGACTTATGATCAGAGCAGCCCATGGTGTGGGAGCCTAAAGAGGTAGCTTTGGAACAGGGCTGTGTCTCCCCACCCTAAGAATGCTTTTGCTTTGAGTCTGTGGGAGCAGAGGGGAGTAAGGATGTGTGCCTGGGAGTAAGAAGGGTGCTCACACCTCAGCCAGTACAGCTTGTCCTTTCTCCTTAATGCCAACCCTGTTTCATTGCACTCCCCTCACAGCTCTAACACTTGATACTCTTTCTCGTCCCAGCTTCTGAAAACAATAATTAAAAGCCGTCGCCCATGAGTCCCCATCTGGGACCAGTCCATCCTACTTTTCAGGTGAATGTCTTTTCAGTATTCATGAAACTTCATTCTCTGGTGCTTGGTGACAATTTTATCTTCCTCTGGGGAAACAAAAGAAGGAGAGATGATGTTGCTGTAAAGAGATGCTAATCTCACTATGGGGATCTCCTGAAGAATTCGCAGAGCTCTTTGTTGCGGGGATGCCTGGTCTCCTTGTCCTCGGCTCTTTGTTTCTCCTCTGATTTCTGTAAGACGTGTGGGCAGGAAGGGAGGGTAGAATTTATAAAGATATTGAAGGGCAAGGGAAGGGCATTACTTCATATTGCAATGCAGAGAATGCTACAAGTTTTGAATTGCGTCTGCCTTTTTACTGTATGTGTGCTGTGCCAAACTGACAAGACAGGGATCTGCTCTCACCCTGCATCAGTGGGGTGACTACTTTTGTTATTGTTCTGATTTCTGGTTTCTTTCTGGCTTGCAAAGACTACAAAATGGATCAGATGGGTCTCTGAATATCTGGAAGGCCCTGGCCATACATATGCATTTCTTCTTCTGGAGTTTGGGCAGAAGTTAGGGAGTCTCTGGAGAAACATGTGGAGCCAGGTGTGAAAGGAAGATGCTTCTGGATAGTGTTGACCATGAGTAGTAGTTTCAGGTAACTGGGTTTCTTGCAATACTGCCACCAATAGACATCACCTCCTAATGGTAAAACCCGGGTGCCACGAGCTCCTCCTCCAATGCAGCATGCACACAACCCCAGGGCAGCCTTTTGCAACCTGTAGCTAGATATATCCAAGATTTGCCTCTGTGCTCCCAAACTTAGCCCAGGTGTCAGGTCACTTTGTGCTTGAGTCTCGGCTGCAGTGCACAACAACCAGCTGGGCTGTAGGTTGATGATGGAAACCAAGTATTGTGCCTGCAGTCCCTCTGAAGGCTGCTTTGCTATGTTCATCAGGAGTGACTTCCGTAGATCCTTCATGATCCCTGCAGGTGAAGCTACGCATACCTGGATTTGCCTTGAAAGTTGTCACCAATGCCTAAGGAATATATGTTCCCTCTTAACCAGTCTAGCATGTCTTGACAATGCCAGCTGTATGCACAACCTTTTGGCTCTGCATGACGTATCCCAGTACCTGCCACATCCCAGGGGTGTCCCCCAGGTGCGCTGCATGGGCTGGCAGCTTCGATGCCTTCAAAGAGTTAACTTCTGTCCAGATACTCTCAGCAGTGCCCTGAGTGAAGTGACTTGAAACAGGAGCCAGCATACAGCAACACAGAACAGACTGGAGCAAACCATATGCTTCTGTGCAAGAATAACAGCATCATTAAAATCCTGAACCAAGAACTCAAAGGAGCATTTGAAGACTACATAGCAGCAGGTCCTGAATCCTAACTATCAGCTTCTCTTTCCCTTGAATCCTCTGCATGGGTTGAATATGAAAACGAAATTTGTACTCAATCACAGCAACACACTTCCTCCTCAAGTGACTCTCCAGGCATGTGCTCACCTCAGGAGTGAGATGTAGTCTAAACCAGCAGGGAAACAAACAGGTGAAACAACAGAGAGAAAAAGAGTATAGGGTGGAGAGAGAGAGACAGACCCTGGTCACTGCTTAAACTTTGCTTATTTACAGCTACAGCGTACGTATGAAGATCTATAGCACTTACACCCAAATAAATCCTCCCCTGGAGACAGGTGGCAGATATCCCCCTCCATTATTTACAGCCACTTCTCAGTGAAAACTGCAAGCTGTAAAATGCCCATACAGTGTTGAAGAGATTTATAGTCCTCCTGTATTTCACATACTGCCTTGCCCCACTGTGCTGCCTTTGGGGAGACATGGCAAATGGACTCCAAGGTGTTTGACAAAGATGAAGACTCATTTATTACTTGATGCTTTGGAGAGAAATATTTGTACGCAGCAGCCTACATAGGTGGCAAAGGTTAATCCTCTCCTCTCCTGTCAATTCAGCTTTTCATGAACCAGGGGAAAACAATGTGTTGGCAAGGAGAGGCACAAGGAAGGGGAGCAGCACCAGGGACCTGTCTCACCCTGTGCCCTTTACCAGTGCCAGAGGAGACTGGGGACATCACTCTGTTGTGGACCCATCACCCGATGAAGCTTGATCTCGGCTTTTTCTTTCACAGATCTTTGTCCTGCAGGAGGAGAAGTGATGTCTTCACTTCTCTGTAGCAGATGAGATTTCCTGAATCCTGCTGCTAGACTTTTGGCTTGCAGGTCAAAAGTGTCCATGACACCCATCACCCTGAAATCCCATTGCGATACCCCTGACCCTCTGTGGCCTAGTGAGGCACAGAGCCATAAGGGCTTTTGGCAAATTTGGCTTCAAAGTGAACTTCAGAGTGTTTTATCCTAGGTTGGGACCCCACAAATACATGCCCTTGTCCTTCTCTGCTGACAGTGCCCGCAGTGCTGCTCTCTCATCTCTAAAGGTGATCCCTGTGAGTGGGATTGAGGCAAAGAGCCAGCAAGGTGCCAGCAGGCTGCTAGCATGTTGCCTTCTCTGGATATAGACAAAAAGCTTCAATCTCCAAGGCTGTCGATAGAGTGCTTTTCAGCAGCACTAAATTCTTGCAAAAATTCGAACACGAAAACATAAAAATAAAAACACGGTGTAAAGAACACACAATAAAAATATAATACCAAATATATCACTTAACTAAAACCGCTGACCCAGCGGCTTTGATGTTAATGCATTGTCTATAACAACGTGGCATTCCAGCTGAATACTAACTGGCTGCAGAGCCCAAGCCTAGCCTTGCTTCAGAGGTTTCTGGTTTTACTACCCCGATCCCTGCAGTCAGTCTTCCTCTCCTGGGGTTTATTAGGTCTCGTCCCCTGCCATGATCAACTAAGAGCTGTTTTCACTTTCTCCCCAGTGTTAATTAAAGCTGGTGTGGAGTAACCCCCACAAGACTCCTCAGAGGAGGAAGAGGAAAACTGAGCCCAGCATGATGGCAGGGTTTGATCAGTGGAGAGCTGTGTTAACAAGAGCCCTATGGATGTGAGAGGGATGAACAGTCGGTGGGGAAGGCAGGAACAGATGGTACTCAGCTACATGCAACATAGTTCCTGGGGTCTGCAGGATATGCAAAAGCTCCTGCTCACTGCACAAGCTGCCTACCAATAGCACCAGTCCCAGCTTTTGCAGAGCCATCTTGACCTGTTCCTCACATGTGGCATGGAGACACTCCAGAGAGGATCAGTCCTGCTCCATCTAGCATAGAACCAGCCAGAAATCACTGACCCCCATTTGATGGCAAGACATAGGGAAGTGCCTGTGCAGACCTGACACAGAAGTGGCATCTCTGTGCAGTAATTCAACACCCAGGTGCTGGCAAAAGGCTGAGTGAAAGCCCGGCAGGAAGCAAGACAGAAGGGAAGTCTCCAGCTGGGAATTGTTTTGAGCTGTGGCACCTGCAGTCACAACCTTTGTTCCACACCAGAAGAGGTACCAGTTACTCCAAAAGAATCTGGTCCTTCTGTTGATGGAGCACCCAGTGTGGTCCCTCACAGAATGGTCCCTGCGGTACCTGCTGACCCCTGCCAGACAAAGGGCAAGGGGAAAGGATGAGGATGTCCTCTCTATGGGTTAGTGAAGTCTCTGCACTACAGTAGTGCTCAAGGAGCAGGAACTGGGGCAGGAGATGAACTGGAGGACTTAACTCTGGAAGCTTTCACTGCAGATGATCTGTAGATGCTGTTTCAACTACATTTAAAAAATCCAGTACCACAGGGTGATGGCCCTGGGTGGCCCTGACCCAGCTCGCATTGCCTGCTGATACAGCAAGTGCCAAACAGACAGCTGGGGACTGCTTCCATCCTGAGCCTGTAAATCCACACCATGAGCAGCTCCAGCCACATCTTGTCCTTGGATTTCAACAGGTGGAGTCATTTGGAGCAAAGTGATCCAAATTTTCCATTTCTGCAAGGTCATGGTGACCGCTTTCTCTTCAAGGGAGAGCATCCCATCTGTGCATGGCTGCTTTGTGCTACAGAAGGCAGGTGGTCTCTCTTCTGTCCCTGGCTTAGCTAATATTTACTTCCACGCCCAACCTTCTTCCAAAATACATTTTTGTTCTCTCACATAAATCCTTAGACAAGCATCAAGCAAAACCAATGTTATGTTCTGTGTCTGGGATACAGCTTCCTGGAGTTTCTCCCTTGGCCACTTCTCTGCTGCTCGAAGAAGGACATGCCTTCACTTCTCCGGCTTCCTACTTTTTTCTTGCCTGGTACAGATGGTAGTGCTGGGCTGAGGCTCATGGTGGGCAGTCAGAAATGTGCTTGCTGTCTTTAATCACATGGCAGAGGTTAAGAGCAAAGCTGTAGCTGTGGTGCATGTTGGCAGCAATGTGGCCTCTTCCTGGCTCTCTGAATTTGGATGCCCAGCAAGGCTGGCCAGTGGGGAAAAGAAGGCATTGGTTAGCTGAGAAAAAGAAATTCTATTCTGAGTCAGTGGAGAAAGGATTCAACTTGACCTAAAATGAGAAAGGAAGATAAGAAGCAGCCGAGGAGGCTAAATGTTACCTATAATCTTGAGAGTCTGCCTTTTTAAAATCCTTTTTGGCTACTTCTTCATCACTGCAAGATGGTATTGGGTTTTGCTTTAATCTAGCTCTTGGCCATAAATGACCCAACCTACAACAAACTTCTCTCCCACATTACTACACAGTGTGCTGGAAAAGTTGTGCAAAGCCCTTTTGTTCCTCCAGGAACCCCAAAGTGTCCAGTGATGCTCCTGATTGACAGTAAGGGATATGATGGGGAATCAGAAGGAGGAGAAATATTTCCCAGTAGTGAATGATGAGTAGGGAAATTCCTCCAGTAATCAAATCTGTCTACTAATTGGTATCAGGGAGTAGGAGAGGGACCCCAACAGTCTTGCATCAAGGGTACAATGCCCGTGCCTCCCACCTAGTCCTGGATCCAGCACTGCTTCCTGCAGCATCTCCTGAAGCTGCAGTCCTATTCCTCAGCCCATGTGCCTCCCATACCTGCAGAGCATTGAAGTGACCATCTTTCCTCTGCTCTCTCATGCTTCCTGCTCCTATAAGAAGTCCCAGAGAAGCATGATGCTCAGTGGGGGGCTCCAGCTTGCCTTGCCATTCATTGTCTGCAGTGCCTTTCATTGGAAGCAATCCCTAGTTTTAATTAAGGTTTTGAGGACCCAAGTCAGGCAGAAAGACGAAAAAATGCTAAGAACAGCTAATTTCTTAAACTGCTCTCTGGCACCTTTTTAAACTTACCTCATGTAGCAAATTAAAAATGCTAATAGATGGCCAATAAAAAAAACCCCAAACCCTTTCTTCTCTGTAATTTCAGTGAGCTGAGTGGCTCTGTGCATCAATTAATGGTGGGAAATGAGATTTTCTCCAATGGGGAAGGACCGGGGTGGATGCACAAACCCCTAGGCTGACTTCTGAAAGGGTTCATTCTCCAGAATGTTTTCAGCAAGGCACATGGGGCCTTGCTGAGCTGCCTCTTTCACTTTTATAACTCTTACAGACTTATTACTCCTCATTGCCTTTTGTCTCAAGGCAGACTGTAAGTCTGGAAATGCAGATGGAGAGTTGGAGCAAGAACTGCCCCTTGTTTTTCAGAGGACTTGATTTCATCTGGGTACTGCTTTACAGCAGTAATTAATACAAAATTATAAAAAGCACATGTAGGCACTACCTTTCTACTGCCTTCAGTTGTCATTGCAGACTTGATATTTGTTATATCCCCAGCTGCTTGCCAGCAGCACTCATGGCTGCAGCAATCTCAGTTTGTGCTCAGCTGGGATCACAGCACCTTTAAAAATTTAGCCAGCAAATGGTCTCTAAAGGCCTTGCAGATCCTAGAGACAAAAGACAGGAAAACCTGCCCTCTTCCCCACACACCCTCTGTCACTACAGGTTACAAATGAAAAATATACATCCTGTTTTGCTCCAGTCAGGGATTTGAGTACAGGTTTCTGCTACCCAAACAAGCACTATAGTAGTCAAGAGGAGAGAGCTTTGGAGAAAGGATGAATACTGAATGGTTTATCCAAAGCAGGACAGCCACCAGAATCAAAAAGGCAGTGGACACCAGCTGGACACCAGCTGGAAACCCTGTCTCGTGTATCTCAGTAGGATATAAGTGAATCAGAGGAGAGATGGACCTAGGGTCTCCCACTCTCAGTAGACCACCAAACTTCAGGATGACAGGAAAACACAGCAAAAAGTCTATAGTCCATCCATTGGATCTTTCATGCTATGCATCACTGTGTGATTGACCCTGGAACAAGAAGGGAGACTTCAGACTGGAGAAGAGAAGGCTCCAGAGAGATCTTATAGAACCTTCCAGTGCCTAAAGGGGCTATGAGAGAGCTGGAGAATGGCTATGAGAGAGCTGGAGAAGGATTCTTCACAAGGGCATGTATTGATAGGACAAGGGGGAATGGCTTTAAACTGGTCAAGGGAAGGCTTAAACTGTATATTAGGAAGAAATTCTTCACTGTGAGATAGTGGGACACTGGCACAGATTGCTCAGAGAAGTTGTGGATGCCCCATCCCTGGAAGTGTTCAAGGCCAGGACAGATGAAGCTTTGAGCAATATGAGCTAGCAGAAGGTATCCCTGTCCATGTCAGGGGGTTTGGAATTAGATGATCTCTAAGATCCCTTCTAACCCAAACCTTTTATTATTCTGTGATTCTATGACTACACTATTTTTGCTCAACAGTGTGAGCTTATTCCCATCTTTCCCTGATGTCTACATCCTTTTCATTCTTGTCTCCCAGTTGTCTTTTTCCAGAAATACTTAGCTGTGATCTACATCTTTGAGATCTTGGCCCAAGACAAGCACTCAGTTATATATGCAGCCCCAGAATATCAATTTTACAGGTCAGCTGGAACACCTGGGAGGTAAAAAGTCCAGGGAGCCTGAAGGAGGTCATGGACAGCATCACAGTCACACAATTTGGCCTATATCCAGTGGCTCAGCACTTAAAAGCTTTCAGCCAACTAAATGCAGTCTTGGAGCATCAGGAAGGTCTCAGTAATAACTCTTGAGAATAGTTAATGAAACTTCTGGGTTTGATGTATTTCAGCCATGTTCCTTCTCCTTTTACTCTCCCGTTGCTGCAGTGAAGCAGATGGGAAAGAGTGAGAAAATTGCAAGTGGAAGCTTCTACTTTCCCTTTGAAATTGTCTTGACTTTTGAGTCCCTTGAGGGCTACGTGAATTTGTCGCACGGCAGGCCCACCCAAATGAACACTGACACCTTCGTAATTGCACAAGGCAGGGAAGGCTGCTTGGCAAGAGCAGGGGGAGAGGACAGCAGGTTCCCAGGCCTCCAAGACCTTCTCCTTCCACAGTCACAGCAGAGGCAGAGGGAGCAAGGAGATAAGGCAGCACTGGAGGAGCAGAGGAGTAGCTGGGTTTTGAGCTCGGCTTTCACACACCAGGTGCTTCATGGGGTCACAGGGCTGTTGTGCTCTGCTTGGATGGAAAGACAGGTTGTCCTCCTGTGGGGCAATGTAAATAAAAGGGCCCCAGCTGGTGCTCCAGTTGGATGCAGGCAGATTCCCAGTCAGCAATCCCCAGGATATAGTGAAAGAAAGGAAGAATCTGTACAGGTTTGGGGTGTTGAACAATTCTCCTCATGGCCAGAAGACATAGCCACCTTCCCTATACTTGAAACCCCACACGTTCAGTGCAGCACACCAAACACAACCCAAGGGCAGGTCTCCATGGGAGCAAAGTTAACTTCTAGTGCTGGAGTGCTGCCACAGAGGATTTTCCTGCTGGATTTTGCAGTTCTGCAGGACATATGCTTCAGGATCACCATCAGTTCCACTATACTCACAGGTACACAAGGCAGAAGGAAGGGAAGGTCTATAGCTCCAACTGTGCTCAGTAGAACAGGCAGAGAAAAAACAGCACAAGTTTGCAGGACCTTGGTGAGCTACATGTCAGCAAATGATGACTGGATGGTGAAGGCATTTGCCAGCACTGAGGAGCAGAGTTGTGTGCACTTTAGTAGTGGATGGTTGGAAATTATCTGAAAGCAGTGTCATTATGGCTGTTTTTGAAGATTCACCTTCACTCATGGTGGGACAGTGTGCTGTGTCCAGGCTTTGGAAACTTCACAGTGGTAGCTGGTGTCTAGATACTTGCTTTATTTCAGGTCACTCACACACAGAGACTTTCAGGACAGGTTGATTTTGATTTCTAGGGTTTCAGCTTTTCTTCTGTCACTACACTCCAACCCTACACAGCAACACAGATGTCACAGTCACCAGGACCATTGTGCTCAGCTAGGACAAGCTTCTATGGTGCTTGTCATGCTTTGCCTTTCCTCTGCTGCAATCATTGTCTGAAACTTGTTGAGAAGACCAAGGACAAGTGTCTCCATGGTTCCCCAGAGGGAGGTGATTGCACTGTAAGCTAGCTGGGCTATCAGCAGATGCAGCTGAGAGCCCTAGAACCAGCGGCCAGGAAGGAGAGGACCCTGCTGCCCTAAGCAGTGTCCATGGGGAGTTAGAACAAAGACATCCAGGACTATAAGCTCTTTATCTTACACAAACATTAAATTGAATTTAATACAAAAGGGGGGAAAATGAGATTTATATCTTCCATATTCTGCTGGTCTGGGACACAAACTTAATTAGAAAGACTGAAATGTCATCATCTCCTGGAGGAGGGTGAGCATCTTTTTCCAAACACTGAGCATCTTTGTTGGATGCACTTGCTGGCCAAATAAATGTAATCTGCTATTTCTTAAATGGCAATGTCTCATTGCAAAGAGTGGGGAAATGACCCTGTGGAAAAAGAAAAAACCTCTGCTCACCCTATAGTCCATTTAGGGAAAAATATTAACCTGTCCTATCCTTACCTAGACTGTAAAGGGAATCCTGGACCTGACTGTGCTTTTGCAGCCATAGGAAAAGTTGGAAGCACAGCTTCTCCAAGCCATGCAGCTCCTGGCTGAACAGCAGCTGCAGGCAGGGCAGGGAGCATATGGAGGAACACAGGTCTGTGCCTCGGTGCCCGCCCCAGCTGTGCAAAGCATGAGCTGAGCAGAGTTGCAGTGACAAGCAATGATCTTGTATTACTAGATGCTGACATCTCCAAAGTGCCTGTGAATTTTGCAAGTGATCATTTAATCTAGCAGGCAATGAGTAGTCTGACCGTGACATTTTCCTAATAGAGTAAGTGGTACCCATACTTGCAGGACATCAGGTCTGTGGTTCCAAACTGGGACCTGGTATCTACGATATGACAAGGAAGTCAGAGAAGATGACCTGTGGTTGTCCTTGGGAACTGTACTAGTCAGTGTTTCTTCCTGAGGGGTACAAAGAGCCTTAAAACAACTTGCCTCTATCATGGGATAAGAGCCAAGGTCAGACTGTTCCCATGGAGCAGCCAGGTCATGGAGACATGTTTGTGCAGTGTTTTGTGTTTTCCATTCCAGCTCTGCTCCATTCTCTGCAGCCTCTCTCACAGCACAGGGAGGGTGTGCGCAGGATGGAAAATCAGGACGCTGGGGAGTGTGAGATGAAAAGCAGAGATAGGGTGGAAAGCAGGGGCTAAGAGAGGTGGAGCATGCTGTAGGAAACTGGGGTATGGAAATAGCCCTGGGACTGGAAGCTTGGTTTAGGGAGATGTAAAAGTACTGAAGGAGAGTTGGAGATGGAGATGGAGAGGGGGATGGAGATGGAGATGGGGACGGGGATGGGGATGGGGATGGAGATGTATGGGTCTGTAGGATAGTCTTCAGATCTTTGTGACAGTTTGCATTGTCTAACTGAGTCCTGAGTTTTGCCTGCTCCTGTGGGTCAAAATATTTGAAGGCGTGTATGGGGAACAGTCAGACAGTGGTGATGGGAAATTGAGAAAGTTCAGGACTTCTCCAGTGATGCCTGATCCTGCCTCAGGGTGAGGTAGAGACTAGATTACTCCAATGAGATCATGCAGATCTGACATGAATTCCTGGCTTTCAGGCAGCTTGGCAAATATGAATGATAAATAAACTCCATGAAGATATTTGCATTCAGAGAGAGAAGAGTCCTTTTTCCTAGCAGAACTTGCTGCTGGACACTACTGCATGGAATCAGCCGATCTCCTGCCTAGGACAGGTGAGAGCAATCACATCATAGCAGGAGGTACCAACGCAGGTCCCTTGACATGGTGTGGCAAGGCAGAGCCTGTAAGCTGCTGGCTTCCACCAGCTGTGCCAGCTGTGCCAGCACTTTGCAGAGATGACCTTTGTGCTCTTGGGACAGGCAGTGACACCTGAAAGGACAACCCCTGAGTATGTTTGGAGCCTCTTATGAAGTTATTCACATCCTACCCCCAGCACTGTTAAACAGCTGCTCAGTGATTCCCAAGGCAGTGGCGGAAGGCTATGCCAGGAATGGTTGTGTAGTATCTTCCACGTGGTATTTTCTGAAGGAATTGTGGGATAAATGGAGGCAAACTCAGATTGAGCACCCTTGGCTTGACCCCTCTCCAGGCCACTATTGGACGCACCCTAAGAGATGACATACCCCAACTGCCTTGATGGCAATCCAAGACCTTGGTATACAGTCATTTTGAAAGAAGGCTGATCACAGGTCTATGCCAATGCAAGAACACAGTCTGGCCATGGCCATGAGGCAAAAAATCCTTTCCACAGAGGTAGCAAGCTGAACAACAAAAATAAGATGCTTCCAAGGAAGACTGGGGAGTACCTTGAGTGCTGCAACCTAACCAGGATGGATCCTAAGCCCCATGCACAACAGCAATGGTCTCTCTGCCCCAACATGGCCCACAAAGCACACTCTCCTTCCAGCTGAACCCCATTAAACCATCAATTTCTCAGTTTCTCCTCAATTACAGAGATCAATGACCCCTTAGCTCTGCTTTCCTCTGTACATTTCCTGCTTCTTCCAAATGTGGAGCAGTTAATTGCAGTTCACTGCTCATACTAATGTTTCCTCCCTCTCTCACTTTCTCTCTCTCCTGTAATTTACTGACATTTCCTAAGCACGTTTAGGCTATGTTGGCAGCTGGATTCTGCAATAAGATTTTTTGACATCTAGTGATTGTTGGTCGATAACATTTCTATCCCATAACGAACAGAGGAGGGGAACAGGGAAGCGAAGAAAGGACAAGGAGTGATCTTCAACAGTTAGGAGATGAGATCATTATCTCATGGAAATATGGCAAAGGCAGAAGTGAGAGCAGAGAAGGAATGCTGCTCATCACATTAGAGAACAACCCAATAATCAACTTCCACAAGGCAGGCATTGCTTGGTACAAACACAGGTGTCCAAGGGTGCTCTCTGCTACCTTCTCCAGCTTCAGCCTTGGGATGTCTCAGAGAGGAATCCAATCACTTTCCAGGGAACAGAAAATATTGCCAGGGAGTGTGAAATATGGGTCTTTCTTTCCCTCCAGACAGCAGTATTGCTTGATGTTGGCTCTGCCTGTGTGTTCCTGAGTGCTAGTGGGCAGCCAGCACACTGCTGGGGTCTCCAGGACAGGGAGGGTAAAAGAGCCTCTTCCCTCCTAGTGAGCTCTGAGATCACATCTCCCTCTGCCTTTCTTTCTCTGTCATCTGATCTAATTCAAGTCCATCTCTTCAACAACAGACCTGTGCCTGCAAATTCCAAGCTGGCTGGTGAGCTCAGTGAAGACTGAGGAAACAGGGTAAAAAGCTCCTTGTTCTAGGCACCATTCAAAAAAATCAAGGCTGCTAAATGTCAGAATTTGTGTGCTTGGGTTATCAAGACCCAACTGCGTTTGACACAATGTGGTTAGGCTTCAGAGACCACCACTATCACAAAACCACAGAATCACAGAAATGTAGAATAGTTTTGGTTAGAAAGAACATTTTAAAGGCTATCCAGTCCAACCACCCAGCAACGAGCAAGGACATCTCCTACTAGATGATGTTGCTCTGAGCCCCATCTGGGCTGGTCTTGAATGTTTCCAGGGATGGGACATCCTCCACCTCTCTGGGCAACAGGTGACACTGTTTTCCCACTCTCATTGTAAAAAAGCTTCTTTCTTATACCTAATCTAAACAGATCCTCCCTTGGTTTAAAACCATTATCCCTTGTCCTTTCACACTATGTGAGATGACTTGCTGTTTGGGTTTTGGCTTGGCATGGGTGTCTATTTAAAAAAGAGGCTGAATACACCTAGGTGCAAATGCTGTCTCTGATCAAGAGTCCCAGCACAAGTGGTCCTGTGAGGGCTGCAAAGATGGATAAGGTGATGTGTTCTGTCCATGATACAGTCACTGTGTGTGGAGTTGACATGAGGACTCTCTTAGTCCTTCTTCTGTCTTCCAGGCTGCAAAGGGATAATGCTTCCTACTCAGGAAGCTCCTTTGGTCAAGAGCTGCCTATTCCCTGGCTGCCTGGCATGGCAGAGTTTTCACCTGAGCTCCCAAGCTGATGTTTTGCATCAAATATCAAAGCTAGAAGTGCTTTGATGACCTTGAACTTCTGGCATAGGCCTTGTGCTGCCGTGTGAGCCTCACTGGGCACTGACCCATGCCCTCAGCACTGTGCGATGAAACTTCAGCAGTGACCTGGACTAGACAGGGAGGTGTCACCCCTTTGAGAAGTGCCTGATGCTCATATGGAGTGATGGGAGATGAGACAACACATTGCTTCTGACTCCATTCCCACTCAGATCTTCAGCTGGAATATATCAGCTGAGAGTCATAGCATGCAGAGACTTACCAGGCATCTAGGCGTCTGCCTGTCACTGGCAAGTGGCATTGCAGCCTTTTCCAGTCACAAAACCAGTGATGGAATTAGTGAAGAGAGAACTGCTCACTGCTAAGGAAGTCCCAGAGCAGTAGACTGCTGCCAGAAGGGATGACATGCTGTGGAAGCATTACTACATTGTTGTCCTGCTGTATTTGTTTGAGGTGGATGCTCCTGACTGCTTTCAGACACTTCTGGTGAGCCTCACTATGGTCATCCTTACCCACACTGTGACAGTGCCTCCACCTTGCTAAGGAGCCAAGCTGAAATGTAAATGGAGTAAGGTGGGACCTGAGTCTCTTCTACTGCCTGCCATTCTTTTCATCCTTGGAGTCTAAGTGATGCTTATCTCTGCTTCTGCCCACGAGCTGTCTTCAGCCTACCCCAAATTAATACCAAAGACAATAAGGATGAGCAGCAAGGGTCAGAAACAACCTCCTCCTCCAAAATCTACTCTCTGCCACTTCCCACTAGTGAAAATATTAGAGAGAAACGCAAGAGACAGGGCGCATATGGCCATACCCTCCCCATTCCCACACCTCTCAAGATGGTATCTTTGCCCTTAATAGCTCTTGATAGGATTTTTTTTTTTCCTCTCATGTTGCTTAGTTTCTTTTGGAAACAGTTGAAGTTCTTGCCATCTACAAGATCTGCTGGCAACAAACTCCACAATTTAAACATATATTGGGGGTGGGGGTGGGGAGAAGCATAGTTTTGTGCTCATTTTAAATCCATTGCCTGGTGAATTTGCTGGATGCTTCTTTGCCCTTGTGTTGCAAGCAACAACAAAAAGAAATACTTCATTTGCCACCTTCTTTTAACCTGTCATGTTATTCCCAACATCTCCATTCAGCTTTTTCACTGAGCTGCAGAATCCTAACCAATTTAGTCACTTTGTGTCCAGAGCTGTTGCGTGCCTCTGATCAGGCCTGTCACCTTTCCCTCTGTTGCTCCCAGCTCTGTGTCTTGTCTGAGACAGAGGTCAAGGCCACAGAGCAAATCCTCCAGATCTCCACAGAGATGCAGCCTCGCTGTGGTCCCTGTGACCGCACAGACATCTCCATTCCTCCCCCAGCAAGGCACAACCTTCTGTTTGCTTCTTCGGCTGCTAATGAACAGGAGGCTGAGACTTCTGTAAATCTGTCCACACCAAACCCACTTTCAGGAGGATAATAGCTTGTTCTCTGTCAGAGACAGCTTTGTGAGACTGATTTTTTTCCCCCAGGTGCATCACTTTGCATTTGCAGGATCCACACAGAGCCGGCATAGCTACAGGCTACTCACTGCAACCACCATAAATGATTCAAGTCACAGTGTGGAAGCAATAACCCAATTCTGCACAGGGTTCCTGCACCCCAAATCAGACAGGGCAAGGTGGGGCAGGGCTTGCTCTAGGCTGTTAAAATACTAATGTCTTTGCTGGTTCCTGACCTGGTTTTTAAGGATGTGTGAAGACACTCTCCTCGAACCTGCTGCTGTCTCTCCTGAAGACAAAAAGCCTCTGCTTCCTCACCACACCCTTTCTTCCTCTTCCCACTGCTCTTAATTTGGTTCCTCATTTACTGGACCAAAGAAAGAGGAGCATCTAATAATCCATCCAGATAAAATTAATGGGATTTCAGGCTGACAGGACTCAGAAAGGACTATTTTATTTGACTGAGAAACATAACCACATGCCTCAGACTAATGAAGAATTACCTGTTGAGAGCCAGAAATGAAGGAGTGTAGCTGCCGGATGCTCTGTTTGGTTGTTAATATCATCCAACTTTTAAAACCCCTTAGTTATCAGATTCTGCAGATCAGCTTAAAAAAGAAATGCAAGATCTAAAAAATGGGAAGCATTTGCTCTTTGCTATATTAGGAATACATCACCCAGCTTTTCTCTGTGACTATGGCAGCAAAGACTATACTCCAGATATTGAAAAAAAACAAGTTGAAATTTCCTGGAAATAGCCCATTTCCACCATGGGGAAGGGCTTAAAAAATGAACAAAAGAGATTTATTATTTTATTAAATGTCAACTCTGGATTGTCTTTTCATCTCTACGGTTATCAGAATAGCAAGGAAAGAGGGAAGTAACACCTGAGGAAGGATTTTTCTGGAGGTGCTTGTAGTGAGGATGCTCCAGGAATGGGACATCTGATTTTTGTGTTTTCCTCAGATGGGAAAAGGAACTCAAAGGCATTTCTTCACAGTCCTCCCAGCAGAGGGAACTATCGGTCCTTGCTGGAGGCAGGTCACTTGGAAGCTGGGAGGTTTTGCAGAACTTCATAGCAGAGGTAGTGGGGTAGCTGCAGTCTGCGTTGGGGGCCACAGGCTGCTTGTTCATGTTCTAAGGTGCTAGGAGATGTTTGCAAGCTCACAGGGCTGTTCCATCCCCTGAATCAGAGTCCATGCAGCAAAGGTCAAGCCCTTCCTGGTCTTGGGTAGGGTGATGGTATCTTCTACCCCTCTCTTAGTCACCTCCTGCAAGAAGATGGTACTATTCTTCTCTCTATTCACACATCCCTGCAGAAAAGTAAAGGGGAAATGAATGCTCTATCTGTCCCCTAGCACAGCCCTTGCCTGTACAAACCTTGCCTGGATTTGCCATCCAATGTCCAAAGCCCACGCTATCTCTGCTTTTCTCCCAACACTCAAGGGAAGTCATAAGCTGCTGGACTGCTGCACCTGTGATACAAACTCATTTTTATTTAAGAAATATCATAAAAATGCTGAAAGCAAAAATCAACCAAGTAAACCCCAAAATCTATAAGGGAAAAGCTATATCTAAGTCAGTAAAGTAAAAATCCACCAAATTCGCGGTTGTCAGAGCGCCTTATTTCTTCCTCTTCCCACCTGTGCTGTCTTTATTGCCACTCAAACTTACCATTTTTTATAGGTCCCCTTATCTCATTTAATCTAGGAGGTAGATTTATGAAGAGGATAAATTAGAAATACCCAGATAACCATGAATTTCTTTTCTTCCCAGTTTTTGCCAGCTTGACCTGAGGAATGTGGTTTTTGGAGCAGCATTTATGTGATGCTGCTGTGCCTGTACACACAGCTGGACACACATAAGCACACACACATACACAAACACACATATGCTGTGGCCATGCTTGTGATGCAGGCAGTGGTAAGTGATGCAGGGAGGTAAGTGACTCCCAAAGAGCAGATCACACCTCTCTTCACAGGCACGTGAAAATGCTCAGTGTGCTTCAAGCACAAGCAAATGGCTAATGAGTGGAGGAAACTGGAGTTTTATTGTGCAGTATAACAGAATAGCAGAGAAAAACACAATAAAAGGCAGACAGCCATATCGCCGCAACATAAACCTGGCTGGGCTTTGGAGCACTTGGGGTCTATTACACCAAACTCGTGGCCTGGGGAAGGCAGAGGATTTCTGCTCCATTTACTGACATTAAGCAGGGCTGCTGCTAGCATAAGTCCACCCTGTTACAGCCACTTGGCAGGCTCTGCTGCAAGTTGGCTCTTCCTGAGATATCCCCGGAGTTTTTTCAGGATATCCACACAGGAGAGCTGGATGCTCCTGTAGATGCCACAATAATCGAGCCCAGTCCCTCCCAGTATGGCTGCCTGTTGGTTTTTTTTTAGCATGGCTTTCATGTCGCCTCCTTTTCTTGTTTTTCAAGTCCCCAAATATAGTCCATCCCTGTTGGCTCAAGTCTCCTCAGATGGCTGGTACAACCCAAACCCTTGTGCTCTTGTAGGTTCATGGCTTGCTTTGATTTCTTATCAGCCTGCTTTAGAAGATGAATGAGACTTCTTAACCAGCAAGTGGCTTTAGGGAGGGGACTACAGCCTAACATACATGCCCAGAACCAAGAAACTGGGTTGTCTTCTGTCCTCTGTTTGAAGCCTTGTAATGCATGTCACACCAAGGGAGATTCAGAACTCTGCAATTAGGACTGATTCATTAGCATTCATTAGGCATATATCATTCTTGAGCTGCAGAAGCTCTGGTTCATTCAGACTTTGCAATCCAGCATCTCCATGAGCAAAACCTTCTCCTTGTTTCTTTTCCCAGCCTCATGCAAGCCTTTTCCCTCTCCTGGCTGTTCCTCCTTTGATGCTGGGCTCTAGGCTATGCTCAGTTGCCAATGGCCCTTGATACCTCCATCAAAGATGCATATGAGCCTGGCAGAGCACAGGTGACCTGTGCTGGGGAATCTGGCCTTACTTCACTGCAAAGATCTGCCCATGACTCCACAAGGAAAGCAGACGGGGTGTTCTGTCAAGATAAACTTCACATCCCCAAGGAATCCCACGCTGTTTCCTTCCTCCTCCAGCCACTCCTGCTGCAGGAGTGCCCCAGCCTAGGTAACTGCTCCCTACCCAAAAAGCACCCCTCTGGTGATCTCTGCCAGTACTCTCTAAACCTTTTCCAGCTTCACCTTGATGAAAGATGAGGAACAGAGCCACACCTTGTGCTGCAGGCAAAGATGTACATGGCTCTCTTCCACACCATAATGGCATTGCAGATCCTTCCTGATAAATCCTGTCTCTTACTTTGCAATTTTCATCACCACAGTTCACCAAGCCGACAATTCACAGAGGCGTCTGTGGCTCCATGATTTTTTCTGTGTAGCAATGCCTTGTTCAGAGCAAAGCAAGTGCTTGGAAAACCTAAGGACATCTTTTTAATTTAGGCTTTCTTCCATAGGCTGATGGAGCAGCAAGAGTGACTTCTGACAACACCTGCTGCATAATACACATAAGTACATGCTGCAGAGCCTGTCCTCTCTTCCTGCCACGCCTGCATTCCCCACAGCTGTGTTTCACCCATCATTGCTTCAATCTGCTAGCACAAACGTTCCCAGCAGGACAGAACCTGAAATTAGTTGATGTTGCTCTTGTATTTTTGCCTCCCTGGGAAGCAGTGAGTTCTCTACATGGGTCAGCACATGCATGTGGATATGCAAGAGGGCAATGGAACAGCGATTGTGATGCTCACTGTAGGAAGGTGGCTTTCCATCAGGGCTTCTTGGTGTGAAGAGTCCCACAGGAAAGCAAGAGCCATGCTGGGAAGACATCAATGTTCTGCATAGCAGACGTGATAAAAGAAGCCCAGGGAAGAAAGACAGGGTAATTTTTGCCTCTCCCTCACCCCTCACAGTGCTGTTCTCAGCCACCCCATTGGTAACCTCTCACCCATTGTTGTCCAGACCCTGTCTCTGCACCCTTGCTGTATGCTGAAATGTTGTCTTAGAGAAACACAACTCCATATGTGATAACTGAAAGCACTGGGCTAGTTTAAAGTCATGAATCCTCAAAAACACCCAAAAAACAACCCTGCTAGCATGGAAGGATGTTCATGGGAAGGTGGAGGTAGGGCTACGGGAAGAGCCACATTATGGCATCAGCTCAGGCATTTGATTGCTGAAGTATCTGGGGAGCTGGCTGTCCAGAAGACCTGCAGTGAATGGAAACAGGGTGCCTTGGAGATGAGTGTGAGATTGCAGGCAGCTTAATGGTGCCCAGATAGACAATGGCAACTAATAGGTTAACAAGGCAAAGACAAAGTCCTGCCTAAATATAACCACCATGCTGCAGGGTGGTTAGGCCATGCCCCCAGCAGGTCATTCTGGTCCTGACCTGACCCTGTCGCAGGGACATGAATAGCCAACTGTGAGTTTTTGGTGTGGAAAATATTACTAATTAAAATTAAAAAAAGGAAAGCAAAACATCTGTACTCGGCAGCATCTGTCATTCTTGCTTCTTCAGGGCATCGTGCTTGGAAACTTTAAAATGAGACGGTATTTTTAGTTTGCAAAAAAAAAATTAAAAGCATAATTTTAAAATTAAAAAAAAAAGCCCAGCCCAACTTTCCTTTTTTTCCCCCACTGCTGCCTGTGCAGCCAGGGAGAAGCTGTCTAAGCTCCTGTCAAGCATGGGAAGGGAGGGGGTGTGTAGGAGGGCAGAGGTGGCAGTCCTGCCCTTTCACATCGAGACCTGGCTTTCTTCTCCAAAAGGGAGGGGAGTGGGAATAAGGTCTTACTCCAGGGCTGCCTCTGCCCCTCAATCCACTGACAGTGTCACATGCATTAACAGCAGTGTTTTGTTAATTAGGATGGGGCTAGGTGGAGACAGGGAAGCAAATTGGGCAACTTTAAGACGCCTTCCCTGCTGGCACACTGGAAGAAAATAAATAAATAGATGTCCGAGGCAAGCCAGTGAGAGACAATATTAATTAAATTTGGTGAAAAAGACCAGGGAAGGCAGAGAAGAAAGCAGCTGACACCAAATGAGGGACAGGCACGCAGGTGGTGCATGCCTTATCCAGGTGGTCACAGCCCCTAGCTCAGCTCCATGGTGCTTCCCTCTTCTCCCTTGCTCCATCTACCCAACCCACAGACATCCAGAGCCTGGTCTTCAGACCCCATCCAGCAGTGGCCCTGTCTCAGAGGCACCACGCACTGCCTCCAGATCTTTGGTAAACAGGAACCAGAAGCCAAATGCTTGCCTAAACATCCCTCATCTCCCACTCTTACGAAGGTGTCCTTGACCTCCTCTTCCTTGCCCTATAGCTCTTGCTGCCTGCTGGCAAAAACCTCATGATTTGGAGGGTGACCTGCTCCAGAGCCAGCCCCAGACCTGTTTTGCAGACCAGTTTATTCCTGCAGCATCTGGGACGAGCTAGCTGGGAAATGGCAAGGCTTTTCTAAAGGGCAGCAGAATTGTTTGCAGTTTTTCTCATGAATATTTTCTAGATTTTTAGCTGGTGGTAAAATTACCCTAGGGCTTGTGTGGTTGCCTGCTTTAATTGTGAGAATTTTGCAGTTATTATTTGGAAACCTGAAAGACTGTGAATGAAGCAGAATTCTTCCTTTGGAGGGCGGTGACTGCAGTAAATATAGAAAGCTCAAGGGGACAGAGACAACAGGGAGGTTTGGGATGATCTGAAACACCACTGAGTACTGCAGAATGTTGGCCAGTGAAGGAGGTCTATACACTGTCCAGGCTCTCCTTTACCCCATGGATCACTCACTTCCAGGAATTTTATCCATGGTGGTGGCATTGACCTTTGAGAGCAGGCTCATTTTTTGGCTGCTGCCAAGAATAAGACCAGTCACCCGTTCTCTCCATCTATAGCAAACTTAAAGCTAGGGAGATCCAGGTGGGAAATACCAGGATTTATTTAATGGCCAGGCATGGCATAGGCTTCTTTTTACCCATGGATGAGCCTTTCTTTATAAGGTAGGCTCAAAACAAATAATTTCTAGGAGTAACTTGAAAGGTACAATTTGTTTTACCATGTACTTAGATGTCTATATGTGCATTGGAGTCCCAGTGACACTTTCGAAACTTCATACAAATGTTCTCTTCTTGAGAGCTGATATCTTCATCTGCAAGGCATGGTGGAGAGGTCTCTGCCCTGTTGCCCTCCCAACAGCATCATGCCTTTGCCCTGTGTCCTGCCCATCAGCCATGCCATAGCCATCTTTGCAATAGACTGGAGGGTCGGTCTGGAAGAGAAATGTGATGTCTTGGGAGGGAGTATCTCAGCAATTATTCCCCTCAAAAGACAGACCTACAGCACCAGGACTCTGGGTGCCCTGATGCAAGACGCAGTTTGCCTCTCTAAAATCAGTGGGAAAATGAGAATAATAATTCCAGGCATGGGTGATGGATGGCCGTGGGAGAATGCAGGGCAACCTGTGACTCTGAAAGCTTTTGCACTTCCCAGACAGATGGCACTTGGCAGGGGCTGCTGTTGTGCTACTTGTGTTTGAAGTCTGGCTTGCTTTTCTGGGGGAGCACAACCCACGAAGGGGAAGTTGTAAATACTCCCAGCCCCAGATTCTCCTTAATATCAACCCACAGCTCTGCCCAGAGCCTGGGGATGAGCATTTTGGGCAGCAAGTGCTGGTTTGTGATTGTAGGGACACTTGGGAACACACTGAGCACTGGCAAGGTAGGGACAAATGGCAACTGCTGGAGGGGAAGATCACAAGTTGTTTAGCTCCTATTTCTCAATAACTCACGCGGAGGGCAGCTGCTGTGTGGAGGGTTTGGGGATTTTGATTATTTTTTGAAGGGTTTCCAGGCCTGCCTGCCCAAGGATCTGGGATGTACCAGGCAAGCACGGGCACACGGATGTGCAGGAGAAGAGCCGCGGTGCATGCGGAGCTGCCGCCGGGACAGGAGCACAACCCCGCGTTGCCTCAGCTGCAGCCCATTAGCTGACCATGCTCTCTGCTCCTAAATCATTTCCTGAAGGGCTTTTTTTGAAGCGAAAAAGGAAAAAAATTCCCCCCTCAAGATGGTGGAGGGTGTGTGTGTGGGGGGGGGGAAAGTGGTGAAAAGTTCAAACACAGCCTGATGTCCCGGAGCTGCTTTCATGCCCGGCCGCATCAACCAGGAGCCTTCTCTGGGTGTGCGAAAGGTAACGCTGAGCACCGGCAAACCCTCCCCTTCGCGGGGGTGGGAGCCCAGGGACCCAGACTGAAGCTTTTGTCTTTTTTTTTTCCTTTTTTTTTTCCTTTTTCCCCTGCTTGTGACTTTTTAGCAGTCCTTAGGGGACATTCCAAGTATGTGGCCAGGCATGGAGATAGTTTAAAACACATTAAGTTCACGGACAAGGTGTCATTAGGGCTTCTTTGGAGGGGGAGAGAGGGAGGAATTATTTGAAGTTCATTTGCCCAGAGGGAGTGCTCTCTGAAGAGGAATGGTTTCGGGGCACGGCTGGTCTGTTTCAGGGTTTTTGCTCTTCCTGCGACTTCGAAGAGCTGTTTCTTTTGAAGACATCAGTTGTTACGGTGCGGGACGGGACGGGGAACAGAAAGCATCAAGAGTATTTCGTCTGCCCTGCCTTTAAAGTTGTTCTCCCCAGACTGTCTAGGAGAGCGGGTCGGAGCCCCAGAGTCCTGTTTCGTGGGAAATATCTACCTCTTTGTTGTTGTTTTTCCAAGTAGGAATGAAAAATGTAAATTTCTGGTCAAGCAAACATTCCTCAGAGCTGTTCTGGAAAATTGAAGCGACACTTTCTCAGCATTTTTGTTATATTAAAATTCAGCATGCAAATTGGGTGTGTGATATATATTACATAACATATTGTGAGTGAGTTGCAATAGAATATAAAGGATAAATCTAAACATTAAATTCAATGGTTCCCCCTAAATATGTTACCAAAATGATACCTTTCTGGCAAAAGGTTTGGATTCTACTGAAACAATTTCTTCTTTTGTTTTGGAAAACTTGCCTGTTACAAACAAATCTGAGCTATCCGCAGGCATAGTCCCAAGCCAAGCCTGCCCTTCCTCGGGGCCATCTTTCCATCAGGACCATTTCCTCCGTGAGGAATGGACTCCTTCCACTGCTCCCTGCACAGATTTTGAAAGAGCTTCCTTGTGGCAGGGGTTGGATTTTTACCAGGTCTGCTGGGCTCTAGTTTCATCTTAATACCAGTCACCCACTTTCTGGGAGAGGCAGGAGAAAACTGGCTGGACCTGGAACAGTTTCTCTTTTTTCCTCTGTAGTAAGTCTGCAGCAAGTCCTATATTAGAGCTGGGTTTTGTTTGTTGGGTTTTTTGTTGTTTGTTTGTTTGTTTTCCTTTTTCTTTTTGTGCTGTTGTTCATTTGAGGAGTGATGCAAGCAAACTTTTCCAAGCCCTCACACACAGAAATGCTACTTCCATGCATGTACTAAAGTCTGTTCTGGGTACTGAGGAAGATGAGGAAGTGGGTAAGCCTGGGCTGGCAGTCACTGCTTATGCAGGAAAGGTTGGTGGAAGCCTGGTAGACTTACCAAGAGTTGATTCAGTTGACTACATGGCCTGATGGCCAGTCAGGAAGCCAGGGGTTCACTCAGCCCACCCAGACAGTGAGATCTTGCTCTGTCCTTTGAGGGTGGGGCACCAGGCACAAGCTCAGTGGTTCTTCCTCATGTCTGTGCCTTCCTCGGGATTGACTCCATATTAAGGAGGTCCACAAGGACTCATGTCTCCTCCCACCACTTTGCATCAGCCCTGCATGAGAAGGGAAACAAAGGGATGACCTGTGGACCTGGGTTGTGGTTGCTGTTGTCTCTGGGAAGAGCTGGCCAGTGGCTCACACAAGCCCCCACAGCACATACAACAAGGGCCTGATGGGCTAGTAGGTTCACCAGCACTCAGTGTGGCACTGCATTGAGCTCAGGGCTGTCACACTGCAGGCTGGTGGCATTGCTGCACCTTATCTCAGCAATGGCCTGCCCCATAGTGATATCCAGGTGCCTGCAAATAGCCCTGGTACATGTGAAACCTCAACAGTAGGCAGGGAAGGGCTGTTTGGCTCTGTAGCTAATCACAAGGGAAGGAAAGCAGACACAGAGCGACTTCTGAAGTTTGGAGACATGAGCACTTTCTCCATCACTTTAAGAAGGAAAAAAGCTGCTTTTGAAGGCACAGCTGACCTCAGATTTACATTCCACATGAGAGGGACCATAACTGCTGCAAATCTGCCTCAGGCTCGGGAGGTATATAAACCTTAGCATCCCAGGCTGGTACTACACTTGTCTCTACAGTTTGGTGAGCCTGAAGGGTTACAATTCCAAGGGGAAGGTACTTGGTGTGCAGGCTGCAGCAAGGAGCCAAAGCCTGGCTGCTGAGGGGCAGCTGCAGAGCTCCAGAGTTGCCTCAATGCATCAAGAAGTCCTCTGGTTTCCCAAAAACCCCTCCGTCCTGTCTGTGACCTCACTGGTGACACAGACAGTGTACAAGACAGGGCTACAAGAGTAAATGAATTGAAATTAAAAAGCTGTTTCCGTAAAATTTGAGCAGAAACTGAGGAAAGCAGGGTTGCCTATGTATGTAGCTGTGGGATGGTTGGGGGGTTATATATTTTTATGACAATCATTTCAGTGAAGGCTGCAGGAGACATTCTGTCCTTAGCCTATTTTTTGTCCTCCCTAAAGAAGCAACCAGATTGTCAGATTAAATCCAGGGCAGGGCAAAATGTCCCTACAAAGCTGAAATTGAGAGGGGCAGGACCGGAGTCCCAGCTCTGTGGGAAGGAGAGGTGTTAGCCCTGCTCCAGGAGTGCACTGATTGAAAAACAAAATCTCTCAATCTTTAAAAATGTCTTTGTAACAGTAAAGAAGGTGGCAGGAGGACTGTCTGGGAACAAGCTGGCTGTGATCAAAGCCTCACCTAGAAGCTGTTAACTGCAAAATGATGCTTTGATGATGTGTTACCTGTACAGCAGCTGGCAGGGCCCCCCTGGAGCAGGCGTCACCCCCAGCTCTGCAGCACCTGCACCACAACAGCATTGTTCTTGGTGGGACAGACTATGCTGGGGAAGAGACTGTTCAAACTACAGGCTGGAGTCCACAGCTAGGACAGACCTGGCAGCTAAGAAAGTGCAGACCTCAAATGGTGCCCTGTAAGGATACAGGAGATCCCCAGTCTGCACTGCTGCAGCCAGCCTTGTTGGGACAGACACTAAAAGGAGAAGGTGAATTATGTTAATTAACTCCATCTGTTCCTAAAATGGGAAGGTTAAAATTGTTTTCCCATCTCTGTGCAGCACAGTCCAGGGAGAGCATCTGCTCTGAAGGGCTTTCAGTGAGACCATGGGATGAGACAGTGTGCAGAGGCAAAGAAGAGATTCTCTGAAAACAGAGGTATAAAAGATATTCTATTCACAGTGAATAGATCCACAGAATTACAGAACAGTTTAGGTTGGAAGGGACCTTAAAGATCATGAGGTTGCAACCCCCCTGCCACAGGCAGGGACACCTTCCAAAATAATGCAACAAGAAAATTACCTGCACATGTAGGGAGTGGTGTGACAATTCAAGTATCTAGGCAGGAGCGCAATTCAAGAGAAATTTAACAACTTCTATCCAACTAACTATGTTTTTGGGACACACCAAACCTTTCCCAGGTCTCAAATAGAAAGAACAAACTTCAAAGTGAAATGCAAATGTAGAAGCGTGTCTGGAAGTTTAATTGAACTTGCTAATCAGCTAGACTGCTGAAGTGAAGGAGTAGCTAATACATGAACATAGGGGAGAGCCTGGCCCCTCTCCCACCGAGCTAATGGTGCACAAGCACAGGCAGATTACCAGAGTGCACTAGATTGATTTTAAAAAGTAGAAAAAATCAAACAAGTCACCCATTCATCTGCCTTCTTTACGCTACAGGTTCCCTGGGGACTAGGTCTGCCTGGTTGTGCTGGTGCAGCTCTCATGCCCACTGTGTGTCAGGGATCATGATACAGAAGAAACCCTGAGGAACTGCAGGGTTGAGCTGGGCTCGGATGAGTACCCTCTTGGATTGCCCTGCTGGGCTTCCCAGACACGCCAGAGGCAACTAGAGATGACAGGTTTCCTTTCTACTGAAATCTCTGATATTTCTACAGCAGAGACATCACCAGAGATCTTGCTGAGCTGTTGCTTTGGGGAAAAATATACTGCAGGAAATCAGGAAACCACCTGGACACTGAGAGCACATTTGGGGATCACAACCACAGCGCTGCTTCTTGGGGGCTGAAGAGGGATTTGTGCCTGGCATCACAGACAGAAATAAGCATGTCTGCCCCCATGGTGGGAGAACAGGAACTGGCAGCTGTAAATACCAGCAATGCCTGCTCCCGAGGGGGAATTATGTTCAAAAGCTCCAGTCCTGAAAAGCCTGACAGTCCCATTTTCACATTTTTGTTCAATACGGAAGAAAACTTTCAGTTTTCCCAGCCTGAAGCACTCTGCTTTAACTTCCTGAACTCAGCCAAAGGATTGAAACTGGGTTAGCATCTCCTTGGAGCTGGACGTTGCTTTGAGCGTGTTTCCCTTCAGGACTTCAGTGCTTGTTGTTCTCACTGAGTCCTTCTCCTGGCTATGGGGCTGCATCTTCCAGTGCCTTCCTCAGTAACTGGGAAGCTTGTCTAGAGCAGTATGTGCTGCACGGTCAAGAATGAGACATTCTGGGGGGAAACTCTGCCATAGAAGAGGCTAATTGACCAGCTCTAGGAAATGCAATTCCCTGTGGGACCACACTGATAGATTTACAATTCCTCATCCCTTTTGCACAGGAGGAAAAGTTGCATGACAACGGCTTGCCAATCTTGAGATACAAATACCTGGCATTTCTGGAGATAGCAGAGGGCAGAGCTTTGTGCTGCGACTCTGGTAGCAGCAGTGGTGTGTGACTGGCAGAAACTGATTTGAATAATTGGGTGTCACATCTCTATTTTTCTTTCAGTTTAACTACATGTGCAATTAATTAAAATAATAACCTAAACGGTCTCCTGCTGGGGTTGTGTTTGCTGCTTCACTTCAGTCTGCCATCAGTGCTGCTGAAAGAATTTTATCGAGAGTTGCTTCTTGCTGAGAGGAGCTCAAGCAGAGAAAGGCTTTCCCAGCAGAGAAACCTTTAATGCTTGTGGCATCTGTGCTCTTCCCATCCATTTTGTCTGGGTGGTGGATAGACAATAAGTAGAAATTTAATAATGTATCACTTCCCATATCCTCTGCCTGCCCTACGCTTTGCCTGACATGGAGATTTGCCTTGTCCATGTCATGGGAGATGTGTTCTCTGTCCTGCACACATAGTAATACTGCAGGACTGGTTGTGGGGAGTGCTTTCAAATTAGGAACCTCCTGAGAGTAAGCATAGAATATGCCTGCGTATATCTGATGACAGAGACAAGGGACAGAATGCAAGAGCTGTGCTGCTCAGAGGTGCCCCAAGACCATACCACAAAGAGTCAGCATGCCCAAGAATCCAAGCACTGAAGTCTTCCTGAAAGTGTCATCTCCTCCTCCTCAAATCAACTATTTCCAACAGCTTGATACAAATGTAGCTGCCTCCAAATCCCAGCTGATCATTTTGCTGCCTGTTTTCAGCCGTGTTCCCTCCTTCACTGCTGCTCTGCAAGCCCAAGACTGGCAGATGCCCTCTTTTGCAAGAGGAGAAAGCCCTGGTCCACAAGGAAACCATCACAGGCTCTTCATTCATTCACAATCATCCCTAAGTGAAGGCATTTTTGTGTATATTGTACTGACCGCATCCCTTGCAAGATCACAGTGCAGCTTGTGCTGGTTGTTCCCACACTGCAGATCTCTGTGGAAGAAATGAAATTACTTGGGAACTGTGCTCCTGCTTCTCACACTCCTCTCAAACACCCTTTATCTGTGAGTACATGCTGTTACAGTGGCAGTAGGAGCATACTTTAAAAAAATCAAGATTCTTACAAGCCTTTTTCTGATAGTGTTCATTGCTGGTACAAGAAATATTGTTCCCCTGCAGCTGAGTGCATTCACATCTCATCTTGCTCCTTTTTCCAGTTCTTTTTCTTGCCTGGCTGATTTCTTGTCGGCAGCCAACACTAATCTATCCTTGGCAGTTCTTTTCCTCCCTGCTTTTACTTTTAAGGATACTTGGGATACAAGGTATTGACTATGGTTGCGAGCGTGATGTCAAACAGCCCCTCAACTCCTGCCTGCTCCTGGCAGAGTGGACATAGGGCTTCAGGGCTGGCAGGCAGAGCTGCCTGTCCTGAGATGGCCCTTTTCATCTGGGTTTGCTTGGAAAAGACTGAAGCAGCCTGAACTAGATGGGCAACAGAAGACAATGATAGAGATTAAAGCGCCTGGCTGGCAGGAGAAAGATTATAAACTTGTTCAGAAGAAATTGAATTGGAATTTAGCTGAGTGGGAAAGCAATCAAAATCCAAAGGGTTTTTTTTGCTTAAATCATCTGACTGAAGTAAAGCTGCCCAGACTTTAAACTGCATTCATAAACTTTAAGGACAGTGAGGACCATTTTGACCACCTGGTCTGACTACTTCCCTGGTGTGAACCTGGTCCCTTCTGCCAGCCTGAGGACCCCGGTGTTAAGCACAGGATTTAGTACCTTTTTCAGGAAAACAATCTGTAATTGATAGAGAACGGCAAGTCCTCCATGCTCTTCTGTAGTGCAAGTTAAGCTGACTTATCAGTTCTTTGAATAAAAGGATGCCTTGTGCTTACCCCAGAGATAGTGAGGACCTGCTTCTGCACTCACTTCCGGGTGCAGGGCTCCCACAGCTTGAATGATATACCAGGAGGAAAAGTCAAAGCACTGAGCCGGAAGAGAAGAGGAAGGAAACCAAGATCTTGATCTGCACCGCTTGGCAGAATCTTGTCACTGCTTTCCTCTCATCCCATTGTCTGAAAATAAGGGTTCATGTGCTTTTTTTCCTCTCCCTACTTAAATTAGCACTGTGGGGACAGCTATTAGTACGAAATATACCTTATCCACAACCCTGACCTCTACAGAGAGGTCTCTAAGTACAATTGTGATCTACAAGGGAGGTCACTGCAATTATGACAGGAGTGATGTGGTAGGGGCTGTTACATCACGTATACCAGGGTTAGAGCACATTCTTAGCATGGGCTTAAAATGGTGCTGACTGGGGTGGGACACATTTTGCTCTGGCCCCAACAGGATCCAGGTTCTTGTGAGGTGCTGAGAGGCAGAGAAAGGTGAAGTCCCAGAACGGGGTTTGCTCCCTGGTTAGCTCAGAGGGGCCCGTGGCAAGAGTCCGGCTCATGAGATGCTTACATGGGACACTGCAGAACCTGGGCACAGCCAAAGCTGAGCAGGACCACCAAGGGGAACAAGCTGGGATCCAGCGCACTGAGATATCTGCTGTCCTGGCCCCATGAGAAAATTTGCTTGCTTCTCTGTTCACTGATCTCTCCTCTTCCCTTTGCCTGCCTTATGTGGGGGAACACCAGCCTCACCAGCTGGTTGGGATATTTGCTATCCCCCTGCTCTGCTCTGAATACGCCCCTGCTTCAGCAGCCAGTCTCAGATATAAGCTCTCACACTCCTAAAGCCACGTACACATTCCCAGAAACAGAACTGGTGTTCAAAGCATCTGTCAGAGCAAAAAGCACTTGAAGGGGTAGAAAATGGTCCTTCTCAACCCTTCTATTCCACCACATCACAGCTGCTCTCCCAAGAGTCCTTGAGGAGTCCAGAACTCGCTGCCTGTTACTTTGAAGACACAGGAGAAGGATGAGCCCTTGCTTTCCCACACTGCTACAAGAACAGGCAAAAATCAGAGGAAGAATGTAAGGATAGCACACGGACACCCTGAGACCTTCTCAGAGATAATTTCATTTATACCATGCTGCAATGTCCGGACATCAGGTTTAGCAAGGGTCATCCTATATGTCAGAGGATACCTGTGTCCTTTAGAGATGCTACACACAAGGCATCTCATGTTAAAGCAGGAAAAAATCTGAGACAAATGCATTGTTTTACTATTTCCCCCTGCAAGCTCAGCCCCTCGGCGCTCAGCCCAGCCCCCGGCAGGCTAGGGGGAAGCATCCCAGGATGAGCACTGCCCTCCCGAAGCATGTGCCCACCCTCGAGGGCTCCCGCAGCCGCTCCGTGAGCGCCGAGCATCGTCCCGCGGTCCCCAAGCGGGCCCTGCCGGGAGATGGCACTGCAGGCACAGAGAACTATTCCGCCGCGCACCAACGCTGTCGGCAGCGGCAGGATCCAAAAAAAAGCCCTTTTATTTGTCTTTTCCCCTTCTTCCCCTGAGACCCTGCTGGAAAAATATTCCTCTTGTCCCCTGTGGTGGCTGCATCCACGCAGCTTTGCAGCGTTTCTTTCACGCCAACCTAAACTTGCTGCTAAGGAAGCAGCGGGCGAGCGAGGGATGGTTGGGAATAGCTGGCACATCTCTACCAGCATCTATAGGCAAAGAGGGATGGAGGGGGGGAAAGTATGTGCCTGTCCTTAGGGGATGAAAACAGCCCTTTCCATGCACGGGGTTTGCAGTCTCAGACTGCTTTGAACCCTCCGGAGCATCAATATTTCAACTGCAGCCTCCTGTAGCTCCATAATCACACAAAACTTTCATTGGGAGCTTGTTTTCAGTTCAAACAAAGAAGCTGTGCAAGCATAATTAATTTTCCCCACTCTAGGTGGGAAGCTTTACTAAAGTGGCTGTCGGGGAATAAAAATTTACAGCACCTGAAGTTTTGCTAACTTGCTGTTTCACATCGAGGTATCACGGGAGATGCAGATTTTCTTGTTTCTCATGAGAGCTTGAATGTCCACCTGGATGAAACTGAGAAATTTCGGAAACCTTTTGCGATGCTGGCCCAATTTCCCAAGGAAGCTTCATTGGCTTTTCTGCACCCTGCCAGATTTTTCAACACCTTTCAGGAAGTCACAGCTGAACAGTTTTGGTAGAATATTTGGACCCTTAAGTCTTCTTGGCAAACAATTGTTGAGTACTCCCAGGAAAGGTGTTTGTGCTCCCTAATGGTATATTGTCCCAGGCAGCAAGGTGTTCCCAAAATGGGATATAAGGCAAACTCAGTAAGAAGATCCCTATCAATTCCTTTGTAAAAACAGATGTCTTTGGCTGAGATAAAAAACTCCAGGCTAAGGCTGCTTGAGGGTTGTTTTATTTCCTTAGGGTTGGGATTTTTGTTGTTTGGTTTGTTTGTTTTAGCTTTTTTTTATTATTATTTGGGGGGGCAGGGAGGGTAAAAGAGAAGATGTTTTTTAGTTGGAAGTTCTCAAATCCGAAGTTTTGAGAACAGGAAACTGTAGGTGCCCTACTGATCCGAGGAGATGATAAAAAGCAATTATGCAATTTGACTTAATGTCCCATTCTGGCATTTTTTCAAAGAAAGAGTTTGTTCAGTTATAAGAAGGAGCCAAAAGAATCTATACTGGGAAAAAAGATCAGTATTGAAAAGATCAGTATTGATCAGAATGTTTCACAAGTGAAACATTTCAACATGGAGTAAACAGGCAGGTGGTCTTAACACTTGATGATTTTTCCATGTGTGCGAGAGAAAAGCAAACATTTTTCCCTTTTTAGTCTTGGCAGTGGTGAGGCTGAAGGAAAGGATGGCTGGAACATGGCTTATGAAGAAGAGATGGAGGAGCAGAATGAAGAGAAGGTATTTCCCCTTTTTGTATAAGGGCTATATGGTGCAGAGCAGTGCCTATTCTGACTTGAGTGGCCACAGGAACCACCAACCATCCTCATGGTATAGATGTGCCCCACAGAGAGGCTATGGGTTGAGAATAGGGTTTAGCTTAAGAGGGTTTTGCTTGTTTGTTTGAGCTTCTGGGCTTACAGGAATTTATCCTCATGGCTAAGGAGGAGAAACTCAGCAAGCCATTCTCAAAAAAATGCATCTTTGAAAGATATGTACTCATTGAGGGACAAGCAGTGGGGGGCACACAAATGGTCATGGTGGTGGCATCTCTTTTCAGGCATCATATTTGGGATGGTGATTTCCCACTGTAGCTCTCTCCTCTGAATGTAGCTCATGGGGCCTGATGTTAGAGATGGGAGCTCTCCCTTCTCTTCATCCTCTGCTCCCCACACCCGGCACTGATGTTTCCCAGGTGTTTCTGACTTACAGAGTTTGAAACTGAGTCACCTTTGATTTTTCCTGACATTTCCCAGAATTTTTTAAACTGCAATATTGTATTTATCCCAAATGTGGGTTTCTGGGGAAATCGTGCTTTTCAGCTAAAGGCAAAAAAGAGAGAAAGTGAAACAAAATTAATCTTTCCCTCTAAAAAAAAAAAAAGAAACCCACACCAAAAAAACCCCAACTCTTTTGAAAGTCATGGGGGCAGGGGTTTTCAAATTCCTCACCAAAAGACATTCAAGAAGCAGTTCTTTCACTTTTTTCTTTCAAACCCAACCTTTTCATGCTAAAAACTTCAAACCGCTCTAATCCCTGGCTTCTGCTTTCTATGTGAGGAAGATGATTTGTGATAGAAGCCAGTCCCACAACCAGAGCAAGGAGCCACACTGCAGCAGATGCTGGCTTGCTCCGAGGTGTTAATCCGCAGGCGGATCGTGGGGGATGAGCCAGCCCTGCTGGCATCAGCCACAGCCTGGGATGGGCTCGCACATGGCTGGTGAATGGCAGGGTTTTGTGGCAGGGATTCCCAGTCCAGGCAAGAGCCACAACCACCAGGACATCCTTGCTTTCTCAGTAAGAACAATTTTGGCAATGAGAGCACCCTTGGCAGGCATAAGGGACTGCAGACCCTGAGGTGGTTCGGGTGCAATCCTGTAACAGAAGGGGCTGGAGGCAGAATACCTGGGACCCCGTCTGACGAGGAGCACTACCTTGAGTGTGCCTCATGCCAGCCACATTCCCTCTGGACACCTCCATGGCCCCCAAACCTGGCAGTGGCACAGCACTGGTGAGCCCCTGTAAGATGTCCTGATCCATGGGGAAAAAGCACCCCACCCGGCAAATACACAGGATTATGGTGCCTATTTCCCCGTTCCAGAAGCATTGCAACACTAATCCTGTAATTCAGGATATTCATGAAACAGTGATGCAAAACATGATCACTTTAAAGTCTTGGTTCTTGCCTGAGATTTCATGGGCTAGTTCTTCTGGCACCACAGGAAAAAAAGTGCTGGGGGAAACCTTTTCCAGACCCCTCTCCTGTTGTTCCTTGCTCAGAAAGACATATGTGAAAATGTATTTTAAATATGGCTTTCATTCCATGCTGAGCCTCTTCCGAGCGAGGAGCTGGCAGCAGTGGGCCATGTGCTGAGTGGGTGATGGGACAGACGTTATTTATAACAGGTGTCAGGCAGTACTTTGTCATCGATATCTTACCCAGCAGTAGCAGTGAGGGGTCTCACCATACACCAATCTCTGTTTTCCAGGAGTGGTTTGGTAACAGTGTGCACCGAACCTGACATCCTTGCTGCACCTTTGAAACTTTACTCACTTATTTCAGCTGACTGGAGAAACCTCGTTCCCTCTGCACTCCTCTGCATCTCAAATCATGCCAATCACTCATCTCCAAGCCAGCTGATGCCCGTGACCAGGCCTACATCCAAGGACAGGATTTCCTTCTGCACAAACCTTTGTGAGCACACGTGGCCGCATCATACTCTGTCCAGGCTGTGGGAGGTTCCCACAGCCTCTCCTTGCTTGCACCTTATTGTGTACTCACCACCATCACCCTTCCCAGGGAAATAGGTAACAGGCTGGAAAGCCACAGCCAGGTCCTGTACTCATTATCTCCATCTTTGTCTTTCTCACGCACCTCCCACTATCCACATAGGAAGAAGTTTGGCAACTGTAATAAAGACAAGGTGAAACTTTACATAAAATATTCTCTCCTGCCATGAGTCCTGAGGAATTTTAATCAGTCCAGGAGTACCAGCAGAATTCCTTTGCCTGCAATCTTTTCATGATCCTGCTTTCCCCTCTTGTTCCTCGTGGGGAGCATTTGCTGAGAAGATGATTAAATTGGGCTGGTAAAAAGCTCGTCGGCTCCATAGCTTCCATCTTTTCCTGCTTCTTTGCAAGAACATTTGTACTTTTTTCTGGCCTGCGGCATGCAAGGTCAGCTGCTTTCTTTGCAGTTTTCTTGTACGTTTCCTCACCATTGTTGTGGGGTTTTTCCCCCTCCGGAGAATCTCTTTTGTGTAAAGGAGAGAGACAAGGCTCCTAGCTCAGCCTGCTGTGTTGTTGTTCTCCTGAAGTCCAGCAGGAATTCAAGGAATGGTTCCCCACGTCTCCTATTCACCTTGCTCCTGCCAGTGGCAAGGGGTCGGGCAGGGGGCGGATATCTTGGGGAAGCCATGAGCAAGGATTGCAGACTTAGGGGCTGATGTGAGCTCAGAGATTTCAGAGGACTGAAACTCATCCTGCCTGTTGCCTGCCAGTAGTTCAGTGTAGGAATTTGGGCATTTTCCTTTGAACAAATGATTCACCAGTAATCATTTAATCAGCTCTCCCGATGTTTGAATAATCTGTGAGTAATTTAGTCAGCTGTTTGCCCAAAAGTATCAAATAAATACTTTGGAAAGACACTGGCTCAGACTCTGACCTCATATATGTGCAGCTTTGGGGTAAACCAGGCCAGTGCTGTCCCCTGAGCTTTGGCCCCTGGTGTCCAAGAGATCTGTGTTGCTTTACAACTGGCCACAATCAGACTCAAAAGTTCAGGATCTGACCATGGCTCAACTGTATCATATTTTTGCCATGCAGCTGTGAAGCATCTGCTTTCTAGCTTGGGGTACCACCGCTGTTGGATGCAGGTGGGCAGCACATAATGGGGTACAGTGTCAGTTTCGATGATAAGTGTCCTGGTTGAACATCAGTGTAGAGGCTTGTGATGAGCCCCTTGCTTTCTCCAAGTGGCTCCCACTGCAGTGTAGTGGATGGGAAAAGCAGCCCAGGGTGATGGACTGATGCTGGCTCATAAGCTACTGGACAATCATTTCCCCGGGTTCAGCTCTCTTCCTGGACCTATTAATGCTGCAGTATCTTTCCATTCCTGTCCCCACAAAACCATCTGCTCTCCTGACACATTTCCCAATGTCATCTGAGTGCTGCTGCCTCTCACACAGCTTTTACTTCTTTTTCAGCTCTGATCCGGGCTGACAGCAGGGCCAGAGGGATGAAGAGGAAGAATAAGGAGTTGGGATTTTTTTCCTCTTTCATTTCATGACTACTTCAATCTAGTCCTGACTTTCTGGGCAGCAGAGCCATTCCCCAGCTCTGCTGCAACCTGCTGAACATCCTTGGAGACATCTCCTTTTGGCTTTTTAGTTTTCCCTCCTGTTTTTTTCAGGACGTTATCCATCACAAATTCCCCCAGAGCCCAAACATGCTGGTTATTCTTCATGGATAAAACCAGTAACAATAAACAGATAATTTATTGTGGACTTTCATCTGAGACAAAACATCATTATTTCCATCCAATTAATAGTGGCTTTTAGCAGTATCAATGACAAACTAGACAAAATCTGGCTCCCACCCAGCCCCCTTCCTCTGCCTGTGTGACATTGTCTGTGTAAGGCCAGGACTTCAGGGAGAGGTGGTAGCTTTGATTTGATCAACATTTATCTAGTTGGAACAAAACAGATTGACTTTTGTAGGCTTGCCCAAAGATTACCTTTTGTTTTTTTTCTTTAACAGGAAGATTAGAAAGATTCTGTTTTGTTACTACTGTTGTTTTCATCATACCAGCAGTCTGGAAGTCTGGGATGCCAGGGAAAGTGGGAACCTGCCAATGGGAGTATTTCTCCCAAGTCCCCTCTGCAGAGTTTTCTCGCATGCATTGTTTCCTGAGTCACGGGGATTTGTGCTGGGAACACTCAGATATCTGGGAGCTGGAATAGCCCTTGCTGCCGACCTAAATGCTGCTGTCTAGGGAGCAGCACCCCAGCCCTGCCACAGTCACTAGGGTGAGTGTAAGGACAAAGGAGTCCCATAATGAGTTACAGGGCTCTGCAGGGCTCCCAAAATCCTCTTGTGGGCACTGGTCCCTGCCCCTTGCTGGCATCTAGCCTCTGGCAGTGGGCAGGCTGTTTCTCCATGGGCATTTGTCTCTTCCAGGCTGAGAAAACAAAGGTATTTATCTGCACACTGGCAGCCAAGCAGGGCTGTGGCTGGGAAAGGCTATTTCCCCCAGACCCCCTGCTTCATGGCATCCCCCAATCAGTGCCACCAAGGTGCCAATCAACCTTTCACCAAGTCCCGCCTTCAAGGTATTTGCAATTGCCTGGGCAGCTGGCAGGAGTTGGAGCGGGGTGGATGCCCTGCAAGGATGCCTTCTCGTCGGCCTCCTGCCCACCCTACCCTTCCTTGCCCCAGGGCCGCTTGGCTGTCCTTGCTAACCCTTCCCTTTGGCTCCTGCTTGCTTGGCCTCACTGCCGCTTTAATTTTAGCAATTCCTTGGAAAGAGTCATTTTCCATAACTCAGCTCTCAGCGAAGCCCTCTGCCTGCCAGCTCTGCCTTCTCACACGTGTTGCTGGCGTGCCCCAGCAGCACACGCCTGCACCTGCCCAGCCAGGCCTGCCTGTCCCAGCCTTTTGCACACCAAAGCCTCACACCCGGCTCCTGTACCCCCTTGGTACATTTCAGCCTGGCATTCCCAATTCTGTTGTGTTGTGGAGTGGGCAACCTGGTCCAGCTGTGTGGCCATCCCTGGGGCTTTTCCCTCATCAGGAGTAATTGAACACAGCACAAGGGGACATGTGTGACAGCTCTCTGTCTTTACCCGCAATCGGAAATGGGGTGATCCCACATGCTACAGTGGACACCACAGCAGTGAGGGAGTGATAGATGGGCATGGTGGGCTTGTTCAGAACACACCAGCAGGTTCTGTTGAAGTGGGAAAGGTGGGTGCAAGTGTGGGTGCCTTGCTCGTGCATCAGTTGTGTGAGAGGGGCGTGGGAGCACAGCCCACGTGTGCTTTGGGTGTTGGTTGTGCAGTGTGTGTGAGAGAGGTCTGCATCCGCCTGTAGCACTTTCATTGCGCACAATAAGAGGGTGCTTGTGCAAAGGAGTGTGGCACTCACGAGTGGGGTGTGTGCAAGGATGCGCATAGAGGTGCACACATAAACCACAGCCTTCTCTTGGGTCTGCATCTCATGATGAAGGGGTTGTGTACGTGGAGGGTGCATTGTGAAAGACTGTGTGTGTATGGGGCACACATAAGCACCCGGGGGGGATGTGAGCCTTCTGCCTCCACCCAGGGCTGCATCCCCGAGGAGGTGGGGGGACCTGCGGGCTCTGCTGTACGCAGTGTGTGTGTGCGTGTGCGTGTGCAAGGGCCCCATCCCCACGGAGCTTTCACGAGCGTGCATTTGCACGGGCACTGGTGGGGCGCGCGTGTGTGCGGTGGCTCCCTCCGGCTCAGCATCCGCGGGGATGGCGTGGGAGGGGGGCGAAAGGCGGCGTGTCCGCCGGGGCGTGGGCCGGTGTGTGGTTGCGTGTGGGGTGTGTGTGTGCTGGTGGATGTCTGTGTGTGTGTCCCTGTGTGTGTGTGTC